>JAJNLL010000027.1:0-500088 GCA_023089105.1 Lasiodiplodia citricola
GGGGGGCTTTAGCTGACAACTCACCGTCCAAGATCGACAATGCTTGGCGGATAGCAAGTAAAGCTGGCCATCGCCATATGAAACGTACAGATATGGTGGTGTAAGACTGATTCTTGCACTGACACGTTCCTCAAAAGGCTGGACTGATTCGATGACTTCAATGAAGTCACCAGACCCGCGCAATTCTTCCATACTCATCCGACCACAAGTAAAGAGAAAGCCTAGGAGCCTTTAGCGTTATCCAGCGATATAAGGCGAAAGTCTATTTTACTCTGATGTACGATTAAAACCCACAACTTTGGGGCCTGGGAAAGTAGTTTCCCATGGTAAGTTTCCACAATGGGCTGCTCAGCATCTGGTTCCCTTCTAGTAATTGGAGTGCGTTTCCTAGTTCCAGGCCTGGTCGGTCGATCGGGTCCCATCCGGGACAAATGAGGTCTGTGTTGCTCAAAGGTGCAGTATGGAAAGTCCATCCACAGGATCGGGTTTTCCTGCCATTGAGAGGATCTCGACCTTGTCCCCGGCACATAGAGCATCGTAAATGATCCGTCAGTTCCTCCGGGACCTTTAGGCTCAATGTCATGGAATACTTTTAGAAGGTCCTTGCGGTCATCGCCAGAAAGGTTTGTCGAGCGTGACACAAAGTCCTAGCGCAATTAAGTCGAGAACACCTTGAATGGCATACAATTTCCCAAGGACTTACTGTAAACTTCCCAAAATTCATTGATTCTTCTTTGAGGTGTCTACATTTCATCAGTATAGTGACATAATAGTCTACTATTGATACATTACCTCCATCTGAAGAGACATGGCAGTCCGCCTCCGAGCTTCTGTCCGGGAAATGACTCGAATATGTGTGCATCTTGGTCAGCTTCTGGTGCCTCAACAGGTTCGGTCAGAATCGAGAGAGTCCGCGTGTTTTCGCCGTATCTTGTTGGCAAAACATTGAGTTGGCCGTAGTTGAAACCCTGCGCAGGAATGGAAGCTTTCCCAGTGTTCGTAGGGCCTGAAAGAGGCGTACTCAGACCTGGCGGAGCCTTTTCTGTATTATGAATCTCCTTGCGGTTCTCAAAAGTAAAGCTGCAATCCGAGTCAAACTCATCAATGGGTGCAAGAATTTCCTCCGGTTCTGTCCCGTCTTCATCATCAATGCCAAACGGAGGTGGACGATTGGAAACGAATCTTGCCGGTGTTGAACGGGTAGCGAACCTTGCCGAGGTTGAATGGGGAGCGAATCTTGCAGGGGTCGAATGGGTAGCGTGAGGTCGGCTGCGTCGGCTTGAGTACGAAGGCATCTCGTCTCGGTCTAAATTCTCATAGTGAAACGAGTTGCTGCGGTTGAACAATGAAGATCCCGCATGTGTGATGCTACTCCTTGTTCGTTCCCTAGGCTTTTCATCTCGAGAAGGATCGGGCATCTTGCTGTATGGCACTCGGAATTCATCTATAGGGCACGTCTGGACGGCTTGGGAGGCCAGTTTAAATAGTAGCGGAAGAACTGGTATCGGATGTCCTTACAGGGCCCGGGGGGCTAACAGGTTTTCTATGGGTGCTGCGCGCAGTTACCCTTTTGTGGATGACTGCGTATGCGGACGTTTCCCAATGCCGGTAAACCCGAATGTTAGACCGTCTTCTCACTAGTGACTGTGCTATGTCTTCACGTGTGATGTTTCTGAGATAAGGCATTTTTACTCTTACACGACGAAAATTGATTGGATACGCTGCAAGAAGAAGCAAATCATGCGCAGCGGCCCCACTAGCAAGACCTTGGCACTATTTCTATTCACGTGTAACGCCAATGATTACCAAGGTACCCATCTGTGCATGGCCGCACGCCTTTGCGAATAACGGACAGGGGGTTTCATTGGCCTACTGTGAATTTGGTACAGTGGGTTCCGCGTCAGTCGGGTAGACGTATTTGCTTTTTTGGGGTAACTTCCCAATGCAAGTTGCTCCATTCATGGGTGAATTGACCAACTACAACCTTGATGATCAAGACCCTGTTGAATGTGCATTCGGAGGCTTCAGATGCAGAAAAAACAAATATATGCATGCAGCCGGACACGGAAATCCCCGGTACTCGGCCTGCATGCAACATGATTACCAATGTTCTCGACGCCACAATGCATTATAGCAGCATGCGGCATGTACAGTTCTTCAAAAATTCGATGCGCATATGTCTGAATAATTTTTAAAATTTTCTGAAAGAGAAATAAACTCTCAGCCGGTTCCGTTTGAAAAAAAAAAAGGTTCGATTAATTAGTACGCAACAGCGCCTTCGGGATTGGATCATAACGCCAATGCATGTGGGCAGGGCATGTCGTAACGCAGCATGTATCAACGATTCTTCAATCATCCTGTTGCGTGACGCTATTCAATATATGCAGCGTGGTTCGTGTGGGGCAATGCTGCAACTGATCGAACGTGGCCTCGTACGCACCACTCAGCCCCGCCTGACGCAAGGGCTGACTGGCGTAGAACGGTACTCCGCAGACTGAGAGCCTATCCTGACCTATCGCGTAGACGTACCACACTTCGTGGGCTGAATACAGTGACAAATTGGCCTTTGTCAGGTCAAGGCGTTCGAGTAGCTGGTCGCGAATGGGTGAGATTTGGCACTTTACCTAAACCCTCTACACTGAAGCTGTAGTAGCATTGAGGCGATTGATATAATTCGTTGATTTCTCTTGAGAAGTGATCTAGGTGACTCTGTATTATGTATAGCGCGTAACAGTATCTATGAGCCGTAAATCATGCGTTCGGTAGCCCTAATACGCGATCAGATCGTAAGCCTTCAGAAGGCAAATAATGCCGCCACAAATCGTAGAAAGTGCAAAAGAGAGCGAACTAAAAAGCAAGGCATCTTGACAAAGGAAGAAGGTGAGGACATCATTGCTCAAAAGGGCGTTGATGAGCAACTTGAGGGTGAGTTGCGCCAAGGAAAAGCGATATCAGGCGTTAGCAGGCAGCAAACAGCGCGCTGTGGGTGCTGTAGGGAGCTAGGGCACCATTCTCGTACGTGCCAAAAAGATAGCGATAAGATGTCTGAAGTTAGGATAGCTATCATTCTTATTGCAATTTCATGCGTTGTTGAGCTATATACGTGAAAGCGTAGAGAGCCGGTGAGGGCGGCGACTCGCTTGGAGTAACGGTTATCCTAGGTAAGTCTTCAAGTTGCGAGGGGAGCCGAACCAAGCCCCTGCGCGCTGATTGTCAACTGCGACAGGGAAAGCATCATTTCAGGTTTCTTCAGTGTTTGCACTACATGTTCATAGCGAACCCTAGGCTGCCAACGCTTCGATGCTGTGCCCAATGATAACATGAATGGTAATATTTTGCAAGGGTCCGGAATGATTTACTGGCTCCCGTCTAGGCGCTCCACTTCGACTACTTGTGCGTTCGTGAACATGATGTAGGGTCGAGCGCGCAACCCTAGTGCATGCTGCGCAAGGGAGTCTTCATAGCATTGGCGTGGACCTGCGTACGAGGGTTGGTCGGTGGGGATATGAGGATTTAGGAAGATGGTTTAGTCGGGGGTTTTGAGTAAGCGTCGAGGTATGGGTGAGGATGGGTTACCTTGTCCACCAAATCGATCCGGGCATCCAGCGCGCCCCGCTGAATCATCTTAGCCAGCTCATCCTCGATCTAGACATCGCCTACAGGGGCGAATGCCGTGGCCATCTGTTCGAGTGTGACGCAGCTGAAGGGAATAAAGAAACAATATACAGTAGATGATTTCTCCATTCATCAATTGACAATAAATGGTAGAATATATCTATATCTCAGTCGACATCCAGAAATGGGGTGTTGGAGTATAAGTGGTAGTAATCGGATCTGTAATCCGCTTGACATATATCTGTTGGCTTCTGCATGTCAAGAACGAACCTTTGAAAGGGCTCTTCGGAGCATTCTTTTAGTCCCCAACACTTCTCTCCTTTTCTTTTGTTTATATACTACTTTGTTCATTGCTTACTCATCAAACAACCCAAGCATAGACGGTGTACCGCCTATCCTTCTCTGTTCCTCCGCTTGGTGTAGTTGGTTTATCACGTTTGACTGTAATATCTCGTTGCCATCAAAAGGTCCCTAGTTCGATTCTGGGAGCGGAGACAACCAACCATCTCTTTTGCCTTTTGCTTCGTTGTTGTAAACACGGGGTGGAGACGGAGGTTCATTTGAAATTTTTTAGACTGCTTGCCTATTCGGGAAAAGCGCCGATCGGGAGGTCCCGTCGGACCGCTTCTCGGTTCCGAGGGACTGGGATGTGGGTGACAACTGCTTCACTTATCCACGGTCCAGGTTGGTATACCGTAAGGCTGAGGTGGTGGAGGAATAGTCTCTGATTTTTGTCTCCCCTTTCTCCCTTTTCAAGCTCAAGTATTTTTTTCCGTCACGCTTTACACTTCTTTCCGTGAAGTCTTCCACGCGAATAGTCTTCTTCACGAGGGCAAATTCCACAAGAAATTCAGCATGCCTGAATCCAGCCCCGGAAACTTCTGTATCCCCGATCCAGCACCAAGCGGAGCCATCGACGGATCAAACGGCAACGCGAGCCAGTCATCCTCCGGCATCCCCGCCCCGCCCGATTCACCCAGCGCATTCATATCAAGCTCGCTCTCACCAAACTGCTGGCTATGCTGAGCATGCTGCTGCTCCAAAGCCGGCGTCATCGCCACCGCCGCTGTCGTTGCCGCCACAGAAGCCGCAGGCCCCATCCTCTCCGCCGACGGCTGACGCGACGCAAGTCTAGGCGGACGATTCGACACAACAAAACTCCTTCGCAGCCGCGCGACATGCACCTCCAACAACGTCGCAAACCGCGACGCGAGGTGTATATCATCCAGCGTGCCGGACCGCAGCGCCTGGATGCCGCGGTCGAGCACGTCGAGCGAGGCGGGCAGCTTCGTGTTCCAGACGCCGAGGCTGAGGCCCTTGATGAGGTAGATGGCGGACGCGGTGATGTGCAGGTAGATGCGGACGGGGGCGAAGCGCAGGCGCTGGGCGTCGGCCAGCTTGATGACTTTGCGCAGGATCTCGCAGCTGCCGTCGACGACTTCTTGGATGAAGTGGTAGTCGGTCGAGTCGACGGAGAGGGGGCGGATGGGGTGGTGGTGGTGGTTGGGTGGGTCGGTGGGGGAGTTGAAGTCGTCGGCTTCGTCGAGGGTGCGCTCGACGACGGCCTGCATGCCCAGCGAGTTGATGAAGATGCGGACGAATTGGTATTCGATGGCGAGCATGTCTTGGAGGACGTCTCCGAGTCCTGTTGCGGTTAGTGGGGGCTGTCGGTTCAGTGTGGAGTGGACGTACGTTGTGAATCGAGGTACCGCCCTCGCCACTGGGATAGAAGGGGTTGGAAGTGTTCCAGTAATCCGATGTATCGTCCGCTCCGTAAAAGTTGCTTGGTAAAAGACGTAGACGGAAAGAGCATGTCTGAAGCAGACTTTACCAGCTTGGTAAGCTCGATCCACGAGGATACAAAGGCTTCGGAGTGATTTGCCCCAGGAAACACTTCACCGGCAAAGGACCTCCCAAGGACAGTGTGGCTCAAGCTTTGCGGGATCATAGAAGTACAGCCAATACGGGAAGCAAGCTGTTCGACAAAGACGTAAAGCAGTTTGCGTGCTCGGGAATTTCGTGCAGCTTTCCTCTTTGCTTCCAGAACTTCCTCGTGAAGGGATGGTCTCTTCGTGCTCTCCTCCTGCTCAAATATGCCGAGTTCATGGGCAAGAGATAAACCACATCCAAGAAGCATCCAGCTCATACGGTCTGATCGACGTGCTGGCTCAATCACATCCTCAAGCCAGCGGTTGGATACGGATGGATTGGCCTCTGGACTTGATGGTTCTTCCTCGTCGTGTGCTTCGATAGCGACAAGTCCCGAGTCCCAACCATCCGAAGCCGGTGGAAAGTGCAGAGCACGTGGGTGCCATTCTGCAAGAAGGAGAAGCCCCTCGATTGATCCCACAGTTCGTGTCTTGGCTGTGGAGCCCTTCTCTTGACCAAGCATAATACGCAGGATGAGATGCTGGCAATGTTCCCAGAGACGGTGGTGGATGAAGTACCCTCGAGATGCCCCGCCGACTCCTGGTAGTACGTGATAGCGTGATGACAGGGCCAATATGGTGAAGCACAGGAACGGCTCTTTCGTGACGAGCTCATAATGTTTTGAGTGATCCGCGTAGTAGTCCGTAAGCACGGGTGACAGTGGTGACATATTCTTGAAGAACCTGTAGAAGTTGTCAGCAAACTAACCACCGCTCTCTTCACCAGGCCAACTTACAAGTCAACATATGTCACCGCCTCTCTTGCCGTGAACCACCCCATCCTCACAAACCTGCAGTTCTTCCACAAATCCAACACCTCCTCCGACGCCGCCGACAACTGGACCGAGTTCGGCGCCAATAGCCCGGAGCTAACAGACATGTTCGAACCCGGCGTCGCATACATGGCCGGCTCGCCTTCTCCCACCACCGGGCCCGGCGGCACCCCAGCATCCAACGAATACCCCCCCTCTCTAGCCGACGACGCCGCCACCGCATCTTCCCTCGTCGCGGCCTCAAACAGCAAGTTCAACGCATCATTCCCACTCGCCACCACCGTCCGCATCATCGAATCCGCCAACCCATCATCACCCTGCTGTGCCGCCGCCACTGCCGCCGCCGAGGCACTACCACCACCACCCACCTGCTGCTGCTGCCGCCGCTCCCGCTCCCGCTGCACCAACCTCGGCGGCGGACTTCCCCTCCTCGGCACCACCTCTCCATCGTCCTCTCCACCGCCGTCCTCATCCTCCACCTCCCTCGCACCACCACCACCAGCACGCCGACTTTGCCGCTGCTCCTCCTCCATCAACCGCTGCTTCTTCCACGCGCGCTCCTCGGTGAAGACGCACTCGCGCAGCGCGCGCTTGCACCGCATGCACGGCGGGCCCGGCACGCCGCCGTCGGGCGGCACCGCGACCTCGCAGCGGGCCTTGCGCTTGCGGCAGGGGACGCAGGCTTTGTAGGCGCGTTGGAATTCGCGGGTGGTGGCGGTAGTACCTGCAGGACCGGCCGAAGTAGAGTTGGAGTTGGAAGTTACATTGTGGGGGCGTTTGCCATTTGAATTGGTGGGTTGACTCGGCTCAGTTGGATTGGATGAGGATGACGACGGGTGGGTGACATTGCGTGCGACGGCATTGGTTGTTGCGGTGTCGTCGTCGTCGCCGTCGTCGCCGGTTGGGTGCTCCTCTGCGCCCGGGTGGTACGGCGGTCTTTCGTCGGGCATTTCCGTTCTCTTTTCCTGCCTTAGGTATCCTTTTGGTTGGGACGAACACAAAAAAGTCGAGATGAGAGGCTCTGGCATCCCGGTCGGACAGTGGAGGGTGTTGAAGGAAATTCAAGGGCGCGGTTGGTTGGAGCGGAGGGGTTTAAGCTTTCGCCCACGGCTATTGACGGATATTCACGCGCGCCAATTCCGCTCTCCTTGGTGGCGGGATGTACCGACGGTACATAGTGCTTTTTCTTCGTCTCAAGGGAAATGGCAAAGAGGCATTGCGCGCGAAGAATATGAGGGCTCTAGAAGATGGGGTGACTGTGCTTCATCAATTCTCTTTGCCAAACTCGACACATATGGGTAGTTGAAGCGACTGGTAAGGAAATTCATCACAATCACCTAAGAATGTACCAGCTGTTACAGAGACCCTCGGTCGCGTGTTAATGACCCAACATTAGTAATAGACTTTTTTTTTTTAAAAAAAAAAAAGGGCATGTCGCTGAAACTAAAAACATCCGAGGGTGATGAATGTGTTTTTAGTATAGAGTAGCGCTACTCCGTTGTTGCCGTAATGGGGTTGTTTATGTCTACTCGCACCTTCCTTTCTAGCGCGCCTTCCCCACCGTTTAAACCGCTCTAGGGCACTCATCTCGCTATTTATCTGTTAACAGGAGCAGATCGACCAATGGCGAAAAAAAAAATAGCAAAAAACTGCGCACGTGTCCTTATTATGGACATCGCTACTATTTGCAGGAAAAACCCCCAAGCTTGCCCAAGGCTTCATTGGGATTTTTATTGTGGATAGGCTTTTTTTTAGCTGCTCTTTATTTACTTTCCTTTTTTGGCCTAGAGTCAAGTGCAGTTAGCCTGTTCTTTCGTTTTAAATGGTAACTGGAGTAGTCACCACTCTGCCACGTAAACCGTGCCAGTGCCCTTGTGGGCGAATGGAAAGACCGACTTATTGATTTATATACCTCGGGCACCCCCTCAAGATCTTCCGCCGCCCAGCAATTGTTCACATATGCGCATCCAGTGTCTCCAAATCCCCAGAAGTCCGCTCGTCCCACGCTCACAGCCATCTCAGGTCAGGTACCTAAAACCCCGACTCTTATCCCCACCCACCGTCACATCCACCCTCGCATCCGCCTCGACCCGCCCATACAGCCGATCCCTCCTCCGATTCTCGTGCTCAAGCTTAAAATGCAGACCAAGCGCCAACACCACAATCAACCCCGTAAACCCCGCCCCAATCGCGCAGCCCTTGACGTAAAACGGGCCATCGCTCTCCGGAAACACCACACTACTCAAAAAACTCGAGCACTGCCCCAACGTCGTCAACAACGCCAACCCGGCCCCGCGCTTCGAGTCGCCGCCCTGGTTATTCAGCAGCCACGTCACGTTGATACACAGCGCCGGAAACACGCCGCACGCGGCCAGCCATATCCCCGCGTACCTTACACCCCCCTTCGCCTCATCACGCACCAGCGCGAGCACGAGGTACCCGGCCGCACCGACGGCCGCCGCGCCGGCGACGATGTACCCGCGGTGCCCGAAGCGGTCGGAGGCGTAGGCGGCGGCGACGCAGCACAGGAAGGCGACGAAGTAGGCGGGCGCGGTCAGGCCCTGGGCGTCGACGGAGCTGTAGCCCATGTCGCGGACGATGGTGGGGAGGAAGTTGGACAGCGCGGCGAAGGAGTAGTTGCAGCAGAAGTGGATGAGCGTGTGGATGTATGGCTGGTAGTCGGTGAGGCCGGCGGTGATCTGCGACCATTTGACTGCGGTTTTGGCGGTGCGGTCGACGGTTTGGAGGCGCTCGACGGCTTGCGTGCGTTGGGATTCGGTAAGGAAGTGCGCGGTGCCGGGGCTGTCCGGGAGGAAGAAGAAGACGATGGGGGCGAAGAGGACGGTTGGGGCGCCCTCTGGGGGTTTGGGTTAGTAAGTGTTTGGATGGTATGTTGGGTTGATCGGGAGTTGCTCACCTATCAGCAGAAGCAGTCTCCACGGCTCAATGGAGTCCCGGATGTGGGTGATTCCATATGCCAGGGACGAAGCAAAAGTATTTGCTAGTGGAGACATTCCAAGCAGGAGAGACATGCGGAAACCGAGTTCGCGACGCTGGTAGAAGAGTGTCAAGAAATAAGGTGCACCAGCACCGAAGACAGCTTCAAAAATACCAAGCAGGCAGCGACACGCAACGATACCAGCCATGTTGTGAGTTGCGCCAGTACACATAGCCGCGATTCCCCAGCTGATAGGGCAGTTAGATTTCCAAACCTCAGGAAGACATTCTCAATGAACTTACCATGTACACATGCACGCTACAAAAATATGGGCGGGCAGGATCTTCCACAGCATCGTTGTCCATTCCATCAGCACATAGCTGATGTAGAAGGCGTTGAGAACCCAGCTCCTGAGACGAATCAGCTACCGAGTTCAGTCCAGCATGCTGGTCGCTTCATGCTTGGAGATCTGAGTAATCCTAAACCGGACCTACCATTGTTTGCTGTCAAGCCCGAGATCCTTGTCTGCACCTGCGGCCTTCGCATTTCCAATGTTGCCGCGATCCAAGTATGAAAGTACATAGAGCGTACAGACAATAGGGAGAACGCGCCTGTCGAACTGTGGAACGTCAGTATGGCAATTCTAGACTGCAAGCTGCGTACTCGCCTTTCTCCGAATATACGTCTGCTCCGATGCCGACACTTCAATGCGTTGATCTACTTTCTCAGCATCCTCAATATGCATTATATCAGTTCCCTTCGCCTTGCTTTCGATATCGTCCACTGCTGACATTCGGGCCGGGTAGACTCAACAGATGTGAGTCAGGTGGAAGATGGATCAAGGTTGTACAGTAGAGGGATTCTGAGGGCGGACGAATGATCTATCGCATCTTCCTTGTGAGAAGCTGCATCTATATAGGCTCTCTCGTAGTATATGTCTTTTACCCTCGGCCAGGAAATCAAGACGCTGAGCTATCCGCGTTGGAGAGCAGATATCCGGTACCTCTGGCTATTCAAAACGTCCAAGACGGCAAGGAGACAAATCCAGCCACATATCTGTCTGGGAGATGTAGATCCAAGGACAAGCATTGCCTAAGCGCGAATGATCTGTCATGGATTGTGCGGGGAACGCGGGGCCCCGCGTGCGCCTTGTAACGATTTGGGTCAAGGGCTCGCACGATCCCTGCCCAGAGATATCCGCCGAGATCCGTGCTTACCTTGCGTTTCCGTGGAATTACACTCTTGCCCCACCGTTAACTGCGACATCGGGGGCAGATTGAGTGTAGAGTTGAGAGCATGAAGGGATATAAAGAGAGGGATGAGCGGCGACCGGAGTGAGATTGGAACAGCCACTTCCAACGCATCCTTTCTTCATACCTGGTCTTTCACAAAACCTACAAGATGTCCAAATCCATCGTCAACACCGTCCCTTACCCATTCAAGTTCAACGAGCATGACGTTACAAAGCCAGGAAAGCAGGGACAGGCGCAGGACGTCACCATCACACTGAAAAATGTCCGTGGCAAGATCCCATCTATCCAGGCCTCACGCCTCCGCACCATGATGCTCGACGCCCACAACGATCCGTCGAAGATCTTGGCCCACTGCTGCTCGTACGACGGGCTCTCTTCGAGGTTGTGCGAAGAAGCAGGATTTCCAATGATCTTCCTCGCCGGATACGCCGTGGCCAGCTCGTACGGGCTTCCGGATACCGGCTACATTGCGCTGCAGGAAGTATGCAACAAAATCCAGGAGACGGTGCGCCAGGTCTCGGTCCCCATCATGGCCGATGGAGATACCGGCTATGGAAGTCCGTGCAATGTCAAGAGGACTGTCGAGTCGTTCGCCCTGGCAGGGGCGGCGGGAGTCATGATCGAAGACCAGACTTGGCCGAAGCGTGAGCATGTACCCGGAGTAACTTGTAACAGTTGCTAACTGCTAGTAGGGTGTGGCCACACGAAAGGGAAGTCAGTCGTGTCCAGGGGCGAAGCATACGCTCGGATCCAGGCTGCTTGCGATGCTAGGGATGAGGGCAGGGACATTTTTATTCTTGCCAGGACGGACGCTTTGATCCATGGATGGGAGGAAGCTATGGCACGCGCGAAGGAGTTCAAGCGTATTGGTGTTGACGCCGTCTTCGTCGAAGCGTTGCCCGACCGTGAATCGATGAAGAAGTGCGTGGAGGAAGTTGGCATTCCTACCTTTGCCAACAGTGAGTTTTCCAGAAGCTAATTCCTACCGGATACGGTTGCTGACTAGTAGCAGTCATCGAGGGTGGTAAGACGGAGAACCTCTCGGCAAAGGATCTGGCCGAGTTGGGATTCTGCGCGGTGGCATATCCATGGACGCTTGTCGCAGCGAAGCTCAAGAGCATCCGCGAGACGCTTGAGGCGTTGAAGAAGTCAATGACGGAAGGCGCGCCTCCGATGATTCTTTCATACTCGGAAGTTTGTGAGGGAGTTGGTTTCAACAAATACTGGGTGAGTTGTTCGCCTCGAAGGCAGGATGACCATGAACGGCGGACTGACTTTCGCACAGGACCTCGAGGAAAGGTACAAGTATGATGAGACTCGTCAAAATGGGCTCTGAATTCACTCTGGAAGTGATGCTAGTTAGCAGGCAGTGTCTTAGCCAATAGACTGAATGTTGTTTCTTGCTCGATTGATAAAGTGAAGAAATGAAGTGAGGAAGACTGTTGGGAAGTAAGGCAGAACGGCTATCAGCGGAAGACGCACTTGACAGCCGGACTGACGCAATGGCGGCCGAATGACTCGCGCAGCGGACCCCGACATCGCGTCAATTGTCGAGCCTCAGGAACACTTCCCCAGCATCTCCGTCACGTCGCAATCATGCCACCGCCACGCGAGCCTGCCGCTGCCGAGACCCCTCCCTCTCCCGAACTCCTCTCTCACCTCCAGACCGTACTCCAAGACCTCTCGCAAAATCCATACCCCTACGTCGAGAACCCGCCGAATTGCAAGAAACGCGCATCCGTAGCGCTTATCATTCGCGTCCAACCGCGCTATTCGCACTGGCCGGACAAGCAGAACAGAGCCCAATGGAGCGGCAGGGGTGAGAACGAGTCGGTCGACAGCAGGCTGGACAGGTTCTTCGCGCAGGACTGGGTGCAGCATGGCGACCCGGAAGTGCTGTTCATCAAGCGCGCGCACCGCCCCGGCGACAGGTGGACCAGTCACGTCGCCCTGCCCGGCGGCCGCAGAGACCCTGAGGACGCCGACGATCGCGCCGCCGCCGTGAGGGAGACCGAGGAGGAGGTGGGCATAGAGCTGACCGACGACAACTCGATTCCCGTGGGCAACCTGCCCGAGCGCGTCGTCACGACCTCGTGGGGGAAAGTACCGTAAGCACCTTCCACTTCGGGCCGTCGACATGGATGGTTAGCTAACATGAAGCAGACTCATGGTCCTCTGCCCGTACATCTACCTCCTCACCGACCCCGAGCCTCCGGCCCTCCGCCTGCAGCCCGCCGAGGTCGGGTCCTGCCATTGGGTCTCGATGCGCGCTCTGCTCTCCCCGACACAACGCACATACTGGCACGAAGACGTGTCCAACCGCCTCGCCAAGCAAGAAGTCGGCATAAAGCGCTGGTTCCTGCGTGCCATGCTGGGCAAGATGATCTTCGCCGCCATCCGGCTGATCCCCTCGCAGAGCGAGTACTGCAGCACCATCCCTGGCTTCGTGCCGGAGGACGGCGGCGACGACCAGCACAGCGGCCGGTCTGTGTCCGCCCAACTATCGAATTGGTGGAACGGCAGCAGTGTGCAGCCGTCGGCCAGCACGGACACCCCCTTGCTTCTCTGGGGGCTCACGCTCGGCATCATGGCCGACTTCCTCGACCTGATCCCGCCCTACAACGCCGTCCGCCTGTGGACCTATCCGACTTTCACGCCTCTCGACGTGCGCTTCCTGCTCTGGGCCACGTCGTACTCCTTCCGCAAGCGCAAGGAGAAGGTGTTGGCCGAGCACCACAACGGCATCCAGGCCCCCATCACCGTCGAGGAGGGCTTGGACAGCGTCGAGGCCCGCCCGCCCGCGAACGGCAAGATAGATCCGCCGGAATCGGGTATCAGCGGTTTGGGCGTAGAGCGGTACTACAGCAGGCTCGGGCAGAAGAACCCCGCGACCAGGTCGTCGGCGGTGGGGATCCTGCTTGAGGGCTACTACGACATCGTGCGGAAGACTGTCGCATTAGCACTGACTGCGAGAGTCTCTGTGTTTGCGGCGGTGGTTGCTACGTTAGTAGTCAAGTATAGACGACTGAGATGAGAGATTTTTTGTTCTAGACGCTTCCTTCTTTTTCAGGGGTTCTCGGTTGCGCACGTTTGAATGAATCTAGTTCAATCGATTTACGATTATATTTAGCTACAATATATTAAAGATTTGCTTCCACTACAGAGGGGTATTGCTAGCTTTAATTTGTTTTTCGCTCATGTCGTGTGTAGTTGAAGTTGTCGGCCGGACTTAAATGCAGAATTAAAAGTTATACATTCATGCCCGGACGACAGCTTCAACCGCCCGCATAAATCGAATAATGTCTCACAGACAATATTAAACATTTGCCGTAGGGGGCCGTAGTTCCCCCTGTTCCAAGGCCCTACTATTCTTCGTGTCGCTGTACTTCACTGCCTCTTCCTATACGTGAGCCTCATTCTTGCGTAAGCGATCTGCTTCTACTTACCTTAAACGTGCATTTACGAGCGATACCCCGAGTGGGAAATAACGACCATCGCAGCTAGATCAGCACAACTACGTAGTATGCTCGTGTCCACGGCCCACGTTTTTGCATAGCTATTCTCTACTCGCTCAGCAGTGGTACACTAAAGGGTGCATCCCGCACTCCTTCCCGTGAAAATTGAAGCGCCTCCCTGCGCCACCGCAACGCCATTCATAAAATCATCCGGCGCCTCCCGGACCAAACGTTCAATGACGGAATTTACCACCTCAGTGCGAGATGTCAAGGCCACCTGTATGATGATTATGGTGGGGCCAGAGAGACGAAGGTGATAAAAACAACAGATTGGAAAGAAATCAGAAAGACGGCAACTGCCATGATGATGCGGGAGAGCAAATGTGGAGGTAATGGCCAGAATATGATCGAATTATTAGATGTTTGATTAGTTCCACATACCCCGCCTCCACCTTTATATATGCTGTTAGGCCAGCAATTGCTTTGCATATCGCACACTGTACAATCTTTGTTTCCTTTCCCTTTCCTTTCATCCTTTTCCCAAATGGAATGCTTCCTGTCAGTATCCCGAACTGACCGCCGCCCAACCGCCCCTCCCTTTTTCTAGTATATACATCCCACGACGGAAAGGAAAGAAGAGAAGATTAGGAAAAATTACATATGTACAAAGAGGTGTCAAAGACTATACAATCTTATATAGTAAAAAGAAAATAAGATCCCACCATTCGCCACATTTCGCTTTTTCATATTTTCCTTCGTTCAGATCATAAACCGCTGTCGTGAGAAGAGAGAAAAGGAAATAGACACAAAAGAAAAAGAAAAAAAAAAACCAACACCACGATGCCCAATCTGTTTCCCCCTTTTTCCAAAGTTCCCCACTTCCAGGGGGAACGAAAGCAAAAAAAGCAAAAAAACGACGACAATTAAAAAGGAGAATGCAACCAAAAAGAAACGGGGAGGTATCTAGGAAACCCGTCCGAAACAAAAAAACCCAACCAAGCTATGCAATGGAAAAATCGCAAAAACTTTGAACACCTTTGCCGCAAAAAGATGAAGAAGCGAAAACAAAAGAGACCAGACAAATGAAAAATCCCACCTCTTCCTCAGACCTCTCAAACCTCAAACCGTCATCGTCACCGCCACCACAACAACCACAACGACAACAATCGCCACGCCGACGACGCTCATCCGCCTATTCAACCTACGCCACCAAATCGCCCGCACGCGCTCCCTCTCCGCCAGCGCGCCCAACTGCGCCGCCTCCATCTGCGCCTCAACATCCACAACACCGCCAGTACCATCTTCCGCCTCCACCGCAGCAGCGCTCCTCTGCTGCTCCCGCCGCTGCCTACGCTTCTCGACCCTAATTTGCTGCTCGCCGCCCTCGCGACTCCCGCCATCGTCCTCTTCCTCACCATGCCGACTGTAAAACCTCTCGCCAAACCCACGCTTCTTCCTCTCCGGCACGGGCAGCAACGCCGCTAGCATCCACGCGAACGGCAGCAAGAAGCCGAGGCAGAACAGCCACATCTGACGATCCGCAGCAGGCCGGTTCGGGTTGTCGATGTTGCTGCTATCGCCGCAGATCCAGCTGCTGGGCCGCAGGTACCGGAACGACTTGTTGCTGGCGGCGTAGCTCTGCTCGCGGTGCAGGCGCGGCGTCTCGTGGCTCTGGGTGCCGGCGGGGCCGAAGTAGCGGAGCTGGCCCGAGAAGTGCTGCCACACGCGCGACGGGAAGCGGCGCTGGGTGCCGTGCGGGGAGTCGTCGGCCGCCGTGGGGACGTCCGAGATGTTGCGGAGCTGCGGCTGGTACGGGTTGTGGTGCTGATGCTGGTGGCGCGATGCCGGTCCGCCGGTGCCGGTCGTGTTCGTGTTGGCGGTGCTGGGGACGTGCGACTCGATGCCGGCCGAGTACATGTCGAAGTTGGAGTCGGAGTCGTGGGCGGCATCGTCCGAAGACGAACTGGACGAATAGGGGGGGTTGTATGATTCTTCGTATTCGTCGTCGGTCGCCTGCGCGGGCAGGTTCGGCGAGGGTGTCCAGTTTTCGCTGATGATGGTGCTGCGGGGCCGGTTGCGTGGGCGCTGGATGCTGGCGATGCTGAACTGCGACGATGCTGGGCTCTCTGTCGGCGCCGTGTTAGTGGGCCGCGAGCTGCTGGCAGTTCGGCTCTCGTGACGGTTGTTCCGCCTATCGCCGCTACCGCTGCTGTGGGTGTTGGCGTGGCGGAGAGAACTCTGTGATGGCTTAGACCGCGTGGAGGGACGTGAAGAGCCGATCACACTCGTGTCGCCATTCGAGTAAAACGACCTGGAGTCATGAGCAAAAGCGACTAATCCATGTAGGGGAAGTTTCAACTTACCTAGCCCATCTAGGAAGTCCCTTGGCAACGTAGAGGACGGTTCCGACACTGCTTGACCTGCTTGCCTTCGTAGCAGGCCGCGAATTCGCTGCCGAGTCTTCACCAGTCTCAGAATCCCGACCGCACATTATGTTGAAGAAAGCCGACGAGTCCATCGATTGCCATGGATTCCTGAGCCGGGGTCGTGCAGCTGCTGCAGCCGAAGATTCCTCGCCTCTGTCTTGGCTATCCGGTCTCGATGACGGCGAGCTGCCTTCGATTTGCATGGTCGGGAGAGATACGAGAGATGCGCTAGCGGTATCACGGGAGCTGAATTCTGTCGGTGGTGGGCTATGCGGCGCCGAAGGAATTGGGGGCAGGTGGTGGATCGGTTCGGCCTGAGTTGAAGTAGATGAAAGCTGTGCAGTCCAATTTTGGCGCTCATTAGGCCGCGCAACCCTCTTTGGCATCCTGAGAGCCCTGGGTTCGCTCTCATCGGCGGTAGCAGACGACATTCCGGAAACACTGCGAGATAGACTGCGAACTTCTTGGTAGTGCTCGTCGGGATCCGATGTTGCCTGATAAGCTTTGGTGGCCGTTGAGTTCCGAGATGGAGTGAAGATTGTAGGAGGGGTAAGGTCGGCCAGGAGCTCATCTCTGGAGCCAAAATTAGACACCTTCCCTGAATATGCATCGCTCGCGGACACCGGGCGCATGACAGCATCATCTTCCAGGTAAGGCGACAGAGGGTTACCGAATGTTGAAACAGGCCGTTTGTCTTTAGAAACACCGGGACTGCGGGGGCCGTATAGAGGCGTGGGCGTTGCACAAAGTCCGAAAGGGGAAGGGGTCCGTGGGTTGGTGGAAGTGGGGCGCGTTGACGCAGTCATAGGAGCGTGGACTGTCCAGTTGCTGCCCGTAGATTTCCGGTCGTCATGATGGCGCGTCGAAAATGTCTCTGAAGATGCTGATGAGCGCACCGAAGTCGCCGAAGGGTCGGCCTCTGAGGGAGGAATGGACCGGATGGTGGACTGCATCATTGAACTGCGCGAATTGACGGAGCCATAGAGATCACTGGACGGCCTTGGATGGGAAATCGGATACGGCGATTCATCCTCATCCTCGATGGATGACGCAGTGGAGTCGATGGAATTGCGCTTGCTTCCCGCAGATATGGGCTCGACCGCGAGTTCTTTGAAGAATTCCGGGGCGTCCGACGTGCCAGCAGACAGCTCGTGCGGCTGGTAAATTTCCTCTTCGTCCTCCTCTTCGTCCTCGGCGGGGCTCTCTTCCTCAGCGGGGTCGTCCTCGGCGGGGTTGTCCTCGGCGGGGCTGTCCTCAGCGGGGCTATCGTCCTCCTCAGTGTCGTCGTCGGCGGGACCGTCGTCGTAGGTAATGAAAAAGCTCGGGGTAAGAGGGCTTGGCAGCAATACTTGCGAGGGATGGGTAGGGAAGGGTGACTTAAAATAGGTTCCCGACGGCGTGCCTCTATCCGGTCTTTCCATAAACGACGATTCCTGCTCCCGCTGCTTCGCGCTCTGTGCAGCTTCCTCCATTTCCGTCACAGTCAAGGGGGAAATAGGCTGCTCGCAGCGCTCAGGAGACGGCGAACGCCCATTGCGCTCGGAAGGCGACAGCTCTCTTAACGGGCGCCTCTTTGGCGAGAGAACGGAGTTGCTACGGCCACGCGAGTCCCTGGATTTCCTCTTCCAGCGGTTCTCCTGACTATGTGGGGTCTGGGGGACGTCAGACTGGGAGCGCTGGTGCCGCCTTGGCGAGTCATTACTCTCGCTCGAGCGCTTCGAAGGGTGGGTCCGCGCCTTTGCGAGCTTCTTGCGGCTGGGAGACATTCGGAGAGGCGATCAAGCGGTAGGCGGTACAGTGATGTCAGAGTCGATCGCATCGAGCCTCAGGCGCCGGATCAGGGACAAGGGGGAATCAAGACACAGCGGAAATCAACAGACAGGCGGGCAGGCGGCGGGCAGACCGACGGCGGGTGGAGGTGGCAAGCAGAACAAGTGGGACAGAGACCGGTGCAGGAGCAGAAGACACTATATGCACGTAAGTAGCGATGCGTGCGCAGGGAAGATGGCGCAAAGGCATGATTGACGGCACGAGCGCGGGCGCTCTCCACCCGTACAACGTGTTCGGGGCCCGACGACTCATGCCCAGATGCCGTCAGCGCTGGGGCGCGAGCGGGAACGGCGTCGCTGCAGGTACGGGAAAGCTAGCCCAACGGTGCCGGCCTGGCTGGAGGGAGGCAGGGCGCCGTAGTCCTGCTGATATGGGGGGCCAGCTGTGGCGACGCGTGTGTGCCGGAGCCGCGCTCGGCGTGCTGGCGATTGGCGCTGCAGGTGCTGCATCTGGAGCTGCGCGAGGGGCGGCGAGCACGGCCGGCTGGAGAGGAAGAGTCGGTGGCCCGGGCGCGGCGTGGTGGTGTCGTCGTTGCGGCCTCGAATTTCCGTCAGGCCCCCGTGCACAGCGTCAGGCGCACGCTTCGCTTGCTGCAGGGCCAGGCGCCGATCGCAGCGATCCAACCGGGCCCTTAACCACACCTCCCGCCTTCAACACCGCCCAAAACCTGGGTGCGTCGCTGCTCCTTGCCGCGAGCAACGCCCCCGTCTAAGCGCGCCGCCGATCGGCTCCCTGCATCTTCACCGACACCTCGCTCGCCTCCACCGCGCAGCTGTCCTGGATCCGCCGGGAAGGTCCCGTCTCCATCCTGCACGAGCCATGTATTGTTGGCACTGTGGCCCCGGCTCCCAGCCTTGCGGACATGCAGCCGCCCGTCTCATTTTGAGAGCAATTCCCGCGAGGGAGCCTGCAGAGCCTCGCTCGAGCCTCGACTCAGTCCAGATCTGGTTCGCCCAGCGCCCGCCTGCATCCGCTTGAGAGCCAGCCGATCTCTGCTGGCCGGCGGTGAAGGCCCGATACAGGGACCTGCGGACCACCCTGCGGCGCACCACGAGCCCTCCACTTTCCTCCTGCCCGATGCTCGCAGCAGAGGCCTGACGCTGCCGATGCACCGGCGCCCTGCCCGCCGACAAAACACCCGCAGCAACGGCATTGCCGAACCCTTCTGTCAGTCGATGCGTGTCCTCCACAAAACATCCGCCTCCCCGACCTGCACGCTATCGCCACTGCCGATCGCTGCCCGGCTAAAGAAGAGCTCCTCCATCGTGCCTGCGGGAATAGCGCCTGAACGTGCTTAAAGGGCCTGTTCTTTCGGTCGTGTCCGTCCGCCAGGCTATGCCTGTTAGCTGCCGAAAGAGATCACGCTGGCTCTTCCCCAAGCGGTTAAGTTTTTTTCTTCTCAATTTTCTCGAACTCACTGCCACGTCTAGCCTGTGCTCGGACTCTCGTGCACCCTGAGTTTCGCGGCTCGTGCCAGCTGGCGACTCCGGGAGAACAACATGTCACGACCATCTAGGTTCAAAATCTCCGAGTGAACGTTTCAGCCCTACACCCGCAATCCATGGACGTTGCGGGTGGATGCAGAGCCGCTGATGTCATGGAAGCGGAGATCATGCCGGGTGTGGATTCTGGGCTCACGAGCCTCTTGTTTACAGTGTTGATGTTTAGAGTTTTGATCTCTCGTTTTCGTTTCCCCAGGCAACCGAGCCTCCAGCAATCTGGCCAATTGAACTTATCTACTCCCGAGTCAGTGCCGGTCAGAGTGCGGGCATCCAACCGGCTTGTGTGAAGCACTGGCTGAAAATCTGCCGGCAACCCACAGAAGTCGTTTCTTACTTGCATTTTCCTGATTTTGCTCACGATGTTTGACGATCGAAATGCAGGGTCCTTCGATCGGCTGACCCGCCTCAGATATGCCAGCGGCATATGGCGTTCCGGGCGGCCTTCAAAAGTAGGTGATGACAGCACGCATCCGGCTTCGCATCAAGTTCAATCTGCCTCATCATCGAATGGCGCGATACTTACATTCCATTCTCCGCCATGTTGGCTGAAGTCGAGCCTATTTCTTGATCTTTGCGTCACCCCTATCTGCGCGACCGTTCGCTGCCTGCAAATATTTCCGCTAACGAGTGTATAGCTGACCGCTTTATACCAATTCCTACGCAGAAGACTCACATACCCTGTAATCCCTTGTCAGCATTCAGGGTTTGAAAGCCAAACTCGGTCCATGATATGCAAGGATGCCTGAAAGATGCCTGACAGTTCATACATCCCCTGTCCCCATGCTCAAGGGCCAACAGTCTTGAACTCACCTTACAGACATTAAGATTTTGACCCCAGCTATGGAT
Source organism: Lasiodiplodia citricola (assembly GCA_023089105.1). Lineage (NCBI taxonomy): Eukaryota > Fungi > Ascomycota > Dothideomycetes > Botryosphaeriales > Botryosphaeriaceae > Lasiodiplodia > Lasiodiplodia citricola. The sequence continues at coordinate 20,567 of JAJNLL010000027.1, forward strand.
AATCGCCAATAAAGCTTGTATCTAAACCGTCTCACCGATAGAGGAGTCAGGCTCGAGCCAGGGGTGCAAACAGGGGGAGCCAATAGAGTAAATACTTGGACGAGTGCAAGACCTTGTGCTGGGTGCGGCTGGCTCTAAGGCTCAACCCTAAGTTCGACCGGTGTTAGCGGTGAGCTTCTAACTTTCCGTTTGCAAAGTAATAGATAAGGTCGACCAACTGGAGATGAAGCCGTCAACAATGGGATAAAGGTGCTTTTGTGCGTAATTTGCCTGAGGATTAATGGCTTCTGACTGGCAACTGATCCGTCCCAGCAAAAATATATAGAGAGCGTATTGAATAGATCACACGTGACAATGTCAACTCATATGGAAGAAAGAAAAAAAAGTACATCGTTCATCTATGGGTATGAATGACAACTCATCTCGAAGAATTCGTAAATCTCTCTCTTGTCTCTCAACTCCTCTAACCAACATGCTTTTACAATCTCGCCTTAACCTTCTCCCACAATGCAGGCTTGGCCAGGTTCGACGGGCCGTCGTAGAGATCGCGCTCCACCGCGCGTACGTTGATCTGAGTAACAGTCAATGGACAACCCACGAGCTTGATGGACAGTGAGATGACTTACGTGCTGCATTCCCAAATCCTCCACCTTCTCCACACCAAGTAGCCTCATCGCCGTCTCGGTCTCTGCCTTGATGACTATTGTCACGGGTTAGCAAACCGGGTTCTTCAGCATTCAATCAGGAATCTCAGGCCACTCACTCTCAAACACTCTCGCAACCCCCTCCTTGCCGCCCGCACCCAGGCCGTACAATGCCGCACGGCCGACACCCACCGCCTTCGCGCCCAGACACAGCGCCTTGACAACATCAGTGCCTCTCTTGATGCCGCCGTCGACCCACACCTCAATCTTATCAAACACCTCAGGGCAGTACTTCCTGATCTCGAGCAGCGTGTGGACGGCAGGCGGCGCGGTATCCATAGCACGGCCGCCGTGGTTGGACAAAATGATAGCCTTAACCTGCGGCGCATGCAGCGACGCCAGATACGCATCCTCATGCGTCTGAATGCCCTTCAGCACAATAGGCAGCTGCGTGTGCTGCGCGAGCCAAGGCAGCGTCGTCTTCCACGTCAAATCCGGCGCCGTGCCCTGGAACAAGCTCTTCCCAATACCACCGCTCTCCTCCTTCTTCTGGGGCTTACTAGCCGACCCCTCTTGCACCGACGACCGCACGGGCAAGTTCGACCCGACATTCTTGCTCCGCTCATCGTGCTCGCGCTTCCCCGGCACCGGCGCGTCGAGCGTGAGGCAGATGAACTTGTACGCCGGCAGCTTGGCTATGCGGGCCAGCATCGCCTCGCTCTTCTTGCGCTCCGTCTGCACGTACAGCTGCCACCCGAACATCTGGCCCGGCGCCGCGTCCGCGACCACCTGCTCCGGCGTCATCGACGCGTTGTTCGACACCACCTGCAGCGCGCCGAAGCGCGCGCACGCCTGCGCGATGCCCCACTCGCCGTCCGGGTGCGCCAGGCGCGCCATGGCGGCCGGCGACACGTACAGCGGGATGTCGACCTTGTGGCCGAGCAGCGTGGTGGACGTGTCGCACGCCGTGCAGTCGACGAAGACGCGCGGCCGCATCAGGATCTGCCGGTAGACGGTGTTGTTGTGAGTCTTGGATGCGAGGTCGTCGCTGGCCGAGTAGTAGTAGGCCCAGCCCTTGGCGCTGATCTGCTTCGTCGCCGCCGCCTCGATGTCGTCGAGGTTGAGCAGCGAGTCTAGGTCCGGCGGGCCCTCGGGCTCGTCCGTCGACGCATCGCCGCCCACCGCTGCGGATTTGGCTTGTTGCTGTTGCGCTGCAGGCGCGGATTCGGTGGCGGGGATGGTGGTCTCGTCGAGTTTGCCTAGCTTGGCTTCGGCGGGGAGGCTTTCTTCGAGGATGCCCGGTGGGTGGATGGGGTCGTACTCCTCGGTTGCGTCGGTGCCGGCGAGTTGCAGGATGATCTTCGCGCCGCCCGGGTGCTCGTTCAGGAAGGATGTGACGTCGTAGACATGGCCGTACAGGACTACCCAACAGCTCTCGGGAGTGTTGTGCTTGGACACTGCGGGAGAGTGCGTCAGCGTTGAGTGCTGCTGGGGGTGGTGGTGAGGTGATACATACCCTCGTCGTAGCTAAACACCTTCGCCATGATTACAGTTCTCTCTGGTGCTTATGTGCAATTGGTAGGTGCGAATTGGAGGAGGGGAGGAAGTTTAAACAGGAAAAGAACGTGGAGAGAGTCAGGGTGGGGAGTTAAAATGCGGAGGAAGGCGGTGGTGGTTCGGGGAAGACGACAAAGCCATTGCGTCGATTGGAGAATTGGGGAGCGGATCGGCTGTTCTGGTGCAGGAGTGGGATATAGCTTCCGACTGGCTTGAGCTTCGCGCGCCCGCAGCACTTCCGCAACAGCTGTTCCACGGCGACTGACGTCGGCGTTTGAAATCCGAGCAACGCGACTTGTGCACGTTTGCTTTTGCGGGGAAGCTCGGCTCGACATGCCCCAGTCCCGACCGGCCGACCAACTTTTTCCCGTCCACACATACCCCAACCCCTCGCCCTGTCGTCATTCATTCTCCGACCTTGCACATTCCTGCCACCATGATGCAGCGGCCTCGCAACCGTCAGGGCCGCCCCCAGCAGCAGCCGTCCGCCGACAGAGGGAGAGGCCGTGGCGGTAGAGGACGAGGCGGCTCCGGGCGCGGCGGCCGAAACAACTTCAATGCACCATCCAGCGTGCCCAGCATCCAGCAGGTCGTCACTGGCGCCCACGTTTCCATCGTCCTCAAGATCGATCAGCCCACCGGCCGCCAGGTGCAGGGAACCGTTGCGGATGTGTTAACCAGCGGCAACCACCCGCGTGGCATTAAGGTTCGCCTCGTTGATGGCCGCGTGGGTCGCGTGCAGCGCATGGCCACCGAGCAAGAAGCAAGAGCTGGGTCTGAAGGGTTGAGCAATTTAGGAAGGAACGGAGAGCCCAATGGCGGCATCCACCAGGGAGTAACAACCACTACACGGCCATCCAACTCAAGATTCGACATCCGGTACCGCGACGTAAGAGAAGAGGAGGAGCTGGAAGGTCCACCGACTGGCTACAGCCTGGATGCTTTCTTGCCACCAGACCACCCTCTTCAAGAACGGCATGACGACACCCGTGAACCGACAGGCTTCAGCTCGGCAGTGCAGGTGTGCCCGGTGTGCAACGATTTTGAAGGCGATGAGCTGGCCGTTTCGCACCATGTCAGCTCTCATTTTGACTGATGATTGGCTCTTAAATTATGATATTTTCTTTACAGAAGTTACACGCCTATACCTCCAACGTCAATCCTCGGCGCGTCGCCCATCTCCTCCCTCATGGCCTGCTTCACGATGGCGCCGCACATTTTCGCGTACGGATTCGTCCTGACTGCCAACTCCTTTGCCGTCTTGTCGCCGTACCGGCCTCCTAGAAAGAACTCCCGGCTCGCCATCTCCTCTAAGCTGTCCTTATCCCTCCCTCTAAGCTCCTTGGGCCCACTCTGTAGGTTTGCTTCACCGGCTGCCTTGGCGGCCTTGAGAAGCAAGTAACCCCGATGCGTGTGTGCTGTGGCTAGCAGCCGTGCCTGGAGTGGTGACAGTGGGTCTTGTGGTGATGCGGGCGATGCAAGCTCAATTGCCCTTGCGAGGTCCGCTAGTAGCGCCTCGGTTGTATCGACGTTCTCATCCTCAAACATCCTGTCCTCATCCTCGACTCTTAATCGTATCGCCTGCGCCCGGTTTGCATAGGCGGATGCGTAGGTTGGATGTTGCTCAATCAGCTCACCGAGAGCTTTGATCGCGGCATTGGCGTCGTCGAGCGAGGGCTTTTGAGTGTTGAGCGGGAGAATGGCTGAATGCTCAGCAGCTTGCAGAGTTGGGAGAAGCGAGTCGGATATGTGAGGTAGGCTCTGCGGCGGTTGTGGTATCACCTTGATCGAGGCCGAGGGTGAAGACTCGGGGTCAAAGAGGGCAGAGAGGACCTTCGCGTCGTTTGACGAGAGAGCAGGCGTGGGAGCAACCATATTGACTTGGTGTGCTGCAAATAATGGGTATATGGAAAGCGAAAGGTAGGCGCGGCTTATTTGGAGGCAGGTCAACGCAAGAGGCGGGTTTAAAATAATATGACCCCACAACCTGCGGCACATGGACGTCTCCCTACACCGCGGTTCCCCGCGCAGGCGGCTTATCCTCAGGATCCTGAATAGGCCCCCTGATTAGCGATCCGTGGCAAGCCTATTCGCAGGTCGTCTTTGTCCAGGTGCATCACGTTGGCCCGCCGCAAGCCGAGCGCCACGGCGGTCTTGGCACGGATTTCCTGAGATATCCGCACTTGGACATCGTCATGCCCCGCCTATCCGCGTCCATCCGCGCTATCCAAGCTTCCATACCTCCCCAACTGGGAAGGGTCGTGCAGCGGCACAAAGCGGTCCACGACGGTTCTTGCGATGCTGACCGGTACGTCAGCGAACGGCAATGAGGGGATTAGCAACACGGCACATGCGTTGAAATATGCTATATGAACTGCAAGCGGAGTACGGGGAGCCGTCTTTTTTTTCTCCTTCACTGTCTCTCAACCTCAACGCTGCGTGCTGGAGTATTTAGCAATCACAGAGCACCTTTTCACAGCATTTCCAGCTTGGTTTCTTTCAGGAACTTCAAAACCCAGGTCCTGTTCTCTTTTTAAGCACCATCCGCACAAAAAAAGCAACCATGGCGCCCATCGCCGTTTCGCCACCACAATCACCCTCCACACAGCCCGTCGCCGATGAGGCCTCACTACAGTCCTACCGCGGCTACCACCACGTGCATTGGTGGGTCGGCAATGCGAAGCAGGCCGCCTCTTACTACATGATGCGCATGGGCTTCGAGCGCGTCGCATACAAGGGCCTCGAGACCAAGTCGCGCGCCGTGGCCTCGCACGTCGTGCGCAACGGCGGCGTGACGTTTGTGCTCAGCAGCCCGCTGCGCAGCCTCGAGGCTATCGAGAAAGGCTCGGAGTTCAGCGACGAGGAAAAGGCGCTAGTGCGGGAGATGCACGCGCACATGGAGAAGCACGGTGATGCCGTCAAGGGTACGTACGCCCTCTTATCTCCGCCCCCTTGGTCCCGTGACTTTGTCCTTGATGACGACCAACGAATTATCTTTTGTTCATACGATGCTGATGAATAATCCATCACAGACGTCGCCTTCGAAGTCGACTCGGTCGACGGCGTGTACGAGTCCGCCATCGCGGCCGGCGCCGTCGTCGTGCGCGCGCCGCACACGCAATCCGCAGGATCCGACGGCGCCGTGCGCCTCGCCACCATCCAGACGTACGGCGACACGACGCACACGCTGATCCAGAAGCTCGACTACACGGGCACCTTCCTGCCGGGCTACCGCTCCGAGACGGCCGTCGACCCGGCCGCCCGCTTCTTGCCGCAGATCGACCTCGAGGCCATCGACCACTGCGTCGGGAACCAGGATTGGGACGAGATGGAGGGGGCGTGCGAGTACTACGAGCGCGTGCTGGGGTTCCATCGGTTTTGGAGCGTGGATGATAAGGATATTTGCACGTGAGTGATGAACCTTCTCCCCTCGTCAACCCCCGAAAACAGATGCTGACTACGAACGAACAGCGAATACTCCGCCCTCAAATCCATCGTCATGTCCTCCCCTAACGACGTCGTCAAAATGCCCATCAACGAGCCCGCCCACGGCAAGAAGCAGTCGCAGATCGAAGAATACATCGCCTTCAACTCGGGCGCCGGCGTCCAGCACATCGCCCTTCGCACCACGGATATCCTCGCCACCATCACCAACCTGAAAGCCCGCGGCGTCGAGTTCATCAAGGTCCCCGACACCTACTACGCCGCCATGCGTGACCGTCTGGCGCGTACCGCGAAGGTGAACAGGTGGCAGCTGCAGGAGGATTTTGAGAAGATTCAGGAGCTGGATATTTTGATTGATTTCGATGAGGGTGGGTATTTGTTGCAGCTCTTTACGAAGCATTTGATGGATCGCCCGACGGTGTTTGTGGAGATTATTCAGAGGAGAAATTTTGAGGGGTTTGGGGCGGGGAATTTTAAGAGTCTGTTTGAGGCGATTGAGAGGGAGCAGGAGTTGAGGGGGAATTTGGTGTGAGGTGGGAGGAATGGAGTTGAGGTCGAGCTGGGTGTGTGCTTTGCATGCGAACATTTGGTTTCGGCATGACTGCTGATGTGTGTGTTGTGATTTGGCATGGGTAGCGGGAGTTTGTGGATAATCATGAATGATACATACTCATATTGTTTGACAATAACTTAACTTTACATGCTCTTATACTACTGTTTATTCGAATATTACCGAAACTGGAAGGCGCCTCATTGGGTGACGAAAAAAGTTCACGTCCCAACGCCTGCCTCTCGATGCCTTGAAACTCGCATTGATGCTCAGAGACGTGCTTCAACTCACAGAACAGTTGCAATGCCATCCATAAAGATGCATTAAGATTGAAGTTCATCCCACTGGGGAGCTCAAAAAAATGAAAACTTAGTACATATGTCTATTGAAGTCATGGTCTATCAATTAAGAGACCTGGAGCTATTGTACAAATTTTCGTACTTTCACCCGACCCTAATGCGCTTTCGATCTGCGCTAGGATAAGTCTCGGATTCTATGTCTTTGCTACATCCCAAAGATTCAGATAATATGCCGTCCGTCATGATGCCAATACGGTGGTAGTTCTCGGGGGTTTCTTCTTCAAGGAGTAAAGCACATTTACTTGTCATGGAATCGCGTAGCATAAGTGCAATCAAATTCCCTACTGGTCCTTTGCCGCTCAGAAAATCCTCTCTAGTGAAGGCCAAATTTGTGCATTTCATGTGCATCTTGTTAGATTCGCTGTCTGTCACGAACATTCCTCCTTCGGAGTCGTTCAGACGGAGCTCTACAGGGACGATAGAGCCTGTTAACCAGATGAAAGTGGAGGCTCTGATATCTTCCCCGGATATTCTGCGACGTGTGTAGTCTTCCAAGGATATCGTCTCGTTGCTGTTCATCAGTTCGACAGAGATGTCTCCCGGGATTGAGTATCCGGTACACATCTCGGGACTGTAGTCATAGATCGCAGGACGGCCCTCCCATGCAGTCCATGACCATGAAGGAAATTCCTCCGGTTGATTCCCGTTGCCACCGGAATTTGTCAATTGACGTCGAGACACGAACTCGTCTCCGGGCATATGCCCATACTTGTTTGAAATACACCAAATTAGCCTTAACTCCGCCGTGGTTCCATTGAAAATGTATGGGAGGCCGTGAAGTTGGTAGACCGGTGTTGGATTTTCCTCCTCAAAGGTAGACAGAACTCCCACAATACCGTTCAAGGCGTCGGACGCAAATGACAAATTCCGTTTTGAATACCGTTTTACGTTCATAGAGAATCGGTCCCAAACACTGTAGCCTGGCGCCACAGAAAGAGTCTCCAGTAGGTCGCGACCCATACCTATTGTGATTCGTGGGATAAAAGTAGTCCTCCAAGAGGCAGATAGTTCCTCTGTCATAGTCTCTGGGCAGTCTAAGAATGCGTGCTGATCCGTGAAAACCAATCGGCGTCTTGACAGGACGAATTCCTGATATGTCCATGCGCGGGACATCCAAGTGGAGACTGATATCAATTCTTGTGATGTTTGATGCATGGGGTAAAGCACATGCTGGTTGAGCAAGATCGGGGTTCTCCATGTGCGATTGCTTGAGACTCCAGGAAGCCCATGACTTGGATCAACTCCGGCGGCGGCAATGATAGTGACTTGTGCTTGGCGATAAATCGTGCCCATTTGTTGGATTTGAGTGTGTTTTTCCCGGGCATCTTGTTGATCGATGCAATATCTGTCAATCCATAGGTAGTCGAAACCCAAATCCAAGGTCGCGGACAGTGCATCTGCGATAGTCTTCGGTGGATTCTGAAGATCACCGCACTTTCCGGAGCCCCAAACATAGCTGAGTGCAACATAAGCGCAGTCAGGTTGCGCTTGGATAACATTGCGAGTTCGGCAATCAATGACTTTCAAGCCGTGTACAACTTTTGGATGCTGTAGTTGACATCTTGTATGTCCCTCCTGACAAATCCGGATCTGCTCTGTGAAAAGCTGGAAATTGACTCTTTCCAAGCGATTCATTGCCTGTCTGAATTCGGTGGCATCAGGTATACGGTCTTTTCTGGGTTGTCGAATGCTGAATCTCAGAGGACCGGACTCGGACTCCGCCAGTCTGAACGCTTCAATCCTTTCTGTAGGGGCAGAAGGAGTACCAGTCTTGACGTAACGGTAAAAGTATGTTGCATCAACCCACGGATAGCTCTTTGATTTACATTCCCGAGCGTGAAGAAGTAGTCGGCAGGTTGAGCAAGATTGTTCGAGTGGCAGGTTCATCCGAGAGGGGATATTGGTCGATTTTTTGCGGTGTTCAATGACATCAAGGATGGCTTTGTCGACTTTCTTCGCCTTGCACAGCCGGCAGATCATCGCCTGGTCGGCCCCATTTATCGTGGAAAACGTCGGGTTTGGATGGCTTGGTGAAATTGTTGTTGGCGCCTTGTCGTTTCGTTTGGATCGTTTCGGTTCGCGACCGTCCAATGCAGTGGAAGCGGTCCTCCGTGATCCCAGTCGAAGTTCTGTATCGGTACTCGACATGATGATTGGACAAATGTAGGCGGTGGGCGATGTGATGGGTGGATGAGGAAGATTGAAGGAGACCGTCTGTGGGTTACTCGTGAATATGAGCTGGCACGTAGCGTGGCGCAGCGTGGCGCAGTGTGCACCTCGTGTCATTGGTGTGCGTCTTCCCTTGTGTACCACGTGAACTTCAGGCAACAACTACGGGATTCTCCCCACCGGCAAATTCCGGACGAAGCTGCTGCTGGCGTCCTTGGCGTTACGGAGATGTGAAAGACTGAGTCATTTTCATCTTTATTCAAAGGTTAGGAGAAGCCTTAATAATACCAATTTAAGGTGTGTAGAACATAGAGTAACCATGCCCCAGCTCTACTTTAGAAAAATTGACATATATGGGTATTTAAAGCTATCGTCCGTACGTAGATGTAGGATTTTTAATTCGACATTCTCGTCCGAACGATAGCTTCAGCTGCCTATGATATAAGAAAAAAACAAATCCACGCTAGCCATCAGCCGCGAGAAGGAAATGAAATCCATACTAATAGGGAAAAGAACTTTTATATCCTTGTTAACAAATGAAGTGATACATGGTTCGGTGACAATACTTTAAGAACCCTTAACTTTTCCATCGGGATTCTACTAATTTGCTGTTCGTATATAAATATTTCCGTACCATGACGTCTCGATACACATGTAAACAAAGTCTTAACCAACCCCGATATGTCTACGATGAGAGCGATTTATCAGCCTGTATGCCTAAACACCACACTCAGTTGAGAATTTATAAGCGGCTAATCTAGTCCATAGAGGCTAGAATGTTCTTTTGAGGCGGAAATGCGGATGCAAAAGTCTATAATTACTACTTAACTAGTAAAGGGAAAAAAGAAGCTGATAGAATTCGAATAAGTGTCTTTTTATTTAAAATATATCTAATATTACGTCTGTTTTGACTATTTTTGTCTATAGAAAACGACACCGGGTGCGCCAAGATGAATTTAGGCGTTTCAGACTCCCCATGTGCCCTAGTGTATGGGTCGAGGTGCGCCTTGTCAAAAGCCTCGCATTTTTGATAGGTATTTCCCATATGCCATGACGAAAGAGGCTTACGCCGCCGATGACTCTTGAGTCAAACCTCGCCCTTACAAGCAAGGCACCAGCCTGCATGCATACCGGTCACCTCTTCATACTGCCGCTGGTGTGAGTGGTCTGGCGTTCAGGGTGAATCCTTAGGGCTTTGGCCCCCTGCATCTCAATAAAATCGGGCGTGATTGAGACAGTGGCTGAAGGGGACATTGTGATTGTCACAAAGGCAAGGTCCGCTACACGCTAGGGTTGGCTTTTCGGTTGAGTATACGGGTATTGGTTTTTCAATCCCAAATTGTGATGTCGGCAAGGCTGACATGCCAAAATGAACAGCCTGCGAAGGCCCTCCACCCATTTGCAATCATGATCGCTTTCTCAGGTCATAAGACTGACCTTGGCAGCTTCCTGATAGATCCACCAATAAACTGCATGAAGTGTCGTACAGAATCCTTTCTACATCCATGCGTTTAAATAGCTGCCTAAACGCCGTCAGATCAATATAGAAGGGTGTTTCTCCTTGTCAAGGCTGGACGTGTTTCCTCGGACGGTTCTTTTTCCAAAATTGCAATATTCATTATTTCAGTGTCTTGATTCCGTACGGGAATACCATGAGTTTAGGCCAAATCGGACCCGATGCGGGAGAAGGATTGCGACTTCTGTCACTCGGTGAGTCGAGGGAGTCCCTGATATGTCGCAGCCTCATAAAAGACTCAGTTCGGTTGATATTCTGTAGATGGTGGAGGCATCAGGGGATTGAGCGAGCTGCTTATTATCGAGGAGTTGATGGAGAGAGTCCGAGAGCGTAAAGGTCTGCAAATAACGCCGAAGCCGGCAGATTATTTCGACCTCATCGGCGGTACGAGTACTGGAGGGTAAAGTTACAGAGTGCTCCAAACAATACCTCTCACGGATACTGAAGAACCACTTGTAGGCTTATCGCGATCCTGCTCGGAAGGCTGAACATGTCCGCCGCGGAGGCTATTGAGGCTTACGAAGCACTCTCTCATAGAGTCTTCTCTCGGAAGAAAATGAAGTGGAAGGACGGTGTCTTCAAATCAAAGTTGCTTGAGCGAGCAATCATAGAAACGATAGACGGTGTTCTTGGAGAGGGGATGGGTATGAGCGCCCGGATGTGGGACGAGGCGGACCCCCACCCGAATAAGGCGTACGTTATGACCAATCACATCTTGGCAAAAAATTTGCGCAGGCTTATCCGATCACAGGTTTGTTTGCGCAGTGGCGGCTGCCGATGTCACCCATGGCGCGGGACCAGTACGCTTCCGGAGTTACCCTGCAACTAAAAACAAGGAGTACAACTGCCTGATCTGGGAAGCAGCTCGTGCTACGTCAGCTGCGCCAACACTCTTCAAGCGAATTTTCATTGGTCCCCAGGCATCTGCTGTAGATTACGTGGATGCAGCCCTCGGGTTCAACAATCCCGTGAAACAGGTCGTTGAAGAAGCAGCTGAAGTCTTTGGTCCGGCTTCACCAGTACACTGCATAGTCAGTGTAGGTACGGGAACAGTTGGAAACACAACTTACTCAACGCCAAACCGTTTTCAACGATGGCTTCCGACGAAGCTCATCGGCGTTCTCAAGCGTATGGCAACAGACACTCACCAGGTTGCGGAAGAAATGGAGAAGCGGTATAAAAATGTGCCGGATATCTATCACAGGCTCAATGTGAACAGAGGCCTATCCGATATCTCGTTGCAGGAGTGGAGGCGCCTTGGAGATGTTCGTGCTCACACCAAAAACTATGTCAGGCTGACGGAAGTCAATAGACGCCTCGATTCTGTTGTGAGCTCCTTGATTGGACTTCCCGAGCACAGAGGTTGTGAGCTTGGAAATCTAGGTAGCAACTGATGCAATTTGGACAAGATCTCACGCTGACAAATATAAAGCCGCGTCCACCCCATCGGCAACCTATATTATGCACAGTAATATCCCAAGCAATCGGGTCACCCATTTCGTTCCGAGAGAAACGCTACTTTCCGAAATGGAAAAGCCACCCGGGAATTCAACACAGCAAACAAGGATAATTGTCCTTTCTGGGATGGGCGGCTGCGGGAAAACACAATTGGCGCTGGCTTACTGCGAGAAGCTCGCTACGGCAGGCCGCCACATAGCCATACTCTGGATTGATGCGGGGTCTCCCGTATCTATCATGCAAAGCTACGTAAGAATTGCAAGGATGTTTTCCGGGGCAATGTCCGAAGCCATTATGCCGGGAAATGAGGCAATGACCTTCGTTAGAAATACAATAAGCTCATGGAGAAATCGTTGGCTTGTTGTGTTCGACAACTACGACAACCCCTCGGCATTCCAGGACCACCCCATCCACGACTACCTGCCACAAGGACCCAACGGCACCATACTGTTTACGAGCAGACATACGAGCGCCGAGAGACTAGGACAGCTCATACCTGCCGGAAACATGGAGTTGAAAGAGTGCCTAGAACTTCTCTTTTTAAGGGCTTATTCAAAGGAGGAGGAGAGAATCGGCACCGAAATCGCCGAAGCACTTGGCTATCTTGCACTCGCAATTGATCAAGCGGGGGTGTATATTCGCAGTCGAAATCTGCCTTTGGGCGAATTTCTTCCCCACTTTGAAGCCCAAAAGGAGAGGGTCATGAGTGCTATCCCGGAAACATGGGAGTACTGGAGGCAGAGGCCAGGCCATGAGTCCGAAGCCGACCAAAAGATTCCTCTCTGTGTATTTACCACATGGGAGTTGTCATTTAGTCAAATCAGAGGGACCGATTTGGAATTGCAGCAGAAAGCCTCCTTTCTCTCCTTCGCCGGATTTCTCAACAACAATGGAATCTGCGAGGAATACTTTCGTGCGCTGTCCGAAGAGCCACACCCTCCCTGGATGGATGGACTTTTAGTGAAGGAGAAGGGAGTATGGGACTCAGGCATGTTTCGTGAGCTCTGCAAGGAGTTTCACAGTCTGTCCCTCATCCAATCTTTCGGTGGTCCAGACAACAGCGTGTCATTCATTGTTCATCCGCTGGTAAGCGAATGGGCCCGTCTCCGACTGCCGCCCATGGATCGCAAAAAGTATTTGATGGAGTCTATTGAGGCATTGACTTCCTTTCTTCGCACTGCAAAGCCTGAGACTCTATCTGCGAGCAAGAGACAAGAGCTTGTCCTCCACATTAAAACCTGTTGCCGAAACAATGGCGAGTTTCTCAACAACGAGACTGAGGGCCTCACAACCTTGCCGGAGTCTTCCTCAGCGTTTGCACGCTTTTATTCGGGCCAGGGACTGTATGCAGACGCAATGATTCTTCAGAAACAAGCAATCGCTGCCTTACGGAAGGTTCACCCCCCAGCTCACGAAAGATTGATTCGAGAGGTGCTCGGCCTTGCACGCATCTACCGGAAGGCTGCGAAATACACCAAAACCATAACAACCTGTAAGGAGATATTGGCCGACGCTGAAAACGACCTTGGCCCACGGCACCCACTCATCCTCGCCACGCAGTACGAGATCGCTGAGGCATTCCGCCACCAAGGGCAGTACAAGGAGGCAGAAAAAGTACACAAACGCTGCTTTGAAGATCGAGAAGCTGCCATTGGACCAGAGCATCCAGACACATTGGCTAGCGCTGAAGGACTGAGTGAAACTACTAGGCGATTGGCGCAGTATGATACTGCTGAAGCTTTGCAACGGAGAGTTTTGGCTTCCTACCAGCGCCAGCTCGACCCAAATGATCTTCAGATATCATCATGCTACCACGTTCTGGGTGCTGTCATGCGCGACAAGGGCCAATATGCTGAAGCAGAAAAAATGCACAGGGAGGCTCTGAGAATACGGGAGAAAGAATTAGGAAAGGACCACCCAGAAACCCTGAACAGCGTCAACAACCTCGCGCTTGTACTCAGAGACCGAAAGAAAAGCACCGAATCTGAAGCCACGCATCGACGGGCACTCGAAGGGCGTCGTAAGATGCTCGGACCAGACCACCAGCAGACCCTGACCAGTTGTTCAAACTTGGCTAGAGTTCTGTGCGATCAGGGAAGATACCAGGAAGCCCTTGAGCTACAACAGATGGCTCTGGAGAAGGGTGCAGCTATTGATGGGCCATCCCATCCATACACTTTGAGCTCAGGCAAGTATCTAGCAGACATACACTTTGCCCTCCGAAATCTGAATGCAGCCAAAGATCTTTACACTAAGGCAATGGAAGGCAACAGTGTGGCCTTGGGCCTTGAGCATCCGGACACACTATCATGTGTCAAAGGGTTAGCAGATGTTTTGAGCTCTCAGGGAGACCTAGGCGAAGCGTTGAAGCTTTATGAGCGTTGTTACGATGGCCGATGCAAGATATTTGCCACTGATCATCCAGCGATCAGAGAATGTCTGCAAGCTATGAAGAACGCTCAGAGAAGATTGAGCTCAGATACATAACAACTCATCAGCTGTGTTCGACCGTTTCCATTAATACCGTTAGTTGTTATTTTTCTATCATCTATTCTCTGTCTCACACTTCTTATGTCTATCCTCTAGTTAGAGCTACTTTTATAGACGTAGTACATGCGAGTGAACGTTATTCAAGGAAGTACTCGTAATTTGCCACGATAACTTTCTTCCTGGCCTGGTTGATCAGAGAGAACGGACTACCGATCAACGCCATCAGACACAGCTCGGCTGCATTGGCGGGACGTCGGCTAAATCTCCCGGCCGGATTGGGTGTGATCTTCAGCCGCGACATCCGAGCTAGACAACCTATATTGGTCGACTTTTTGCGGTTTACAATGACTTTAACGAAGGCATCGACTTTCTTCGCTTTGCACAGCTGGCAGATATTGCCTGGTCGACCCCAATCACCATGGAAGACGTTGGACTTCGGCGACTTAGTGAAATTGTTGGGGCCTCGCCGTTTGGCCCGTTTCGGTTCGTGACCGTTTAAGTCAGTGATGGCGGTCCTTCTTGACCCCTGGTATGATTTCGTATGGGCACTTGACATGGTGAATAAACAAAGGTAGGCAAGGTCATCTAGAAAGCTCGAAAAAGTAGATAAAGAGAATGAAAGGCGACGGATCGTTTTTAGGTGAAATATATTGGGCCAGTCAGTCAAACAGAAAGCTGGGCCCAAGAGACGTTTTCAACTCTTGTAGAGGCTCATCTTGACACGTAGGTGACGTGGCGCAGCGTAGATTATGCTGGCCAATGAGAGCTTGGGAGGGCATGTGTCGTTATTCAAATACATTTTCATATCTTACACCAAGGTCAACCAAGTAGAGAATTTATGAGCGGATAATATAGTCCATGGAGGCTCGGAGACTCTTTCTAGGCTGAGATGCGGGTGCGAAAGTCTGTAATACCCGCCGTCTGGAGCATCTCAACTCTGCCTTGCGGGCAGATCGGACAGAAGCGGAGGATGACCTCTTATCGTAGGAGGGTATGGAGAGCTCGTATTTATGATTAGAAATCTGCTTCTGCTACCCAATGAAGTGGATTGTGTTCCAAGCCTGTCGGCTCATGGAGGGGTGCCGAGGGAGTGAGGCTATGCGTCTAAAAAACGAGACATGTGGCTGACATGCAGACAAATGTGGCGATGAGGCTGACAGGTAACAATAGGCAACAATCTCTGAGAATAAAATGAGATAAAATATTCTGACTCAATTTCTCTCCGAATTAAACGTCCCCTCCCTGCAATCTCATTGCGATTCGAAAGCATGGGAAAATCTGATCGACGACATCGTGACGCCTTTGGTCGTGTCCATTACATCAAAAAGGGCGATGCGACCTACGAACACTTCCTCCGGCCGGAAGATGGCAGGCTAGTTCCACTTCTCGTACAAGAGTCCCACGAAGAGACGACGATCGAAAACCTCACACCAAAGCAAAAGACATGGGTCACAACCGGTGAACCTGAGTTGCGTGTACCCGCAATACTCCGGGTCGTCCACTGGACCTTCTCCTCGATTCTCCAAGAAGGTAGCGAGGACCGGCATTACGGTGCAATACCTGTGATCATAGTGCTTCTCAAATGGATACCCGCTTGCCTTCTTCTTACCGTACTTGTAGGTAACCAATTTCCCCATAGTTCCATTAATGGTGTTCACTGTTTCTAGATACTGGTATCCCAAAACATTGAAGTCGAGTCAAGAAACGACGGTTGTTATGATCAGGTCAGGTATCACGACTGGGGGTACCCAAAAGTTTCCCGAAATCGGCTGGAGAACAGAAGCAATGATGAAGATAAAGACCAGTCGGTAAAAGTTCTGCCTCTCGACACTGACGACATTGAAATGTCGGCATATTCGCATCATATCCCCGTCTTGGATCGAGTCGCTGAGGTCGACGATGTTGACGAGGACTATGACGATCTGCCCGCTCGCCATTTCGGCCCAAGGTATCTATGTTTTCTCAAAGAGGGATCTGACGGCAGCACTCGGTGTGAGACATGGAAAGTCGCAGACTGGATAAAGAAAACCGGACCCACTGCAGACACTGACTTTGTGTTTCTCTCATACACACGAAAGCATTTCTGCGTTGCTACAGCGCAGGAGCTTGCCAACTGGGATCTCCCAAGTGAAGAAACCAGGCAGGCTTATGTTCGACTCGCGAAGGCAGACAGACACACACTTCTTAATTACGGTATCGAAGCAGCGCACTCTGCCGGCAAGAATGCCTTCTGGCTGGATTTTGAGTGCATTCGGGACACAGACGACGAGGCCAAAGCAACAAGTCATAGCGATGATGTTTACCGTATTTGCGACATCGTTCGCGCTGCGCATTCTATGGCTATTATCGTCGGACCTCCACTTGCAAGCCGGCTTCCAGATGGAATGAAGGATCCCTACAGCCCAGAGATCATGATACGTTGGCTGCAAGAATGGGGAACACGCCTTTGGACGCTCCCAGAGATTCTCCTATGTTCGCCTGAATACAGAGTCAAAATATTTGCCGTTGGCGCCCCATCAAAACCCAAGCAACTCGCATAACGAAACTTTGCCTCTTACGCATGGCGCGACGCGAAACTTGTCCGGCAACTCGTGGATCACTACGAGTCTTCAATCATTTTGACTCCCCTCGAACTCGTCAGCATTGACTTGGAGTGCCTCGCGAATCGACAGACGGACCAGTTCAATGAGGGAGATATGGCATACGCTCTCATGGGTCTCCTTCGCCGGAGGCCCGCGATCAACAAGTGCGACACAAGTTTTGAAGCTTTTGCCAGGCTCTCTCTTGCCAATGACAGCGACGGGCTTCTAGAGCGTCTCCTGTGCATGCAGCCCGTCCGGAACACAGCACCCTGGTATGAAATAAAAGACGCTTGGGGGGCACATTTGTGGGATATCGAGCCCAGATGCCAGATTGCCGGAATTGTCGATGACCAAGTAGTCACACTGGACGGTGTGTACGGAGCAACCATTGCGTGGGATTGCATGGAGGCGGTTACATTCCTCAAGCGGGAGACTACCATACGCATGGCATGCAAACAGTTCAGCAGCAACACCCCATGGTATTTGGTTGCCTGGCTATTTCTCAATCTGTACAGCGCTCCCAGTTCTGAGGGCAAACTCGAATGGCTTGGTAAAGTTCTGGCCTGTATCAACGCGTTCATCACTGGCGGTGCCATTTCTACTCTAATTGCCATGCCTATTATGCTACTGTACATCTACAGCGGCAAATTCTGGTCCACACAAGCCCACTTCGTCGGCATCCAAGGGCGAGCGGACCTCGGCATGGCCGAACGCTACCTCTTCGGTTTCAACCACGGCCGTCTCAGATGGAGCACCAACGGCAGCATTCTTTCTCGGCACCGCCTGAAGAAGGGCGAATGCTTGCCAGTGCCACCAGACGTTACGGAGGACCATGCGAGCTCCAGACCGGGCGAAATGCTGTTCACGCTGATCGACACGTACTCCATGACCGCGACGTGCTTCTATGCGGAACGGCCCCCCGTCGCTGTCATGATCTGCGGGCAGGAGGGCGGCATGCAGAGGGCTGTTCTGTGCTCGTACGATTGGAGGAGGCAGACATTCACAAGGGAGACGGTGCTCCGGATGAAGACCCTCGTGCTAGACCGCATGTTTCGCATTGACAGATTCCGCTTTGCGCTCAGACGCACGACTCCGGTCAAGTGAGTAGGACAAGAAGGAGGAGGCTCTCGAGAGATGGGTTTCGTTTAGCAAGATGAACGCTATTCTCATCGGCCTGTCTCGATCTCTTACACGCCAGTCCGTATACTTGGTCTTGCGAACACGCGAAACGCCGGATCTGAGGCGTCAGCATCGTTGTCATTTGGGGTCAAGAAAGGGTATACGCTAGAGACTTTCCGGACTTTGATAACATTATTTCAAGATATATAAAAGCTTTTAATAGACTGAAGAACTCGTGGTATCAATTTGCTCCTCGTAAGTAGCTAGCCAGCGGGTGAGAGACGGTTTGGGGTATCTACAGTATTCAGCTTATCTGCGCCACCATACAAGCATTGTACATAGATTAGGTGCCACATCTGACGCAGAGAACACCAAACTGGCGCTAGCTTCCTGCTACAATACCCTTCTGTACGAGTAACCCGAGTAATCAATAGCTGGGCGATAATGCTCTTCAAAATACCCGGTCAGACGCAATCATGAATGGACAGCTGAGTTCTCCGGCTCCATCACCCGGAGGTGGTGAGTGTCAGCCAATACTGCACGCAGCCGAAAGCAGTCGCAACGAAGTGCACGTGTCAGGCTGTACCCCTCAGTATCCAGCACTTATTAGATCGACGCCCGAGATCAAGCTGGTTGAGAATCCTACCCTCAGTCTTTAGTATCCCTCTAAACTCCGACTACGGGCCGCATCAGACGAACAATAGCCCTCCATGGCTGCCAGCCCGCACTACTGCTATTTCATCGCGTCCCCGGACCCCAATGTTGCGACTGACGGTGTGTTGGCGCAGACACAGGTATTCTCTAAGGGCACCTTTGAATTTACATTCGCTGAATTGGAAGCAGGATGGCTTGATGCGCGGCTTCTACATCAAGTTTGGAGACGGACATCCTGGAGACCGATATGCCACCCACAATCCTACTTACAGGTCAGTAGATCCTCACCACTTGCATACCAGTTAAGCGTGGTAGCTGAAATGCACCAGCGTCACAATCAACGACACCGCTCTGAACCAAGGGGAGACTGTCTTCCGCGAGAAGACTTACCAGACAGAAGCGTCATGGGCCGACGTCAAGATCGGAAAGTGGCTGGAGAGAGTGTACCTGAAGATACATCGTAAGATAAAAAGCTTTCACTTTGTTCGCGCAATCTCAGTCAGGCTTTATCTGACTTCAAAAATTTCTTAGGGGACACCAGGAAGGAATGGTATTTTGTGTACGTCAAAGTTGCGGAGCGTCCGGATGATCCGAACTTTGATCTCAACCAACTGCGGTCCCTGTTGATCGACATACTGAACGAATTCCCCGCCTACGACACGTGGCAGCAAGACGAGTCGTACGAGTCTTGTCAATTGGATCGGCTTTTCACGAAATTCTACTGCAATTGCGATTGGTAAGATAATATTCCGTCTGGGTATGAAACACGAAACTGAACAGATGATAGGGTGGAATAGGCCTCGGTTGAGAGATAGCGGCAGAGTTTTGATGTTTCTCTGACCGCCCGCGCATGGTCTGGGCAACAACCAATGAAATTGAAGAGAGCTGGAAAGAGGGTTGTTTACAAAGCTGTCAGACCTCATCAATTGTTTATTTCCGAGCGTGTTTACCGTGTTCCATTGCTTTTTCCTCAACACCAAGGCAAACCCCTTGTATATCTCACCACTATAACGTCATTCATTTATTATGCTTTATGACATCCTTCCAGCCATTTGCTGTATCTCTTCCGCCCTGATGATCCCTCCTCACTTCCCTGCCCACCTCCCCTAGCGCTTATAGAAGCTTTCTCTATTGGTCGAGAAATAAATAATTTTAGTGGTTGGATGTTAGCAAGGGATGATAGATAGTAAATTTCCTTGTAAGGAATGCGCTACGCCCAATAGATGTAGGCGGGGAGGTGAGGAGGGATCATCAGGGCGGCAGAGATATAACCACGTAGTTTCACTACTGTATTATGAAGAATCAGCAGTGTTCAATTTATTAATCTGCACTGTTCAACAAAAGCATAGGTCTTGGTTTGGATGCTTTCGTCTTCCCGTTTCTATCAACGACCCCTGCGTGAATTTGTAGAGGTAGTAGTGAGGCTTTTTCATCTACTGTGTATTATTTTGAATAGTCGAAGCGCACGAAAGAAATTTATAGTGTTTCTGGACTTCTTGATACTGTGATCTCTTTTTGGTACAATTTCAGCGGAGAATGATTCTTTTCCGGATGGAACGAGGGAGACTGGAGGCATCTTCATCCTTTATCTCAACCACGCCCCTCCATGACCAGCTCCTCGTGTTCTCGTCATTTGTCCCAGAAACCACAAAGAGAGGATGTCCTGAGGCTCCGCGTACAACAACAGGCATGTCTCTATCTCTATCACTAGCTGGTGTTAGCAGTGCGCCCCAACGGTCATGCAGCAGGTGAAAATGACGAAGTTGCCTCGCAAGCGAATGGCGTGGAGACACTAGGCCAAGAAAGAAGTCGGGCAAATTTCCTAGCACAGACCCTGATCGATCTGGTAACTCGGTGACAAACCAGAAAGCACGGAGGCCCTCATTTACCACAAACCCATAGTGGGTCCCCACACCGTCTTGAAAAAAAGAGATCTTGTCGCTTCCCTTTGATACTCCTGCTCAGGCATATCAGGTCGGACTGGTACCCACGATCACCCTGTCTGGTCCAATCGTGGAATGCTTGATACTAAGAACCCAGTCGTCACTAATTGTCGGTGTTCCCAGAACTTGAGAGCATCTTTTGAGACAGTCTCACGAATGAGAAGGCTCCAGATGACTATCTCATCTCCTGGACGACTAGCATGGCGATGACTGAGCATCACGGCGGCCTCTTCGATGGTCAAGAACCCGTCAATAATTGATTTCATGCTCTCCATTTGTGTGCTGTTGAGTGGTCTGAAAGCTGGGAGAAGATGCTGGGACGTCATAAACAAGTTAGATAGAGTTATACTGCCGTTGCGATGGACGTTCTTGAGAGTTTCGTAGAAGGAGATGACTTTGTCGTCCTTATATAACAGCTAAACATTATGGCGGCCGCGAATCGCTTCTAATAGTGTCTATGCCCGAACATTTTAGTCGCATACGAGAAGGGTGGCCAGGATACGCTCTTGAACTTCTAGTGTGGGGTGTGTCGCATCGATCAGCATAAGGTCTCTGTTATAGACTAGGGTGAGTTTGCTTTCTTTAAAAACACTATTAATGTTCTGGATAGCTTCGAAGCGTAGTTGATGGTCCTGGGGTATGTATGGTGTGTCCATCTAGTATAAATTATAATGAAATTGCTGCGTAATTCGTATGTATCGGTCGTGAAGACATCTATTAAAGCTGGTTCTACGTTCTCGCTCCGGTCTTCCGCCCTGACCGTGGCTCTATACGTGCGAAATGGCCATTGTTTGGTTAGATGCCCGGTAGTAGACTGACGTGTTATTCGTTGTTTCTCTTAGACAGACGGCTCGGGTACCTAAACCCTTTCTGAAAGACTCTTCGGACTAGAACATCCTCTCGCAACGTCTCGTACAAGATGCGGCATGTGCTGATTGATCCTCAATCTTGGAGCCTTTAAATCTCATGCATTTATAAGGGTTGTCTCCTGCACATTGTTTCGTCCCATCATCCCCAATGATGCACCGGGGAGGCTGGCCTCCCAACGCTTCGGCATACCGTCTGTAAAAGTGACGAAAGTCGAGTGCAATTGATGCGCGGTCTGAGCGCAGGAGCTCGAAGGCACATCTACACATGGCCTTAGTCATTTCTTGAATGTCTACTCTAGGGCGATGGCGTTGTTGAAAAACATGCTTTCCCCAAAGTTTAATGTCGCTGTTCAGGTAGTAGTTGTATCTACTTGTAAATTGCTTCTCAAGATTGTAATAGAAGTGAATCATTATGCTTCTGTAAAGCGAGGTCCATAGGAATATAGTGAGTAAAGTCTGTCGCTCTGATTTTTTTTTCGAGTGAACGCTGGAGGCCGAATTCGACGATTTCACTCATAGTGTCCAGCAAGTCCATGATGCGAGGACCCCTCAATGTTGACCGATATTTAATGAAAATGGCCAAAGCCAGGCGGATGGTGTTGATATCGACAAAGCGGACAAGACGAAGGTTCTCCCAAGTCCTGGGCGATCCGGGAAGGAAAAAGCCTGCATAAAGAGTGGACAGCTCAACTTGTAATCCTAGGTTCGGTGGAATAGCAGGAAGTCTTGATAGAAGTGCGCAAGTCTCATCGACGATCCGATCGGAGTCCTGTCCCGCAATCCGGAAACTACATCTTAAAAGACCCGAGTAAACCGAGTCTAAACGCTCTAAGCTTCCATCAGATGCGTCTAGGTTGGCAAGATACTCTTGGTACCATTTTCGGATGTGCGTTTGAGGGATACTCTCCGCGTAGGTATTTGAGACACCATGAGAGTCAGAATAGTGGGTTGTTGATACGGGGGCGAATGTTATGGGATATCCTCGAGCACCCGCCGGAAGTTCGGGACAGAGATTTCTCTGTAAGGCCTGTCTTACACGATCGGGCGTGTAGGTGAATGTGCCCTGCTGGATTTCTTCGGCCATTAGAGAGATTTTACGGTGCTGAAAGGTCTGTTCATACTAAGATATTGCAATGCGGGGCTTTACTTATACACATAAATGAGTGTTCTCGCCAATGCAGACCGATCAGCATCCTTTATTCTTTTTCTCTCACTATTTTGTCACACTTCGCGTTTGCCTTGCTTAGCTCTCGTGCCATGATCTCAGCTGCAGCAGCCGAAAGCCTCGCATTACGCTCAATCACCACCAGGTCATGCCTGGTCCAACCATCATCCGCAGTATCATCCCTTCCCCCCCCTTGCATCCGCTTCAACCAGGCGTCCCGCCGCGGATGCGGTGCCACGATATCATCCATCCACGTCGTAATACCTGCGCCCCCAAAAACCTGCACCGCCCCCACCATAGCCAGGCGGCTGGAGAATCTGAAACTTGTAAGCGTCGCCTTGACGCCGTCAGCCAGCCACCGGCCGGCGAGGCTGCCCTCGCGCAGGCGCCATTGGCCGATCGCGCTCAGCACCAGGAGCGCGACGAGGCAGACGCCGTCCCAGTCCTTCAGCGGCTGACAGGCGTTGGTTGCTTACCGTATGCGCCGCACAGAACTGAGTACGTGCTGATAGCCATTGATACAGTCCCCTCTTGCAGCCGATGGCTAGCGTGGATTTGTTTTTTTGCTCATGTCATGGGTAGCTGAAGCTATCGTCCGGACGTGTATGTAGAAATTTTAACTCCACATTCTCGTCCAGACGATGGCTTTAACTACCCATGTATGTTATTTTTCTAAGGTAGAGCTGGGGCATAGTTACACTATGTTCTAGAGACCTGCTATTCTTCGCGCTAGCCATCGGCTGCGAGAGGGGGCTGTATAGTCTGACGATTTTAAAAGTCATATTAAAATTCATGTTATTTATTAGCAAACGTACTCATAAAAGGCTAAGTTTTCAGATTGTGTCAATAAATGCGGAACTAGAGCGAGGGCAAACGCAAAAGCCTGTTGATGATCAGTTGCAGGGGCCTTCTTTAGTGTCAGATAGTCTGGACCCGGGACAAGAGACGCATTGCGTTGTTCGCTCACTTGTGTATGCAAGGCTTATTCTGGTTTTGCTTTTTGTTTCCAACACGTCGTAACGTTGGCGGCGAATCTGCTGGTTTTGTCTTCGTGAAACCAAGTGATACTATATCATATGGCATTCAGCTTGCTTACTCTTGTCGCACAAGGGCGGGGCACCACTAGGCATCCATAAGCCATCGTAAACTCAGCCTTTGCACAGAACTTCAACTTTTCCATCGGTTTCCATCAATCTGCTATTTGCATATGAACATTTCCGTACCATGACGTCTCCTTCTGCCCGCGGACATGGTCTTAAACGACCCCGAGATGTCCATGATGTCCATGATGAGAGCGATTCATCCGCCTCTCTGCCTAAACACCAGAGGCAGCAGAGTCCGCCTCATGAGCGTAGCCTTGGTTAGTAATAATGCCCCAGAATCACAGTTAATAAGCACTTATAGCAATCACAGACGCCGCAAATGTCATAGGACCGAGTTCGTGGTCCGCTCAGTCCTCCCAACCACCAGCTTCAGGGCTTCAAGATGAAACTGAGAAAGTGTTCCGACTAAAACACATACCACATTGGAGAGACGCAGTGGCCGATATCCAACTACTTCTCAAAGACCTGCTTTCTCTCGGCGACAATACTTCCGTCAGTATACACTCGGTCGCTTGCAGCCCTTATGATCCGGCAGAGCGCATTGCAACGCTGTCCTTCTCGCAACCTCCAGCAACTTTGACAATGGAGAAAAGCTACCGCAAAGCTGGAAATGAATGGAGATTCAAGACGCATGGGCCTAATGGAGAGGCTTGTTTCCCGACGTTAGACACTCATTTTCTGGGTTTCACACCGCTACATCGTGAGAGGGACTCTGATTGTACTACGGAGTAAGGTGGCTTCCGTAGCCTTGTCAAACGTGAACTGACTTCACGCAGCATCATTGCTCTTTCCGGCCTTAATGGTCACGCATTCGGCTCATTCAAAGAAAAGGGCGGAAACTTCATGTGGTTGCGTGATGCCCTTTCAAAAGACATGATACAAGCACGGATTCTCATTTACGGCTACGATACGTCAATCATTGGCAGCAACTCATTTCAAGGTCTTCGAGACTTGGGTATCCAACTGCGTGAAGGCCTGCGCAGTATCAGACAAAATGGATCGGTACGCTGAATATAGATTCTTGCAGAGCTCAAAACTAACTATAAGAAGGGCTCCAGCATACACAGGCCAATGGTGCTTATAGGGCATAGTCTTGGCGGAACAGTGGTCAAAGATGTACTAGATCCCCTCCAAACACTCACGAAAGAAATGGCTAATCTTGCTTTGAGGCAATCATCCAAATGTCGGAGACCGACGAAATCGACAAAGCCAATCTGAAGTCAATCTACGGCATTCTATTCTTTGGTGTTCCGAATCAGGGAATGGCCATAGAATCCCTACTCCCTATGGCAGGACAAAATCCAAGCCAGTATCTGATCCATGCCTTGCGGAAGGGCTCGGAGGTATTGAGGCACCAGCAGGAACAGTTTCCGTCGGCTTTCAGTTTCCAAGACTCAGTGATAATTTCGTTTTACGAGACGCTGGAATCTCCAACTGCAGTTGAGGTAATCCCTGGGCTCCATCACTTAGCATTCAGTCGCTTACAATAATTTTAGGTAAACGGAAGATGGACGATGAGCGGACCTTCTGCTGTCTTGGTCGACGCAAGTTCAGCAACGCACGGTCGTCACTGGGAGTCCAGACACCCCTTCATTTATCCTGTTAATCGGAGCCATTCAGATATGGTCAAGTTCACTGGAAATGATGACTCTGTGTATCGCGTTGTTCTTGAACGTCTCAAATTGCTTGAGGCAGGTGCAAGAAATGTTATACCTCAGCGGCATATGGAGAATGGCATGGGTAAGCATCTTCTGGAATTGTTGCTTAGAACTTAGCTAACTTTCGAAGATCCCCCGGAAAGATTGTTGCAGGAAGAACAAGGTAGAGTACCACCAGACATAGCACGCAGTCTTCGAACACTAACAAGATCGATAGCTTGTCTGGAGTCACTGGCATTCCCAGAACAACTCTGGCGTCAAGATGAAATAGTCCAAGCGAAGTTGAATGGAACGTGCAACTGGATAACAAGACACCCTCAATACTTCAATTGGCTTCAGCAATCATCCGGTGTGCTATGGATACTAGGAACTCCTGGTGCCGGAAAGTCAACAGTGATGAAATACATTGCACAGGACTTGGAAGAGAGGTTCCAATGGAACAATGGGCTGGTTGCTACATTCTTCATTCATGGACGCGGGAACTCACGTCAAAGGGAACATATCGGGATTTTTCGGGCTCTCCTGAACCAGCTACTGGCATATTTACCAGAGGAACTGTCAATGTTGACCAAAATCTTTCAAGAGAGACACAAAAAGATGGGTACAATTTCAAAGAACTGGAATTGGGGGGAGGGAGATCTACGTTCCTTTCTCGAGTCTGTTCTACCAAAAGCCTCCCGCAAACGATGCATCACCATTTGCATTGATGCGCTGGACGAATGTGGAAAGAAGCCCGCCATAGAGCTGGCGAATTATTTGAGCCAACTGGCACGAAACGCTAGTCAACTTCAAGGGAGCCTACGAGTTTGTTGCTCTTGTCGACATTATCCCACACTCAGCTTTAACCAGAAGTTCAGAATCAACGTTGAGGATGAGAATCACGACGACATCAACACATTTCTTCAAGACTATCTCAAAGACATTCCTTCAAATGAAAGAACTGAGATAATCGAAGAGATATCAAGACGGACACAAGGCGTCTTTCAGTGGGCTGTCTTGGTAGCTGCGCGAGCACGTGAGCTAAAGATGGAGGGTACACGGCTTCGGAAAATCATGGAAAAGATCAAAGAGATCCCAAGAGAGCTGAAAGATCTCTATGCAGCTCTTATGGAAAACTTTGACCAGGATTCAAGAGCTCAAGCCGTAAAGCTCTTACAGTGGGTCTGTTTTTCACGCGAACCTCTTACCACCAAAGAGCTGCAACACGCCTTGGCGGTAGACGCATACATGGACCATAGGACTTCTACTGAGTACCAATCCGGGGACAACTATACCGACACCCTCGAGGACTTAGAAAGAGCGGTGAAAAATCTTTCAAGGGGCCTTGTGCACATTACCAACGACAGAGTACAGTTCATTCACCAGTCTGCCCAGGACTATTTCCTGACCCGTGGCCTTCAGGACTTGGAAGGAAACGATGATTACTCAGTAGCCGCTCGTGGGCATTTTCAGATTTCTCGATCTTGCATCCGGTACATGGAAATGGACGATATCGCCGCGCACCATTTTCCAAACGCGCCCTTGGATATGTCGAATGCAAGCCTTATTACACAGAGATGTGAACTGAGCGGTAAATTCCCACTCGCAGAATACTCCGTCCGATTCATACATTTTCATCTCAAAGCCGTGGAATCTGAGAAAATGCCTCAGAATGACCTATGGGATTTGTTTCACTGGCCGAACGATGGCAATATTGCAAATACCTGGAGGAAATGTGCTGAGATTTTCGGTCTCAGTAGAACAAGGAAATGGTCCGACGAAGACTCAAGGCTCGTACATATTCTAGCAGCAGCTGGGATAGAGAGTGCTCTGGATCATCTACTTGCAAACCATGGTCACAATTCGCAAGAATTTGACGCGAAAGATCGGGCGCTCCGGACACCATTGTATTGGGCTCTCTGGAATAATCACACATCGATTGCACACAAACTATTGTCTACAGGAATAGTAGATCTTGGTCCCTTCGGTCCATTCGGCCACACAGCCCTCCATCTGGCTATCATGAC
Source organism: Lasiodiplodia citricola (assembly GCA_023089105.1). NCBI lineage: Eukaryota > Fungi > Ascomycota > Dothideomycetes > Botryosphaeriales > Botryosphaeriaceae > Lasiodiplodia > Lasiodiplodia citricola. The sequence goes on from JAJNLL010000027.1 coordinate 47,853, forward strand.
CGAGGACGTATCATTAATGCACAAGATTATCCGAATGGGAGCACCGATAAATTTGAAGAACACGTTTGCCAACAGTCCACTGTCTATGGCAATCGACTTGGACAAGGAGGAAGCAGCTAGGACTCTTGTCGAGGCTGGAGCGGCCCTTGATGCTGGCTGGGGAACCAATGGAGGCATTACCCACTATGCCGTCAAGAGACGCAACTCTAAGTTGCTGGATCTGGTGCTTGCGATGGGCGCTTCAGTAGAGATGATAGACCAGAACGGCCAAACCGCTCTTTTCAAGTCAGTTGTAGGGTTTCCAGCAACAGAAAACCTCCTTTACCGGTTACTTGAGGAGGGGGCCAGGCTTGATGTTGTCGACTTGAACGGAGACACCCCGCTCTCCCACGCCGTTAACATTGGCAACGAAGATCTAGTCCAGTGCCTCATCAATTACGGCGCTACCATTGGCTTAGAAAATGCAAGCGGAGAGAGTGCTGTGACGAAAGCTCTGGAGAGCGGAAATGAGGTATTGACAGCTTTGCTCCTCCAACGGATTACGGAAGATGGAGGATGCTGGTAGTGGGTTGAGCCGATTTGGATTTATTTTTTCTGACATATCACCCAAGCCATGTACATATATCCTACAGGCTATTCGAAGTAATCCGCTAGTAATACCAATTTTATGTATCAAAGTAGAAATGAAATTTACTAAACCTTTCGACTTTGTTAGCCAATCAGCGAACTCAGTCCGCTTACGGCAGATTTGAAATAGCTAGTGTATGCAAGATGGGTTCCCCACCATTCTATTGATTTACCCTGTTAGTGTTCAAGATTACGTTGTTCCCTCCTCTATCCCGCTTTGACATATTCAGCGCTAAAGATAGTTCTCAACACCGCCATAGAGGAGCATAGGAACCTCTTTATAATTAGCAGTGCTAAGCTGGATACAATGGCGGCAGTGCAGCGGACATCTGACTAGATGAGGAAAGATAATATAGAAGATGTGGGCAACCTAGTACTACTTGTGTTGTTCGCGCTATCATCTAATACAACCAACCGTAGGAGGCTGTAACGATAGATGAATATGGCTATCAGATATTCTGCGCAGTGACAGTCTGAGAAGGTCAGTGTAAGGCGTCCATACGCGTATTTGTTGCAGATTTTGGTGATGATGCAAACTACCTAGCGGCGAAGGCATCTTTTGCAGAATCAATAGACTAGTTATGCAGAGATATGACTCGCCAACACGTTGTAGCCGATATAGGAAATCATATGGCGAGCATGGCTAGTTTAATCCATGACTTCTAAATTTCTATTGGTCAACGGACCTTTTTTATAGTTCTGTCATCGGAAGTCAATTGTGCGCGTGATCAGCTTCCACAACCGCACACGTGTTAGGGAATGGTGGCAACACAGACCAGTAAATTATTGGCTTTTAAATCAGTATCTCCTATCCTTGGAGAATACGCACGGCTCATCGTGTTAGTCATGTTTTGCGACGCTTGTGCCTCGATCTTCTCTGGCCGGGCAAAGTTCCCCCTTCTTCGACTTTATGGGGGCGGTCCTCCACTATACGACAAGGCATACCCATTCCATCCCACTGGCGCACAATTCAAACAAGCCGCAGATGACCGTTGTCATTCATGCTACCTTTTGTGGGATCAACTCACGGCCGACGAGCAGATCATCCTGAGCGGATGTCCGGAACAGATATTCTTTGAGTTCAAGCTGGTGGAGAATGACTCGAGATGGGGTCTTCATGGCTTGAACAATTACACAGAACTGTCCCTTTCAGGCCTACCAATTGCAAGTAGACCACGCCTCATCTTTTACCACCCACCCATGAGTAAGTATTGTCCACTGTAGAGAACGTGAAGATGCTAACGACCTAGGTCCTAAGATTCCGGTGATAGAAGGCAACACAGTTTCCGACCGCAGTTTTCAATTTGCGAGACAGAAACTAGAAAAATGTCTTCGAGATCACGACAAATGCAGAACTTCCGACCGTCATACCTTCACGCCTTCAAGGCTGATCTGTCTCGACCCGTGGCCGCCGTGGTTGTGTGAAGGCACAGAAATCGACTCAGGGGCCGAGTACGTCACGCTGAGCCACCGCTGGGCCAAGCATCCGGTCGTCACCCTTCGGAAAGACGGTGTCGAGGGCTTCAAGAAGGCTATTCCATTTGAAAACTTGTCTAGGACGTTTCAAGATGCGATGCAATTTACTCTCCGTATCGGCCTGCGCTTCATATGGATCGACTCCTTATGCATCATACAAGACTCTCAGGATGATTGGCTGCACGAGAGCTCTCGGATGGGAGATTTCTACAGAAACAGCGTAGTCACTATTGCCGCTAGCGAGGCAGCGCGGGGAGGTGACGGGCTGTACACGGACCGGGATCCGCTGTTGTTTACTCCCTGTCTCGTAGAAAGACTGAGCTGGAGTCGCGCCTATGGTAGCGACAAGTCCAAGGCTGTAAAGCCAAGCCCCCTCTACGATGACGAGCGCAATGACTTTATCCTGCTCACGATCGAGCAGCTGCGCGACTGCCAGCTGTCTACTTTTCCGCTCCAGAGGCGCGGGTGGGTTGTCCAAGAACGGTTTCTCTCGCGGAGGAAAATCCATTTCGATCGACAGATACACTGGGAATGCATTCAGCAGTTCAGCTGCTCAGATATGTGGCCGCACGGCGGGCTGAAGCCGGCCTGGGAGCACAATTTCAGTCTCGAGCGCTACGACGGATCCAGCATAACCAGCGTCGTCCAGTGGACGTCGTTAGTACAGATCTATAGTAGATGTGCTCTTACTCACGGGACGGACAAGCTCATTGCTCTTTACGGTCTTGCGAAGACGTTTGGAAGACCCCTAAAATTGGGCAAGTATTTTGCCGGTATTTGGGAGGAACGCATGGAAGATCAGCTCATGTGGTACGTTCCCGGTGTGGAGCGTGCGGCTCGACCAGGAGGCTCCCGGGCACCTTCTTGGTCTTGGGCATCTGTTGATGGCGCAGTGAACTTTCTGCACTGGCAAGATCTAGGAGTAAGGATTGCCAAAATTGTACATGCCGAAACGAAGAGTCACAGCCAGGCAAATAGTGTCGAAGAAAGTGGCAAGGTTAAAATCCACGGGTGTCTGAGGAAATTTAAGTTTGACGATTTGGAACTCGGCCAGCCGCAGGATACCACCATCGATTGGGGTGGAACGGAGGCAGCGTTGATCCGTTTCGATGACAAGAAAGCTTCTATCGTCGATTTCTACTGCCTTCCACTGGCGTCCCGAATTGAATACTTTGGACGCAAGACAAAATTCTACGGCCTTCTCTTACATCTTAACAACCCCGGCTGCACTGAATTTTCGCGTGTGGGATACTTCGAATACCTCGTAACATCTGACCGTATTCGGGAAGGAGATGTGAACGAGAAAGGGGCGAAACACAGGAAACAACAGTGGGAAGATAAGCTCTTTGGCGAAGTACCACACATCAAAGATTTGCAAAAGGTGCAGGATACAGAGCCAGCTACGTTTGAAATCACCATTATATAGTGTATCCGGTCAAGAAGTCGCATTTTACCAGAATGATATGCATATCGCCATGAGTCAACAGCGTTTCTCTTTATTTTTCATTTGTGATTAAATAACGCGGAGAGACTAAATACTACTGCTGTCCTGAATTCATTCAGAAAACTGTCTGCTTGAATACATGAATTCTCTTAGCAGAGGAGTATCTGTCGTTCCACTAACACGAAAATATTACATAAAATATTAGGCTCCTGTCTCTAAGCTTCGGGGTCGCTTAGCGGGCTGGGTAAACAGTATTCCAACAAAGCAAGTTGAAGCATCTATTCAGATATGAGTGCACGATGTAAATGTGAACAGGGGCATCTAGACAAGAGATCCAGCTCCTCGCTTTGTTATAGTACTAAGTGGACTGTTATCTCAGTAGGAAGTGCCGAGCCGGAGACAATCGGCAATGCAGAGAGCGGCTAACTAGATGGAGAAAGACAATTTAGATGATGTGGGCAGGCGGTGCGGGGCGCGTTACCCTTTCGGGTGCGCGGATACGCACGTTACGTATGCGCGAGATGATGGAGGATTCTTAAATGTTCAAACAAAGAACAAATCTTTTGTCACAACAATAGTCCTGATTGGTTGCAAATCTTCGTTGCTATGCGTATAGAGTCTCTCTTTCCACTCCTTCTGCACGCCGCTGTTGCGGCTGCAGCAGACAGCGCTCCAGCTTTGAACCTAACATTGACGCCACATTTCCCGGAAAATGGAACCGCCTCACTCGACGGCGTGCTGATAATCGAGTCCCCCGACGTTGGAAGTAACGAGACGCTCGTGACACTGCCCTTGACCATCACTTCCAACATCCCGACCGCCAGATACGATGGCGATGCCCTTCAAGCCGAGGACGATGAGGGCCCCCTGCCATTGTTCATAATTGACGACGAGCCCTCAAACATCCAAATGAGGTATTGGAACACCACCCGTGCCACCAGCGGCGATGTCACGGTCCGCTTCACAGCATACCCTCGACAAGTGGAAACAGACGACCCCTTCGGCCCACTCTTCGACATCCGCCAGAACGACAACGGCCTCGTAGGCTCAGCATGGGCACTCGTCCCCACCCCCTCGGACCAAAGCACCAACTACACCCTCAGCTGGGCCTGGGACTTCTCCCAATCCCCCTCCTGGACCCGCGGCGTCTGGACCTGGGGCGAGAGCCCCTCCTCCCCCATCGTCTCCGTCAACACCCTTGACCACCTCCAGTACACCTTCTGGGCCGTCGGCAACATCACCAGCTACCAGGCCTCCGCCTCCGCCAGCTCCGACTTCGGCATGTACTGGCTGACCCCACCCCCCTTCAACACGACCGCCGTCGCGACCTTCGTCCAGCGCTTCTTCGCCTACTCAACCGCCTTCTGGCACGACACGAGCGCCGACCCTTACCGCGTCTTCGTCCGCTGGAACGCGAACCTGTTCAGCGGCGGCACGGCGCTGTACCGCAGCTTCACGTTCGGCTACAACAACGCCAGCACGACGGGCGAGGCCGACCTGGAGCTGCTGCTGGCGCACGAGATGACGCACAACTGGCCGACGATGTCGGGCAGCAACGCGAACATCACGAACTTCGTCGAGGGGTCGGCCGAGTTCTACTCGCTGCGCTTGATGTGGCGCGGCGGGTTCATGGACGATTCGGCGTACTTGGCTGAGATGAATAAACGCGTGGCGTATTACTACAACGATCCGTACGTCAATGCGTCGGATGCGGCGGTGCAGGACAATCCGTGGGGCGATCTGCGCTTGCAGAAGATTCCGTACGGCCGCGGGCTGATTTGGCTGGCGAATTTGGATGCGGAGCTGCGGGAACGGTGGAACGGGACGGTGAGTTTGGATGTGTTGGAGTTGGCATTGCTGGAGCGGGTCCGCAGCGGGCTGTCGTATACGCTGGAGGATTTCTTCGGGTTGTTGCGCCAGTATCTAGGCGAGTATGCTGTTGCGGAGTACCAGCAGATTGCGACGGGCAGCCCGTTGCTCAAACTGCGGGACGGTAGTCTTGGGCCTTGCTTTGATGTCGTCCAGACTGCTTCCAACCCAACCGTCTGGCAGTGGCAGTGGAAGACTGGTGCTAATGCCACCAACAGCACTACTTGCGTCATCTGATCTGGATTGCAATGAGATGGTCAAGTCTAGAAATTGTTGCTATGGGGTTGCGTTGTAATACAGGCGGATTCTGGAATTGGGACAGTTCATTGAATCGCACTTTGTAGACAGCCCTCAATTTTGTAGATAAGGATACAGTTTATAATCACAGAAGAATAGTGTGTTGTGCTTCATGTGATCTCGCAAGGAGGGATGAGCTACAATAGACGCACTGGAAGGCACTTGATACACGAATCAGCTTCATCAGATAAGACATCATGCGCACCCGACGCGACCGTCCGATAACCTATCAGCAAATTTCCCCGCGGAGTGGCATCACCTGGTGGACTGGTCGGTGCATCCAAAGGGAAGACGAGCAAAACTGATTGCCGATATCTTCTAAATGATTGGCCAATTGTTGTCCGGACGATAGCTTCAACTACCCATGACCTAAGCGATAAACAAATTAATGATAGCGGTAGGATGAAATACCCCTCTGCACCTGTCCGTAGAGATAAGCTACATTGTTCCTGCATCTGCCGCTGCTCGAGAGCCGAAAGACTTGGTGCTGAGCGGTTGCGAGCACCGAAAAGGGAAATAACGGGCCAAAGCGCGCGCTCCCGTTGACTTCTTCCGGCAACGATCGGCACGACGACCAAACCCCACGGCCGAGATATAAATTTGCGGGAAGCTCCAGATCCCTCCCCCACAGCTCTCTCTAGATCTTAAAAAGGGGGACTCGACAGTAAACGTTCGAGGACACCCCGCGAATCATGTCCCCCAAACCCCACCTCGCCGCCGCTGCCATGGCGGTGCTAGCAGCCCAGCACGCCTCATCATCCCAAACCTTCACCCTCGCCGCCAGCGGCGACTTCATCGGCGAACTCGTCGTCCCCACAAACGACACCCGCGTCCACGCCGTCTGGGACTTGGTCCGCAGCGCTGACTTCGGCTTCTTCAACATGGAAGGCAGCTTCCTCCCCACCAACCTCTCCACCACCACCATCTACCCCGCCTCCGAAAACGGCAAATACAGCACCTACGGCGACACCGGCGGGGGGCCGTCCTACGACCCCTCCCAAGCCGCCCTGCTATCCGCAGCGGGCTTCAACCTCGCCTCCCACGCCAACAACCACGCTCTCGACTACGCCGAGGCAGGCATGTTCGCGACACAGCGCGGCCTGGCCGCCGCGGGCATAACGTTCGCTGGCTCGGGCGCCTCGCTGCAGGAGGCCCGCAAGCACGCGATCCGCCATAGCAGAGGCGGGGGCGACAACGGCACGCGCCTCGCGCTCGTCGCGGCCGCGGGGACGCACACGCTGCAATCCGTCGCTGGTGCCGGCGGCGGCGACGACAAGTTCAACCCCCGCCCGGGCATCAGCGCGCTGCGGGCGGGCGTGGTGACGGTCGTCGACGCGGCTGGCTTCGCTGCGATCAAAGCCGTCGCGCGGGCGCAGGGGCAAGCGCTGTCCGACGAGAGCACGGCAGACATCGTGCTCTACACGGGGCAGTACCCGTACGCGTGGTCGACGTGGCGGCGGGCGAGCGACGAGCATCCGGTCGGGCTGGCGTGGGAGGTGAACGAGGACGACTACGTTGGGATAGTGGACAGTGTTCGGGCGGCGCGCGAGGACGCGGATGACGTCGACGCCGTGGTGTTTTCGCTGCACGCGCACGAGTCGTTTGCTGGTGTTTATGATTCGGCGAACCCGCTGCCGCTCGAGGCGACGGTGCCGGCGGCGTACACGCAGAACGTTAGTCGTGCGGCTGTGGATGCGGGCGCGGATGTGGTCCTCGTGCACGGCCCGCACCACCTGCGCGGCGTCGAGGTGTATGCGGGCAAGCCGATCTTCTACGGCCTGGGCAGCCTGACGTACAGTCTCGGATTGCACTACGGCGGGTACGATTTGCCGATCGAGTGGGACGACGGCGTGGTGACGGTGACGCGGTTCGAGGACGGGAGGCTGGCCGGCGTCGAGCTGCATCCGCTGGTGCATGGGCAGTTGACGAACGATACGGAGTCGGGGGAGAGCGCGTTGCCGAAGGTGGCGCCGGCGGCGGAGGCGGGGAGGATATTGGAGCATCTGAGGAGGGTGTCGGAGCCGTTTGGGACGGAGATTGAGGTTAGGGAGGGCGTGGGGTATGTGGAGTTGGGTTTGTGAAGGGAGGACGTTTTGTTGTGCCTTTGCTGTATATCAATCATTGCATCTCAGCCTCGTCGACGGGCGGCACGCAATCACTGAAAAACCGCCCATCCGCCAGCCGGCCGTGCACGACGATGTACTCCTTTATCTCCGCCGCCATCAGATCGCTGTTGTTTTCGCGGTACGTCGACGACATCCAAAACACGCGCCGCCCGCGCCCCCGCTCGCGTTGCAGGACGCGGATGCACGTGCGGGACAGTAAGACCGGGCAGTACGCGCCGTCGCGGACGACGCCGGCAGTAGCGAGCCGGGCCGCATAGTCGGCGGTGAAGTTGAGGGCAACTGGGTCGTCGCTGCAGAGCATGCTGGCGGCTGTCAGCATGTAGAGGATGCTGTGGGTGTAGGCGTTGCGGCGGGCGCACTCGCGAGCGTCGAGGCCGGCGGCGATGCGGAGGAGGAGGGGGAGCCATGGGTGGGTGGGGGAAGAGGAGGCCGAAGAAAAGTTGGAGTTGGGCCGGAGGATATAGCGGAGGAGGGGCTCGGAACACAGGAGCTGGGCGAAGGCGTAGGAGGCGTGGTGCATGGCTTCGTCGTAGGTGGAGAAGCGTAAGGGTTCCAGAGTTTCTGGATGCCCTGGGTCGGCTGAGGAGGGTAGTTGTAGTGATGGTTCGCAAGCCTGCAATTCTTCTCGGAGTACCTTCAGTTCTTGGTAGCATTGCTCTTCACTGAATGTCGTTTGGAACTCCTCGTCGAAAACGCTAGCGGAGTTTGGATAAGGGGCACCTCGCACAATCGAGTACCAACGCAGCGTCTTTTGCAACAGTGTCTTCGGGGAGCAGTCACCTACATGCATGCATTGACACAGGAGAATGCGGCCGACAAGGCGCAAGGCATCGCATGAGACAAGTGCAAGTATTTCCCTGGATGAAGCATAACTCTTGACCAGAGGAGCGACGGTGCAATCGCCGGCGGACTCTTGTCGCATCGGACGGTAGCAGGCGGAAAAGGACCTGAAAAAAGCCCTGGCGTGCAGGTAGGAGCGCAGCAATTGAAGACCAAGCTCTGTCTGAGCCAAGGCAAGATGGTGCTGGAGAACAGTAGCCTCCAGATTGCGGAAGTGGCTGCACCAGTTCTCGACCGTGTCGAGGTCGACTTTCATGTAGAGGAGCAGGAGAGCGGTGGCAACGGCTTGTTCTGGTGGGACATCAGAGCTGGCCTCGGAGGCTCTGGACGCATGTTCGAGGGCATGCGCGGCATGAGACTGATGTGGGATCCACCGGGGGCCGTCGTAGCGGCCGTGGAGGTTGGCCAGGCTTGCGGCTGCCAGAGATATTGCTGCATAGCGCACGGGCGGCAGACTCAGCATCTCTTGCTCAAGCGCATGCAAGCCGCCCGGGATGGTGTCGATGACGATGACGGAAAAATGCGCGAGGTACATGCGCTCCGGCACCGAAAGCGCGGCGAGCGGTGGAGACGGCACTGATGGGACAGGCAGACTCGATGGACTGGGCCAATCCAAGAAGAGATGATCATCGCTGGGGTCAAAGTTAAACGGCGAGCCAATACCGAGATCCAAAAACACGAGGCCGCCCGAGTCATCGGTAAGTTGCTGATCTGTTGGCGGGGAGGGCGTCGCGGGTGGAGCCGCCGCCGCCTGCTTACGCACCCGCTGGGCCGCCCAACTAGTGACATCGCGGAACTCCCAGGCGATGCCGTAATCGCACGGCTGGCCGCGATCAGCGCATCGGCCGCAGCTGGGACGCGCTTCGTCGCACTGGCACACCGTCAGCGAATCTGGCGTGCGCATGGAGAAGGATAAGTAGGCGCCGTACCTTGCGTCGCTTCTGGCGGCACAAAGCGCACCCCGTACGTGTGCGCACAATGTTGGTTTTCTTGACGCGCGCTGGGGTGGGACCGTACATGGTCGAGGAGGAAGTGAGGGCGCTGGTTGGAGTGACGTTGCGGGACGCGCGAGACGAGACGAGTGGGACTGTCTTCGGCCTCCCCCCGGCCGGCCTTTCCGTTTCGGCTTGCCTCCGCGCCTGACGTCGGATGTGTGCCGCCGGCTTCGACATCCCGAAATTTATGATGTGCCACAATGTCTATATGAGAAGCAATGTCTATATGCGATTTGGCTTCATCAACTGTGCATGCGAATGATGACATAGCTAATATCGTGTTTGCTATCTGGATCGACGCATGTTGCGAAGTAGGCCGACGGAGGCGAACTCGAGCATGGTTCTGATTGTGTTGGTTATCCATGTGGGAATAATTATTGCGAAGAAAAATGTTAGCAGCGGCGGGCGGGTTTCCAGCAAGCGCGCTTGTTTAAGCCGCTTGAATGTAGGCGCTTCTCAAGCGGCCTTACCTGATACTAAGTCATTAAGCAAACAGCTTGACTTACAAAAGGGCCATTTAGTTTCTGCTTTCAAGCAAGCGTATCAAGCATATTCATGAGAAGCGTATATATATAGCTAGTTGTATTCGTGGAGTCTTTTGAGCATGAATACAATCTACTTCACCATTTATATTAGTGCTATATCTGATGAATTACGAGCTATAACATAAGCAATGACTTACTACCGTTATATCTCTTCCTTGAGCTTCTTTACTTATATTTCTCGAAATACCCCCTGAGTAGGCAGGAAGATTCGAAGAAGTTCAGCCCATAGCAGGGCATAAGTAAGCGCACGCATGGCGGTATCCGCTGTAGCTGAACACGCGCTGGGGCGGATCCATACATGGCCGAGGGGATGAAAGCGCTGGAGTGATAATGCGGTAGGACTCCTTTCGACCCGATTCGCAACATTCGCAACATGTACTAATAATTCGAATACTAGACATAACACATATGGGTGAGCATCGTCAGTCACATGAAAGCGGTGGGATCGATAACACCTGGTGAGCAGAGGTGCACGTGCACCCTTGCCTTGGAAGAACTGTCGCGGCTGCCTATAAAAACTATCCACCGCTCTACGCTTGACTTCTCCTCCTTAACTCGAACATCACCCTCTGCGACCATGAACAAGCTTCCGGTCGAGCTGCTTGACATTGTTGTCGCCTACCTTCCAGACTCTAAGCTTGCTCGATACTCGACCGTCTCACGCGAATGGAAGGTCCAGATCGAGGCTCGCACGTTCAGCAAGCTCACCGTGAGGAGCGAGCATATTGAGAAGTTCATGGCCACAGTTACGGGATCCCGCCGCCGCGTCCTTAGGGACCTGTGCTTCAACATTGAGCTGATTACTCTGGACGTCGAAATCAACACCATGATGGTCTCACGGGGTGTCCACGACCTATTTCATGCTCTTTCCACCTGGAGCGCCGGGCCAGATCTGAGAGTAATCGTCGATGCCGCTTTGGAGCGCGAGCTCAAAAAGGGCTGGACGCTCGACCCCATAGTCGACCTCACTTCCATCAACGACCTCCCAATCGTGCCGGTGATCCGCAATTTCAGTTTCCGTCACCCCGTCATCTCCGAAAGCAACTGGCTGGCCTTGGCATTACGCCTCCCCAACCTCGAAGAAGTGAGTATCGTTATCGACGACAAACGAAGGCAGGACCTGGCGCAGCACCGGGAGAACCGCCACAAGCTGGCAGTCGGTCTCAACGAGTTGAACACCGACAACCTCGTCCACTTTTACCTCCACTCCCGCAGTTTCGGATGGACGCGCACCTTCCGCCCGACCGCCAACGTCCTCCAGCCCGACCGCGTCGACCGCCTGAGCCTCGCGCTGAACCGCATCATGCGCAGCCCCGTCCTCAACTCCTTCAAGATCAGCGGCGACGTCCCCATCAGCCCTGCCCTCTTCCACCTGCCCGACGGAATCAACACGCACTTCCCCTTCCTCGAAGTCATCGAGCTCGACCTCGCCCCCTGCGCGCCCGACGGCACGCGCTACTTCCACGGCTACCCGCCCGTCGGCGTCGGCGAAGAAGAAGAAGAAGTCTCGACCAACTACGCCGGCAACGATTACGACGATCCTCCCATCATGATATGGCGCCCTTCCGTCCAGGAGGAACGAGCCCGCCAGTTCCGCTGGGTCGCCGCCGCCGAGGCCCTGCGCCCACTCGTGTTCGCCGCCGCGCGCGCTGTGGCGCACCACCACATGCCCTGCTTGGACGGCTTTCGGCTTCGGGCGTACAACCTGTTCAATCCTGCTGATGGCAAGCCGACCCAGGGCTTGATCCAGTACGTGGCTCCCGGCGTGTCGTCGCCGTTGGTGTATAGCTACCCCCCTTGCTGGTGTGGGGCGGACAAGGATCCGTCGTGCGTTGCGCCGAGGACGAACATCGACATGCCGGGATTTGAGGGGGATCTGGAGATTGCCGAGGCGTGGATGGGGGTGAGGAAGGGAGGGGTGCTGGAATGGAAGTGGCCGGAATATCCAGTTGAGCTGGAGTAGATGGTTGTCGATGGACTGGAGGAGGGCGGCTACAGATGGACGTCGTTCTGTTGCGAGCTCTTGAATCAACTCAAACAGTGTACTCTCTTATAGAGTAGTGTTGCAGATAGCAGCTGGCTGAAAGACATCAGATTTATAGAAATCAAAGGCGAGTAATTGCTTGGAATTTTCTTTTCGACAGACAACGTACACATCAAGCGGAGAAATACTGACAATTCGGATACTAGATATAACACATTTCGGTCGGTGAGCATTGTCAGTCATATGACAGAGGTTCGATGGATAACACCTGGTGAGCAGACGTGCCTTCCGCTGTGGGTGAAAGCGGCGGGCGGCTGCCTATATAAGCAGTCACGGTTCTGCGCTTGAATTCTCCTCAACCTCAACATCCACATTTTGGAACCATGAACTCGCTCCCGCACGAACTGTTGGAGACCATCGTCTCGCGCCTTGGCAGCGATGAGCTTGCTCCGTTCGCCACCATCTCAGCCACATTTCAAGAGCTCATCGAACGTCGCACATTCAGGGAGCTTGAGATTCGTAGCGCCAACATTGATCAATTCATCGCGATAGTCACAGGATCCCGCCGCCGGTTCCTCAGGCTCCTGGACTATTGTATTGCCCTACCAGCTGTCGCCAAAAGCCAGCGCAACGACCTTTGCTTCACCCAAGCGATCCACGACCTGTTCTTTGCTCTGTCCCGCTGGGACACTGGATCGAGCCCAATCCCCATCAAACTAAGCATCAGCGTCATCGAAGACGACACTCACCCCCGAATCGACTATCGCCGCAGCATCCTCGAGCTTACGGCCGCCGACTCTTTCCCAAGCGTACCGCTGATACACACGCTGCGTCCGGACAGCGACGTCTGCATCTCAGCCAACAGCTGGGTCAACATCGCCTCCCGCTTCCCGACCCTCGAGAGCCTCGACGTCCATCTCTCCGACAACCACCAAAAACCAACCCTAGACCAGCGCCGCCACAACCGCTACAACCTGGCAGCAGCCCTGAACAACCTTCACACCTCCCGCCTCGCCCACCTCACCCTCTTCTCCCCCGCCATCGGCTGGTCGCACCGCGCCTTTCGCCACATGCCCAACCTCCTCCTCCCGGACAACCACGGCGACACCACCGACCACCTCAGCCTAGCGCTAAACCGCCTACTACGCCGCAGCCCGCACCTGCGCACCTTCGACCTCTACGGCGCCGTGCCGCTCAGCTCTTCCCTCTTCGCCGTCGACGAAAATACCACCTTCCCCCGCCTGGAGCGCATCTCCGTCTCCCTCGCCGCCTGCGCCCCCGACGGCACACCCTACTTCCAGGGCGATATCACACCCGACCCAGCCGACATTGCGGCCTACGCCGACGACGGCTTCGGTGACGACGACAGGCGCCCCTTATGCCGCTGGACCGGCGCTGCTGAAACGTTCCGTCCCTTCATCCTCGCTGCTGCGCGTGCTGCCGAGCGCATGCCCCGCCTGCGCGCCTTCTCGCTCCAGACGCAGTTTCATCATTGCAACATCGTGTACGTGGCGCCGGGAGTATCCTACCCGTCTTGCGAGTGGCTCGGCGAGGTCGACCCGCTCGGGAAGGAGAATTTGTGGTTGCCGAGGAGTTATGTTGATGTGAGAGGGTTCGAGGGGGATGGGGAGGGAGATTAGGAGGTTGAGGAGGCGTGGGGAGGGATTAGGGAGGGGGGGTTGGTGTGGTGGGGTCCTGTCACGAGATCTCTTGTCGGTTGAGACTGGGGAAGGATGTCGGACTGGCACGGGATCTTCTTTACAAAGAACGATGACCGATGTGCACACCACGTGGAGGAACAGAGAAGGATAGGCGGTAGACCGTCCATGCTTGTGTTGTTTTACGAGTGAGCGAGCGAGTTATTTATGAATAGAAAATCAAAGGAAGAGAAGTTGAAGCGGGACAGACATTTGCTTAGCTATACGAGAGTTATCTCATCCGCATCCAGCTCTCCCCAGTCAACCGCCTCGCCATCCATGATGCCATCTATATAGCAGTCTCCGACCACTTTGTATGTACAACCGGGCTCATCAGTCTTCCTCAACACCATCGGAACGCTGCAGCCATGAATGATCGCCACAACGTCCCCTTCCTCGCAACAGCTACGTATCCATGCAATGCGCCCGCCGGTAGTTGCCATGAGACGTCGACAACATACGGTTCTCAGCAGGCTTTCTACCATGGCATCTTTGTCCCACATAGGTGTTCCCGGGTGTGCACGGTACCCATCTTGAATGTGCCAACGGTTGTCGAGATGCTCCAAAACCTCTTTTGGAGACAAGGCTTGTATCTTTCTTCCAAAGGGATCCCTTCTTCGTGCTTCATTTGGACAGTCTGGTGTGATTATCAAGCCCCATATTGCATTCAGAATACCGAGTCTTGTCAATCCATGCAAAAGGGAGCAAGGCTGCTGGTTTGTTGTCGTGATGTGTTGGAAATTTCTGTCTGTGATGTATTCGTTGATTCTCTTGCCGGACACAGCCGCTCCTTGGTCGAATATCTTGCCGCGCACAGTCATTTGGTTTCCGATGGTGACTTCGCAATGAAAGTGCTTTCTTGATCGACACGCGTTCCATCTCCGGGTCCTAGACTCCCCGTAGTCGGCCGAAAAGTACAGCCAAACTGTTGATGGCTCCTGAACTCGTGCCGTCCAATCGGGAACCCACGATGGAAGGCTTGAGAGCTGAGTGAATCTACGCTCACAGTCCATCGCGACTGATCCGAGGAACTCGAGTGACTTTGTCTCCTGAGCGATGTGCATGATGAAATCTTGGAAGATCCGCTCAATAGGTTGTCCATAGTCCGGCTCGAAGTCGTTGGGCTTCCAGATACCGAGGTATGCGAAAATTCTATCTCTGAGCTCCGCGGTGCCGTAACTCTCGCCAAAAGTGTTCAAGGTCCATAACAAGACCATCCATCTGGGCGGCTGTTCTTCCTTTAGCATTGCCCGAAGTTCCCTTAAACTTTTCACCGTCGCTCCCACCTCCCCGCTCAAGTCCGTCATTCCGATTGCGTAAGCCAGAGATACGAGGCCTTCCAGTTGAGCATTACGCATAGTCTGGTTGTGCAGGATGAAAATTGGATTCCTCGAGAAGACAAATTCCTGGACGATCCAACCACGCGAAAACCAAGGCCGTTGGAGAACTTCGGTCAAGGCTTTCTTGAATTCCGGAGATAGAAGTCTTCGTAGATCTACCATATGGGCGAGAACGCGGTCTTCAAGGTCGACTCTGAAACCACCCAAAATTTTCCGGAAAGGCACGGCATGAAAGTAGGTCGAACCGAGTTTGCCGATAGATGCTTCAAGAGTTCTAAGAGCAAGCCTCCCGTGCTCTCTAGCAGTTTCGAAATCAGTATGATGTGGGTTGAGCCAGATAAGTGTCGTGCATGCGCCCTTGTAGATGTCGCGCATCAGCTTGACCTGATGGCCCCGCTCTTGCTCATTCTTCTGGTCTATGCAAATCTGATCGATCCATAATAATTGCGTGCATGATTGCTTGATAAGATGCGGTAGAGCCTCCGACAGATTCTTCGTGATATGGATGTTGCCGAGTCTGGACACAGCAATCTTTGCAGCCAATTCGCAACTGCCCCATGTATAGGACACGGCCTCAAATGGAGGGGCACTGTCTAGGGAGACGTGAAAAATATCGAAACCTGTGAATAGGTCGGATTCTTTGTCTGAAGTACCATAGCCGACCTTGTGAGCTGCTACATTCAAGCATAAATGGCAGGATGGGTCGTGCCTTCTTACCTGACGTACGTGCTCGTGTAGCGAAGCCTTTTGCCGCTTCTGCAAGTTTCTTTTGTACCTCATGCAGTCTCTGGTGTGCTGGAAACACGAATCGATTAGTATAAAGCAATACCCTTATCGCTTGCTGAATGGAAGCAATCTTCTTGTGCTTCTGCAACTGCTTCTCAATGTCTTTTCCCATGAGCCTAACGACACCCTTGCCGGTTTCTTTCCAGAGCGAGCCCCGGGGGATCTTCAACAATCGTATATGCCGATCGCTCTCAAGCGGTTTGTATTGATATTCATCAGCACTGTCCATGGTTAAGTCTGTAAGCGAAACTCTGAGAAGTTGGGATTATGCGCGGGAACAGACTCTCGCGAAAGGTGTTCTTTAAGAGCTGAGCCGGCTGCTTTTGGCCCCCGTACAACCATCAAGTGCTAGACATGTAACATTTATAGTTCTTCGTAGCACAGAGCTGAGAATGTTTAAAAATAAACCAGTGGATTCACCACTACGCTACCTCAGCCTCACGCCCCAGTACCCATGGTACATGGAGTAGTCATGGTTTGCAAAGGACGATTCTTCCTTTTAATCGGGAAGTTGTTGCGTAGACCACTTTTTGGTCTACGTGCCGGCCAAAACATTGAAAAACGTACAATAGCCAGGATTCCCCGATAGTTGTCTACTTGAGTACTAATCAGCCAGTTCGCAGCTTCAATATCTCTCCAAAGACCTCTCAAACGGCAAACCATTAAGTCCAAATTTTTTTTAATCAATCCGAGTGGTTCAAAGCGATCATCACGCAATACATTTCGTTTTCTTAATATTTAAGCTACATATGATTATCATCCTTTGTGCCATCCAATCAAAATCACGCAGCTCGGCGCATTGTGGGACTGTGTGTCAGCTTACTGATCAGGCTGAACTCCGCACGGGCTGATCCTTGCGGCTCCTGCATGTAGCGGGGTAGATAAGCAGGTGCCTGCTTATTGCTTTCCCCTCATCGCAAACATCTCACGAGACACTTGCTATCCTTCAAATCATCACCATCCTCAACCTGTCGACCATGCTCTGCGCAGTGTGCTTATCGATGTTTCGCCAGGAAAATGAGTTTCCATGCTCAGGCCCGCATCATACAAGCATTGAACATCTTGAAATGGCAGCACGCTCTGGCTGCAGAATTTGTGTGACGGTTCAACACGATATTCTCCCAAAAATCCGGAAACTCGACCGGAAGAAAGTATCCCGCGGCTGGAGATTTGTGTACCAACAACGTCATCACTCAATCTACGTCAAAGCAGCAAATGATGCGGGCCAGAACAGCGATTGGAATCTTAGAAAATCCTTTTCCCTTGTGTATTGCCCTCATATTCGACAGCCAAAAAATCACAAAGGCTTCCAGGACCTAACTGCTGTGGACCTTTTTCACCAGCCATGGCGTGTCAGGCATGACGATTATTGGCGAGATATTCCTGATAATACAGGACACAGCGATGTTGCCAAGCAGGCGCTTGGTTGGCTCAAGACTTGCTTGAAGACACATAGCGCTTGTGGGTGTGATCTTCAGGCACCTATGTTCTACCCGAAACGGCTGCTCGATGTTAGTTCTGATAATTGCCACCTCATCCTGACTGCATCAGAGAGACCATGCGGCCAGTATGCGACACTCAGTCATTGCTGGGGATCCACCCCATTCTTCCGTCTGTCTTCGAGCAACGAGGAAGACCTTAGACAGCGGCTGCCCGTTGAACAATTACCGCGATCATTCCGGGATGCAATTCTCTTTACCCAACGGCTCGGCATTCGATATCTATGGATAGACAGTCTGTGCATCCAACAAGAAGGACCCGCGCACGCCGAAGATTGGAACGAACAGGCGCCTCTAATGCACTCTGTCTACTCGAATGGGGCAGTGAACATCTCAATTCTCCACGCACAAAACCCTCACATTGGAGCCTTCAAAACCCGTAATCCAGATATACTACAGCCATGTTACGTTTCTCGGGGTGAATATAGGATCTATGAAAAAATGTGGGCTATTGTGGACTTTGACACTGATCATCACAACGCTATAACACACTCGACGCTCTCAAAACGTGGATGGGTAGTCCAAGAGCGGATGCTCTCGCCAAGGACCATACATTTCGCTTCGGACCTCATTTTCTGGGAATGCAGATCTAGCAATCTCCTCCCGGAATCCTACGTTTCAGACCTGGGGAACATGAAACGAATCCAAACTGGCGTTGGTCTTTCCATATGCAAAGTGCCAACATCCTCCAGACCCCAGGCCTCCGAGATTTCGGACGCATGGCGCCGAGTCATCCAATACTACGCCGCAGCAAAGCTCAGCAAGCCAGAAAAAGATAAACTGGTCGCTATCGCCGGTATCGCCAGATATTTTGGTACCTTCTTCAATGATCAATATGTCGCGGGCTTTTTTCGCTACCAACTTCCGGCTGATCTCCTTTGGACGAATTTGGAGACATATGACTCCTTGCCGCCTGAATCTGCAGTCGGGATTACTGGCGCAACAACATATCAAGGGCCTACATGGAGCTGGGTCAGCACAAACAGCAGGATCCGGTTCACCCTAGTTGATGCGGCTGAGATGCAAGTCACTGTCGAAAGAGTGGATGTGCAGCCTATAGACCAGCAAAACAAGTACGGGCAAATCAGACACGCAGAAATAACACTATGCGGAGTGTTGCTACCATGTAAGCTGGTATATTACCGAAACCGTGGTAGTTCACCTTGGAGAGGTATGTTGGAGCCTTTTCAAGACGCTGAAGACGACATGTCACCGCTTGGATCTAGGGATCAGAAAGAGACAGACGATAGCTTGGCGATACGTCCAGACCGTAAGCTTCGTCTTTCAACGCAGCAAAACTTCATGGCTCTACCATTTCTTGGTAAGAGGGGTGAGAATCATGCTTTAAATTCTAGAGGGCTTATTTTACAGAGCACATGTACACACGGAGTTTATACGCGAGTAGGGGTATTCTTTGGCAATGTACACATTCCTCAAGGTTATTTCCATCAAACTTTACGGATAATTTGAGACAAAACTTCCGCTTAGCATTAGAATAAAGTCCCATAGCAGAACATCCTTTCAAACACAGTGGCTTCAGGGCTACAGGACGGCAGGCCTCCCCTCCCCACGGCGTGCCTTAAGCATGTCCCTTGTAAGCGTCATGCACGAAAGATCTGCAACACAGCCCTACTCATCCTCCTCAACAACTTCAATACCCCACCTCTGCTCGCCACTGCCATCCTCAAACCAGCCCAACTTAGTCTTAACACCCCTCTCCTTCTCCAGACCATCCGGCCCCCGCTCCCGCACGAGCCGAAGCAGCCTGTCGCTGTGCGCGACGAGCACGAGCACGTCGCCCAGACACTCGATGTTGCGGTCGAGGTTGCGCAGGTACTTGCGCTGCAGCACCGCGATGGCGACGGTCGTGAAAATCAGCCGCGCGAGGATGGCGACGCTGAGCCAGACGGCGGCGGCGTTCATGCGCAGGAGCTCGACTTGGGTCGACACCTCGACGAGCGCGGTCCGGTTCGTGCCGCGCGACGACGGCGGGGGCGGCGGCGGGACGGACCAGTAGCCCTCGCCTGGGATGTACTTGTCGATCGTGTCGATGCCGTATGGCAGGCTTGCGTTGATTTCTTGGTACGCCCAATTCGGGGTCGTTGTTAATAGGTTGCTGCTCACGAAGTGCTGGAAGAAGGTGGAGAAGGTTTTCTCGGCGTGACGTTTCATGGTAGACGCATCCAAAAGAGCGGTCGGGTCCTTGTTCGCCATAGCGTACATTGAATACGTCATGAAGTCGAGGTTGAGGCCCTGGCTACGGTCGCGGAAGCTGAAGGTGTCGTTTCCCGGATACTCCCGCGACCCCGCGCCGGCGTTGGCAGAGTACATGCCCGTGCTTCCAAGCAGAGCTTCCAGAAAGACAACACCGTAGCTACTAAGGAATTGATCATTATTCAATCAGCTAATTGTCCCAAGAAATCATCATTGCATCCCCGGAAAAATTGACTTACAGCCCAGTGTAGTTTGCCTCAACTGTGGAAAGTGGCCTCCTCCTCCCCGGTGATTGGATGGATTGCTTACCAGGGCCATGGTAGCCTACAAAGGCATCATTCCATGCCTCAGTAGCGTTTAAAATCCCGGCTATGATGCTAAAAGAGTGCACTTTCCCACTGTGTGGGTCAATCGTGACATTAGCAACCGTGGACTCAATTATTGGCTGGCAGTGGAGAGCTTGTACGGAAGGAATTTCCTTGTAAATGACCGTCAGTTCCTGTTCCTCGGAAATGAGCAACATTAACTGGCCGTGAATCCACTTGGTAGTCAAGGTGACCGGCCATGTGGAATGTAGAAAGGGCCAGAATTGGCTGGAGTTTGGATTTGTTGGAAAATCCGCCGTCCAATACCCTAGCGCAGAAGATCCAGTTCCCTGCCGTGCGGAGCTATTTGCACAACACTGAACGTCGCTCCCATCCGCCAAATATGTCGTGTTGAAGAACGTGTCTCCCGAGGACAGGTCTGGGCCCAGTCCGTACGCCGTTTCGAGTCCGTCTGGGATCAAGCTTGTATTCGGATACATCGTGATATTGACCAGCGTGAGCCAAGGAGATGTGTCAGCCAGTTCTTCGTAGCCGCTGCATTCGACGCGACCACGGACTGCCGGAGTGGTCAAAGATACCGTAACCTCTGGCGTGAAAGGAGAAGCCCCCAAATCTTGAATTAGTTCTACCTCGATAGCATTTTCCAATTCGAGGGGTATAAAGCTCCAACCTTCCTTGCTCCAAGGTGGTTGAGATCCATTCAAAGCCAGCTGAATTGTAGCGCTATACAACCAGTTTGTGGCATAGTTGAGGTATAGTGTGCTGACCAAAGGCCCTATGACTGATAGTTCATCGCCCTCCTGTAACGGATATAACGGAGAATCGACTATGAAAGACGTCTGCCGTAGCTCGAGCTGTCTTCCGGCTTTACGGATGCTTATAAAATTACCTTGGCCGCGCTGAAATAGGGCGGACATAGCTATGGTGACTGAGATAAATATTAGAACGTAGATTACAGTAGTTTATTATGACACTTACAGATCGGTGTTAAGGATGTTCCGAGTGTGACAAAACAGAGCATCCAGTGCTTGTTCTTAATAGCCTTCCAAGCAGCGACAGGCCAGTACGACCCCTCGTAAGTTAGACTGGCACCTTCTGCGATGGTATATGGACGTGCAGCCATTGAGACAAATGGTTGTAGTCTGCGGAACAACACATCCATTGCACCCCACCACAAAGACACGCCAACTGACAGCAAGGTGGCAACAATTGGGAATGGAGTTACGGCTGGCATGGGATGATCAAAGATTGAAATGTCTGTCTGGTAGACAAATGCCGTATCGTAGAGAAGTGACTTTGATGCGAAGGAATACAAGATAATAATTGCCGTGAGCAAGGCTGCCATGAACAGTACCAAAGGGCCAAGGGCTCGCAGTCGCAGTATTCCTGGTCTCCAGTCCTGCTTGGGATGTAGAATCGATTTCTCTGTGAATTTGCTTTGTAAGACAGCAAGACCACCCAAGTAGATGTTACAGACTTACTGGAGAGGCTATCGTCCACACCATGGGCCAAGTATAGTCCGTTAGAACCTGTGGAAACCGCCTGGTCCTCGACGACCCGAGCAAGATCCCTAGAAGTAGGTGTCTCACCACTTATTGGAGCTGGTATCATACACGCAGCTCCTGTGGCCATTGAGGGATCAACTCGTACGTTGAGATGTCGCCGACCCTTCCAGACGCAACTCCAGACGATGAGTAGTAGGCACAATTCCAGAACCAGGAGCACCATGATTGTGATTGAGGTGCCTGTGATCAATACAACGCGTCTTTCAATTGCATCGACGTCCCCGATGACAGTCTTTGATTGGATCGAACCGTTCTGAAGGATGGAATACTGAAGTACTTCACCAAACAGCCGTTGCTTCACCGCCCTGGCTTTCGCTAAAAGATCGTGATCTTCCATCATGGCCGTATAGTTGAAATCATGCAATGCTGCAAGCATAGGACACAACCCGTAGTAATAGCCGCTGTCAGCCGCAGAGAGCGGTCGACCCAAGTAGCCCGCCCATGATGAATCAAAAGCAAGGCTCTCGAATTGACGCACACTCAGAGAACCATTCTCAATAGGCATACATTTCTTCTCATATTGGTACTGACTGAATTGAATTGCGGAAGGAGTGCCGGAAGTGTGTGCTAAGGATTCGACCGCTGCTGTATGATATGACGAGCGGCAAGTCCAGCCACTAAATGTAAAATTGGACAAAAAATTGATCTTATCCGGACCAAATTGCTCCAATGGGTTAGAGATGAAAAGTACTTCTTGCCCTTCACAACCGTCGGAAGACTGGAGATTGATTTGATCGTCCAAAGTTGCGTTGTTCGTCCAAATTGCGCCTCCGTACGCTACGATGCCGAGAGATACACTTATGGTTACGTTGTGGGAGCATCCGCTTTCGGATTGCAACAGCAGCGACGCGTAGTAAGAGTTGTACCAGGTTTTGTTGACCAATGACAATGACTCGCACTCCATATCTGTAGTTAGGACCAACGAGTCTGCTCGCCAAACGCGTTGATCGTCTTCCAGGATAGGACCAATTGGCATCTCGGGAACATCTTTCGGCCAGAATGGGACCATGTAGAAGTTGTCCGTAATCCAGGCAGACGTGGACGTATTTTGAAGCAAATGGCCAATAACCCGGAGGTAAGTCTCTCTTCCCATTGACAGCGGCGAAGGAGAGTCTGCCCACGGAATAAGTGTCAAAAAGTCAGTCTTTTTTGAAATTAGAATGTCGGCGGATGCCAGAAGAGAGGCTGAAAGTGGAGAGACTGTCAAGAAACCGATAATATTGATGACGGACGCGGAAATCAGTAACCAGCTCCAGTGACCTCCATTCTTCTTTTTCGAGACGCCGTCAGCAAGCGCGGTCCACCAAGCTCCAGGCACCTTCCAGATTGTATATTTAGCTGGTCCGCCCCCGTCTTTTGCCATCCGAGCAAGAGGTTCAGTCCTCTTCACATCGTTCAAGAGCATCGCCGTCATCTGGACGTAGAGAACCGCGAAGACAGCAGGTGTAAAGCGCCACCCGAAGAGGATAAGTGAGCTTCCATCGTCGCTCCCAATGCCATGGTGTGTAATCGAGTACCACTGCAACGAAAGTAGAACAACCAATAGGGCAATGGTAGAGACCGTTAGCAGATACAGAAATGGCTGCCTGAGGGTATAAGGTTGCCAATCGGAGACCCCGTTTATTGGGCTTTGGATTCGCTTCTGGAGATCCTCTCGCTCCTCAGCATGGACCTCTGTTGCAAGAAGGACATTGTTCAGGGGAGCATTGTCATCATGAGTTTCCGTGTAGAGGGAAGCTCTCGGCTCCTCATCAAAGTCCTGGGGAGTGTTCGCAATTCGCCCGTAGCCATCGTGGCGAGGACGTCCAGACCTCACAAGGTCCGCATCGCCGTTTCCTTCTTGTGTTTCTTCGCTGACTAGCAAGGCTTGCGAGTTATTCGAGGTGCCCTGCCTGTCTCACAAGTCCCACCCAAGAACGACGGAATCGGATGATTAATTGAAAGCGGTCGTGGGGTACAATGAATCAAGCTCGATACCGGATTGAGGGTCCCTGCTCGTGGCATCTGATTCGCATTGCGCTGGTGGACTGTCCCTTTTGGTAGCTCGGATTCTTCCACCGTTGTCCGTGGCCAAACTTTTCATTAGTGGTTGTGAACTCTGATCTAAGCGGGGTTCCATTTCGCGCGATCTGCGGCATAAGCTGAGAATCCACGATTCGGCGCTTCGGATATGATTTGAGTGCAAGTTGGACGTAAGGCTTGGTGGATTGAGGACTTCTGGACTCCAGCGCACCAAAAACAGGGGGCTGTTTGATTTATCCCCTTAGCCTCGCAGTTCGCAAGGATGAGGCCGATATGTTGTGCGTGTGCATCGAACTGCAACAGCAGGAAATGATTGGACACGCAGAAGCATTTCGAACGAGGTCATTATTCTCCCTACTGCTGTAGAGTGCTTGACGCTTCTCTCCAATAGGCTGGTGTGACAACTCGGTGCGGCCTCATTCCTCTTCATATGGATTTCGGGCAACCCTTGACGTAACATTCAGCCCCCAATTCCCCGGCCACAACGCCGTGCGACGGTGCGACTCTGCAATCAACCGCTTCCGACAACTCAGCTTGGAAACAGGGTAGCGTGTGACACCCTAAGCCTCTGCTGTCCTGCCATATTGCTGGTCCAGAATTATTGAGTATACCTCGGTCTTACCAAACATACCTTTAGCTTGAGTTGCATATCCACACTTCCGCACGGAAAGGAGAAGTTTAGGTTTCTGATATCGGTCGGCGGTTCTAGCGGCTGCTCACCGTTAGCGCTCGCTACCGATGCTCACTATTTGCTCAGACTCCAGCGATAGAGTGCTGCTGCAAAGGCTGGTGACACGATGTCTATGCGGGAAAAATGGAGCTTGTCAAAGATGACGTAGGCAATCGTGTCCCCTCCGTCCAATCACATGGCTCCATCACGAAAGTCTCAATATGGCGACCTTAAAATCCTGTCCAGTCTTCAAAACCATGACTGCCCACTCACATACGCTTCCTGAAGGCATTCCCGTTATCCCAGCCTCACCAGGACAGAAATCACCAACCGCAGAAGCAATGCCACAGATAGAGACAACAAAATTGAGAGGCAGAGCAAAAAGCCTGATCTGAGCGAGAAACAACACCCGTTGATATTTGCCTTAATTTCTTTTCTCCCTGTTCAGGAGTAAAAGCCTAACCAATCCGAATGTTCCTCCGCTTTACAGCTGAAAATCCTATCCTTACCTTTTCCCCGTCAGACCCCTGCTTTGGTTTGCGGGTAAACACTTGACCAATTCCAAGGTTTAGATGCCCGATTCTTTGTGCCACTCCATCGCTTTCGTCCACTAGGAGGGCAAACGGGTAATCCCTATGACACTTCAAAGTACCGAGAACGACCGCGGTGAACGTTCGGTAACCATACCACCTCTTAACAACGTGGTGCTCAAAGATTGTGTCGAGAAAATAGGCTGGCGTGTAGCAAGTTTCGAACCCTGCGTTGATGAATTCCGCATAAAATCCCGGTTTTCTACGTTTGGCCGTAGCCTTGCAACGCCACCAGGTTGGGTCGGGCACGTGGATCAGTCTCAGTTGAATGGTATAGACGTCTCTCATGTGTAGGGTTTGACCGATTGCGGAGGGATCGTCCTTCAGGTACGAGAGCTTTTCAAAC
Source organism: Lasiodiplodia citricola (assembly GCA_023089105.1). Lineage (NCBI taxonomy): Eukaryota > Fungi > Ascomycota > Dothideomycetes > Botryosphaeriales > Botryosphaeriaceae > Lasiodiplodia > Lasiodiplodia citricola. The sequence continues at coordinate 73,111 of JAJNLL010000027.1, forward strand.
TTCTTCCATGTCATCAATTTGCCATTACTTAACTCAATGTCAATATCAATGCCACTTTCAATGGCCCACGGACCTTGTGACTGATATGGATGCACAGAAGAATTCCATCCAATCGGGCCTTGCCAGCCTGCCCAAGACCAGCTCGGGAACGGTGATCGGCGAGTAGTGGGTCCACTATTCTTCCAACAGAGTCCAACGATGAAACCATCCAATGATGACCTCAGAATTGGGGCTATATCCGTTGACCGAGAGGAATGCGCTGGAAGTTCGTTTCTACTGTTGCACTTGGAAACTGGAGGAAGCACAGGAACACCCCAAACGTGGTATACTGGATTCTTGAGGTCTTCGAAAGCGCGTAAGATTCCAGAGAATGCATTGAGAGCATCAGAGGGATACGTCAAATCTTTCTTCGAGTATTCGGAAATACGGTCAGCGATGTGCCATGGTTTGCCGCCGGCGCCATAAGCAGTTTTTATCCAACGAATGGAGCTGTAACTGTCGGACTCCTCAGTGTTCCGCTGCCACGAAACAGGGGATCCATTGGCTTCGGATCCTGTCGTCATGTCGATGATGCAGCAGCAAAAGCTTGCTTCATTTTCCGTGAAGACAAGTCGTCGCCGGGAGAATCGGAATTCCTGGTACGTCCACGCCCGAGAGTTCCATTTGGAATTGCGCACCAATTTCTCCTGGCTGTCCAAAGCGAGAAACGCAAAATTGCCGACAACGGGGATCGAAAGACTTCCACGCGGCGTTGTACTAACGCCTGGAATGCCAAAATGGGGGTCGTCGCCCGCTGCAGCTACAATGGTCAGCTCTGCGTTCCGGTAGATCAGATCCATCTGACGGATTTGGTGGTGTTTGTTGGAATCGCCCTGGTCGATGCAATATCGATCAATCCAGATGAACTGAAACCCCATTCGTTCTGTCACAATGATGGCGTCTTCCACAGTCTTCTCCGCCACTTCTGGCAAGAAATCTGGACTGTATTGTTGTAAAATTTGCCGGGTGGCATCTGTCGGTGGTCCCCAAACGTACGTCAAGGCTGTGTATTTTGTTTCAGGCGTAGCCAGCTCGATTCTTCGAGTTGCGCAGTTGATTACTCGGAGGCCTTGAATGTTGACACTCAGTCTTCTCCCACAGCCCAATTCTTGATGATGTGCTGTGCAATAGTCCAATCTCCGCTTCAAAGCGGAGTAGTCGATCTGTAACGGCGCAATTCTTTGCAGGTCCCGGTAGGCTAAAGGATGACGCAGACGACTTTTTTCAATGACGACTTTCGAGCGACTCTTGCGGCTGAGGTGGTTGTGTGAATAGAGAGCGATCTCCTGGATAACGGCTCTCTCGTCGGGTTCTCTGTTCACTCGCTCTACGTCGATGAAAGCCCAGCGATTTCTCCCTGGAGCTACGTTTTGCAGCAAGTTGCATAGCGGACATGAGGAGTTCAAACTCTTCAGTGCTGCTTCAAAGCCAAGCGTACTCAATGAGCCTTCTTCGGCTGCCGACGCGGTGATCCGGTCAAGGTGTAAACTGTGACATCTTCGACATAACAGAGACCGTCCTCGGGCGAGAAGCGTATCCGTTGACGAAAGGGGCTGGACTGAACGATATGTGGTTGGATCACTAAATGACTCTGCGAGACAAACGAACGAAGTCGCAGGTTCAAATTTCTCGACGGTTACGGACATTGTGTTTTAATCTGATCGCGATGAATGCCTGGGACTCATAATAAGATTTTGGCAATGCGCATTGAAGTCAGAGCTCTGACTGAATGATCGTGTATATGAGTTCTACGAGAGAGATAAGGTCTTAAAATTTTTCAGGAAGAAAATGCGGGGTAATGAGTGGCTTCTGCCAAGCGGGGGCTGTGTGCATGAGATCGCGGGGCTATGTAGGTGAGGTCGCAAGGCTGCGTGAAGACACTGCGAGGCTGAAACTTCGAAACAAGGATCACGAGCGCTTAACGATAAGGGGCTACTGTCACACGTCTGCGAGGGATTATTCGACGTACGTGAGGTTAAAGCAATAAAAGTCTGTCATGCATTGTCCTCGTCGAAGCTCAAGAGCGTAACTAACTACACGGCACCTTCCGTGCGGTCAAAGAAAGGCCCTTCCAGTCTCCCCCGCTCTGCCACCTCAACATTAACCCACAACTTCAGCATCTTCTCCGTACTAACGCCCCCCGTGCCGCTGCCATACACCGCCGCCGCAAAGATCGCCATCTGCGTCGGCATCGTCGTATCGCGATAAAACCTCGCGACATCCTGGCGCCCCACCATCCTCCTCAGATCCTGCCAGGGGGCAGTGGCGGTGTCGGTTGCTCTTTCTTTGCCTTTTTTGCTAGTACGCGTTATCGTCGTCGGCATCCCGTACTCCCGGCACCGCACGTGCGCGTCGAGGCTCCACCAAGTCGGCAGCAGGTCCGGCGCGGTGTTGTAGATGCGAAACAGGAAGCGCGTGAAGCCGCCGATGCTGCTATTCGTGCCGACGTTCCAGACACAGTCGTCGTCGACGTCGGTGCCGTCCGGACTGGTTTGGAATTGGTCGGCCATGCGCAGGCGGTACACGTCGATGAGCAGGCGGAAGACGTCGTGCTCGGGGCGGTTGTAGAGCCAGTCGCGGACGGAGAGGCGGTGGAAGGGTTCGCTCAGGTGGACTGAGAGGGCCGGGGCGGGGGCAGCGGCGGCGGCGGATGTGGATGTGGATGAGGCCGGATCAGGCGGCGGCTGGTCGTCCGCGAGCGAGAGGACGCAGAAGGAGAGGTGCTCGGGCGGCGGCGGCGCGTGGGCGGGGGAGGATAAGTCGTGCTCGGCGGCGAGGAGGGCGCAGACTCTCTGGTGCACCTCCCGCCGGTCCTCTTCGCAGTAGTTCGCGCAGTACTCGGGGCTGGGGCAGACGCCGGGAGTGAAAGCTCTGCCGCAGCTGCTGCAGAGGTGGTTGTTGCCGGGGTTGGACATGGTGAGGAGATGCAGTGTGGGTGTATTGTTGCTACTGATGGTGGAAGAATGAAGTGCGGCGGTATTGTTGGTTAGAGAATGAGCCGCGGTGATTGATGGTTGAAGAAGTGAGAGTGATGGAGCGAGAGAAACTTAGGCCTTTTGCAGAGAGAGACAGAGCAGGAGCGAACCGTCATCCTTGGGAAGCTGCACAAACTCTGCGATCCAGTTGGATGAGAACCGGGAAGGTGCGTTCAAAAACGGAAAGCGTGACTACCAAACAGGACCTCATAGAATATCAACATACTCGCATAGAAAAAAGAAATGTCGCTTATTATAAGTCTAGATTGATACGGTCCAAAGCGAGGTCAAAGCAAGAAGTCGGATTACTATTAAGAGGTTGCGAAGCAAACCGTACGAGTGACTGACTATAAAAAACTGGCGCGTGACGTCATGGTGAGTGGAAGTCACCGAGGACCGGAAGTCCGAGCCGTGACAAGATACGATCTATAGATCTATAGGTACTGATATTTTAATTTCGCTGAAGTTCCGCCACGTTGTAAATACGGCACTAGTTGTGGTGGAGAAGTCCTGTTTAAGTAGTTGCCCCAAACCAGAAAGTGCGACTACCAAGACCACTTCCCCATCATCAGACACATACCAACATCGCCATCTTCAATCCCCTCCATCCCGCCCGTCCACGACCTCAACCCCCCATCTCGCCTCCTCACCACCACCCCCAAACCACCCCAACCTCGTCACCACCTCCCCTCCTCCCTCCCTCACCACCCCCAACAACCCCCCACTCCCCGCCACAAGCACCAACACATCCGCCAAACACGCCACATCCCCCCTCAACCGCCCCCAATACCCTCTCTTCCCCACCACCCCCACCACCCCCGTCGTCGCCACCAACCACCCCAGTATCCCGAGCGCCATCCACACCGCAACATCATTCATGCGCAGCAAACTTATCCGCGTCGCCGCCACGACTTCTGCCGCGCGCTCCGTCGGCGGCTGCTGCGTCGGCCATGTCTCCGGATCGTCACACGTCGCGCCGGTGTAGTTCCACAGACAGCCCGGCAGCGTCGCGGCGAGCGGCTGCCAGGCCCAGCTGCCGGCGGTGAGGGTGGTGGCTGAGAGGTTGCTGGAGACGAAGTGTTGGAAGAAGGTTGAGAAGGTGGTTTGGGCGGTGGAGAGCATGGTTTGGGCGGAGAGGAGGGCGTGGGGGTCGGGGGCTGCGGAGGAGGCGGACGGGGAAGAGGAGGAGACGGAGGAGGAGGAGGCCAGTGTGTACATAGCGTACGTCATAAAGTCGAAGTTTAGCCCGCGCTCGCGGTCGCGGAAGTTGAACGTCATGTCCGCCGTGTTCTCCGCCACGGTGTCGAAGTCCCAGCCCGTGTAGCCGTTGATGGACGCGGCGCGCAGCATGGAGAGGAGGAAGAGGATGCCGTAGCTGGCGGTGGAGTCTGTGAGCGTGTGGTTTGGGGGGTTCCTGGTGGGTTGGCGGGTGCTTACCTGACTGTGACGTTTGATGGTGCTGTTGGATCCTTGACCTCATCGCGGTCACCGTAGTCGACGAAGTTGTAGCGCCACGCCTCATCCGCGCTCGACGGCGGCTCGAGAATTTCGAACTTGGCGACGTTGCCGGTTTGGCGGTCGACGGTCACGTTGGCGGAGCTCTTCTCGATGATGGGCATGCACTGCAGCGCTTGCACCTGGGGCACGTCGGTGAACAGGAAGCGCGTGGGGCTGGTGTAGATGTTGTCGGTGATGAGGTCTGCGGAGAAGTGGTTGCCCCAGATGTATTTGGTCGTGAAGTTGAACGGCGGCTCGAAGGTGGTGCCGCGGTCGGGCGACCAGTTGCCGATGGCGGCGCCTTTGGGGGGCCAGCTGGTGGTGCCGTTCTCGCAGCAGGTGGGCGTGGAGTCGTCGGCGAGGATGGATGTGTTGAAGAAGTTTGGGTAGGCCAGGTCTGATCCTTCGTAGGTTAGCTCGCCTAGTTCGTATGCGGTCGTGATTTTGTGCGGATTCGAGCTTGCGTTCCACAGGGAGGTGTTTGTTAAGTCCCGCTCCGTGACCCAGGCTGATAAGTTGTTCAGGTTTTCGTACGGGCTGCATTCGATGCGGCCCCGGATGGCAGGTGTGACGACGGAGATGTTGGTCGCCGGAACAACGGAAGAATTCTGAGGTGGGTTCGGTATCTCGATTTGGGACAGGTCGAGCGGAGCGAAGCTCCAGCCGTCGCGGCTCCATGGTGGTTGGGACCCGTTCATTGTTAGCTGTAGCGTTGCACTGTACAGCCAATTCGTAGAGAAATTGGTGTAGAGGTTAGAGACGATGCGAGCATTGTTGGTGCCGGATACCTGGCCCGTGAATTCCCATTCTGCTCGGAACAGAAAGGGAATTTGACGCAGTTCAAGGTTTCTTGCTGCAGAAAGAGTGTGAACGAGGCTTCCTTGAGTGCGCTCAAACAAGGCAGACATAGCGATAGTTACTAAGTGGATTAGCACATCTTCTTATCCATCAGTGTAAGGGACCTTACAAAGTGGCGAAAGGGAAGTTCCTATAGTGATTAAGAACAAGAACCAATGTTTCCTTGTTGCAGCCCTAAAGGCAGCCCAGGCCCAGTACGATGATTGGTACGACAAGTCTATCCCGCGGGAGCGGGGTTGTGGTTTTTCGGCCATGGATAGATACGGTTGCAACCGACGGAAGGTTGCGTCTAATGCACCCCACCATAAGCCAACTGACACGGCCAGCAAGGTTGGAATAATAGAGATCGGCGCTATCGTATGCGTCCCAAAGATTGACACGTCTGTTTCATATACAAATGCTTCGCTGTAGAGAAGTGACCGCTTCGCGAAGCTGTAGAGAATAATCACGGCTACTGCAAGGGCTAGAAGAAAGAGGACAAAAGCCGTCAGTGTTCGTAAGCGAAGTACTACCGGCCGCCAATCTGGCTTTGAGAGCTCGGCTTCTGTATTTGCCGTATCTGTAAATCGTTAGAGGATAAACAAATGAAGATCGGACAGCTTACGCACCAGTGTTTGCTCTCGTGATCTCGCTTGATTCATGCAAGACAGACGGTGTGGTGAAGTATCGTTTCTCCTGCAGGGAGTCCTTTGTCGAAGCGTGCTTAAATGAGTTCTGCGTAGTAGGCGCATTGACGATCAAAGAGGCAACGCCCGTAGTCGTAGCGGGGTCTTGTCGTAGATTGAGAGGCCTGAATCGATGACCGGATAGTGTCCATACTACCGCAAGCAGGCACAAAGACAGGAAGAAGAATGTTGCCAAAGCAACGGCAACCCCAGCTGTTACTACAATGCGTGTCGCAACAACTGTCACAGTCCCGTTAATGCTCCTCTCTGGAGCATTTTGCTGCTGAAGGGAGTACTGTAGTACTTCGCCAAAAATTCTCTGCTTCACACGAGAGGCTTGAGTGAGTAAATCGCGGTCGTCCACCATAGACTTGAAGTTGAAGTTGTACAGAGCTCCGAAAAGGACCATTAAGCCAGTGTTAGGGGGGCGGCTCATTGATGATGAGGACTCCACCAAGTAGTCTGACCAGGGAAAACCGAGAGATAGATTTTGAGCTAGCGTGACGTCCAAGAAGCTTTCTGGAATAGGCGAGCGCTTTTTACGGTATTCCTCTTCGTCGAATACCATCTCGGAAAAAGTGCTGGATATGCGGGCAGTGACGTTCATCTCAGCCATGTAGTAGTTCGCAGAGCATATCTGCGCCACGGGAATAGCCGTCTCATTCGTTGGCGCGATGAGAATGAATTCCCTCTCTCCGCAACCACTCGTCCAATTGGCCGGGGTTAGTTCAGTTGTAACCAAGGTTCTGTTGTCGTACCAAGATCCGAATGGCGGATCGAGGCGGAATTCATGCGTGCATCCATCGCCAGAATCCAAGACTGCGACGGTGATGTCTATAGGTATGTCGCTGACGTTCATCTCTTTCATCCTGACCAACGACATCGTCTTGCACTCAAGTTCGGTATTCAAGACTATGGTTTCGGCTTCCCACTCCTGGGGAGTCGTTGCTAGGAAAGGTCCAAGAGGAGCGCTCGGTCGATCAGAGGGCCAGAAAGGAATGATTGTGTAGTCGTCACTTATCCACGCAGAAGTTGAAACATCCTGTAGAAGATGACCGATGGTCCGCAACATGGTCTCCCTTCCACTCGTCGGCGAAATAGGACTGTCGGGCGCCATCCGAGAAAATTGACCGTCGGTACTGATAGAAATATCCATCGGCTCCAAAAGGGAGGATGACACTGGCGACACTACCAGAAACCCGAATATATTGATAAGGGCAGAGGAGACGAGGACCCAGCTTCTTCCTCCTTTCTTTGAGAAGCCGTCGGCTAGAGCATTCCACCATGCCCCAGGAGCTCGAAGTATGCTTGAGTATGCTGGAGCGCCTCCAAACTTGGCCATCTGGGCGAAAGCCTCGGTTCTCTTGACGTCATCAAGAAGCATCGCGGTCAGTTGGACATAAAAGACGGCGAGGAGAGAAGGGGTGAAACGCCATCCGAAGAGTTGCATCGTTGTGTCATCGTCGGTGCCTAATCCATCATTTTTGACCGAGTAGTGAAGAAGTAGGGACACGAGAAGAAGTAGCGCCAACATCGAGACAGCGAGAAGTGCGAGAAACCACCATCGGAGGGTGTACGGTTGCCACGAAGCCGCGTCGGACCCAACTCTCCCAGAGTCTTCCTCGAGAGCCTCATATTCTGTGTGCATAAGTCGTTAGAAAGGGAACGTATAATTCGTGTACAGCTGACGCACTGATCGAGTTTCGATTTTGGTAGCCTCCCTGACTGGGATGCGAAACGTAATTGTAGGGCTGAAAACTGGGCGTGACTGGTTCAGCCTGATCGTAATTTCGGATGCTCGAAGCCTTCGTGCTACTAGTGGACTCGGCTTCTAAGAACTGTCTTTCCGGTTCATGAAGAGGGGAGGGCGGATCGTCTTGTCTTGATATCCCTTCCTGCGAGTCCACCGGGTGTTCCAAGTCCTGTCGAGAATCGGCGGAAAGCGGGTATTGAAGCAGAGGTATTTCGACCTCGGTGCTATGGCTCTGTCTCACGGATGGACGGCGAGACTCCATTTTGGGTGGTTGAAACGGCGGGCGCCAGATTCTCAGAGAGCTGCGAGACAGCAGTCATTCCGACCGACGAGATGGGTTCCTAAGACTTCCAGTACGACGAGGCTGTGAACTGTGGCATTGCAAAACGCGAGGCTATGCTAAAATGTACTAAAATCTGACAGGTCACGCCCCAACATGTCGGCGTGAGTTGGGTTGATCTTACTGGTTATGTCAAACCGCATTGCTTTTGCGGCCCCCACGTTGAAGCCTCATTTCAAAATTCGGATGATCCCTGCTGAGATTCCTCGGCTACAGCCTAGTAGTATGGCTCTTAGGCCTGAGCTGATTTTATGCTTACCCCGCGTTTCCGGCTTGGTCTTTATCTTTATAAATGCCCGGGCGCTTGAGTACGGTTTTCTTGTTCTTCGTAGAAATGCCTACTTCGGACGATTTTGTATTTTATGGCGGCACCGCAGATTTATTCAATTTTCTCGATTACGTGAGGTAGTTGAGAGGACCTAATACGTGCGGATTCATCTCTTGAGGAAGTTCTCGCTGCCCTTTTACCCAAAGTTGCTGATTACAAAGGAAAAGAACCACTTCCACTGTTTCAATCCATTTTCACGGATGGAAACCTGAGTAATCTGTGATCCGCTTTGAGAATCTCCCGTAAGCCTCCTATTTGATGGAATTAGTATTTCTCTCCCCATATAATATTTGATATATTGCGAATGGAGTCCTCCAAGACATTTTCGTATCGGACAAGACGGGGTTCCTGCTTTTCGTGTTAATGTGACAAATCTTAATCTTTTGTTCCCTTAGAGCTTGAGTAATTCACAGGAACTTAATAATGGTCGAGAGCAGGGATTAGATGGATGCGAGTGAGATCAAGAAAGGTAAGTCGGCAGTAACTTGACTAGGATGAGAAGGAAGCACGCAGGAACTTCAAGTTTGTATTTAGAGTGCCTCTGTCTCCGTTTTCTTATGGCTGGTATCCGAGGATCCAGCCACCCAAGAAAATGGAAAGGCAGATCATGCATTTCTTGAGTGGGTACAATGAGAGAGCAAAAACGACGCGATGATAGACAATGCGACTGATCACTTCGGGCGAGAGGCTTTGCTGCCAGCAATTGAAGTGAATTGCTAACTTTGAGTTGACCACCAAGGTCAAAGCTGTCCAAGGAGTGTGGCTTGTACATGTAGGAGAGTTTGTACAATCCAGCGTGCTCAGTGAGCAAGTGCGTCCAACAGATCGTAGAAGTCACCGATCTCGCTGTCTCGAGCCCTCGGGATCGGTGGCGCTTCGGGTCACTGCCCAACTTCCTCACCCAGTGGAGGTTTCGCCGGAACACAATGACAAAGTTGATGCTTACTGTAATTACATTAGGTACACTTCAGATGGCAGTGGGAAGCTGCATTACTTACACACTGTATAATCGTCCATCCCAAGATAGGTAGTGATTAGTAAAAGAACAGACGAGATTGATAATACTAGGACTAAGCTTACGCACTGCACCTGGTTAGAACATATACGGCAGTATTAATAGTTGGAGGGGTACTTACTTTCTAATTTAATCATTGCCCAAGTGAGGCATGCGGTTAGTCCAGTTACAAAAAAGCAAGAGTAGGATTCTCACGTTGTTACCGCAGCACCTGGCACGGTTGGCACAACCACTAGGGCAGCGAGGATCGTACTGCCTGGCGATGAGGTTCTCAACGGGCTCGGCCTCGGCAACGGCTTCGGCGTCGTGGGCCAGAGGGGTGGCGGCGGCAAGGCCAACGAGGAAGGTCATGGCGATGTAAAGGAACTTCATGTTGTTGGTGGATAAGGTGGTAGCTGAAAGCTTGAGTGGTTTGCTGGTGAAGTGATGGTCTGGTGGTTTGGTGCCTCTTTCATCGACTGCGGTCCTTCTTTATATACCTTCGTAAGTAGCTTAAGAAAGCGCCGAGAATTATTCGTACTCGGCGAGATACCCCAGCTCTACGAGTATCGCTTAAGCATGTCTACCATGTGAAACAGTTATTGATGCACAGTTTGTCAGTGACAGCTGTGTTTTCCATTGGCATTACTGTGCTCTGAAGCGTGTCGTTTGTTAGGGCGCTCTATTCAGACATGAGTCAAAACTAGGTTTATTAAGGAATGCAGCTAATAGGAATTTTGAGACGCTCTAGAACCGGTGGTCTATTCATAAAAAACGCGCGAATAACAGACGGGCATCAGATCACAGCAAACTCAAATGCAAACCTTAACGTAGCCTCGCCTCAGGCACGGGCAACTTCCGTTGACCGCTTTATGGCTAAATAGAACCTTATTCGATCGGAGAAAACCCAACGCACGTGTCATGGTGAAATTGTGTCCTAAATCTCACGCCATACGCCTGAACTACAAAAGAGGAAATATGAGGTGCACAACGATCCTTCTGCGTTTATCACACCTTACATTCTCAGCTAGTACTTTTTGACTCGTTGAAAGTATGCTTAAGACTACCTGAATCAAGAATACGAGAGAGTGAGGTGGACATTGGCACGACCCATCCAGGGGTGGCCCATGCGGCTCGGCCAATGCGGGGCAATAGGCGGGATCCGACGAGCTTGAGAAAAGACAGCTTTCTTTCTTTATTTCTACGTAGGTTTTTGCCGGAGAGGCCTGAGGGAAACTTTTCGGTCCGTCCCGAGGCGGGCGTCGGCATTCCTACCGAGAGCCACAACTTTATTCCCCCTGATTCTCTACGGCAGAACGGGATGTGTTCGCCCGCCGAAAAATCATGTGGGGGATGGTCCAGAGCATGTCGTCTATAGTAGCATTCCAGTATAGGCTAAGCATCACTATCCGTGCTTTCAACCTGCTCATACCCCCTTCTCTTCCGACCCTCCGCACCAAGTCTCGCGTACAGCTTCGGCACCGCCCAAAGCGACCCAACGAACCCAACCACTAGCACTAGCGCCACCAGCTGCGGTATGACCTGCCACGCCAGGTCCGGCAGCTCCTTTCGGGGCTGCACGGGGTAGCGCGTCCGGCCTCCGACGAATCCACCATCGTACCCAACAGCATCCCAATCCACATCTCCCGGTCCCGCCATCTTCCCGCTACCCGAGGCGGCAACGTCCGCCAGCATAGCGGGACAGCCCCACTCATCGCAAACGTCTTTCAGTCTTCCAGCCGGGACAAAGGTCTTGCATATCCGCGACCTCCGGATGGCTCTCCCATCCTTCCCCACAGCCTCGGCGAAAACCCACCGCGCGAACTTGTTGGGCATACGAACGCGAGTCTCGAACCCGGTCTTGTTCGCCGTCCCGAGCAGCGTCCATGCCTTGCTGCTGCCCGTCGCCGCCTGACTACTCCTGCCATCCTGCCCCTCTTCCGCAACGGAATAGAAGTTCCACGCCGCCACCTCCGTCGCCCCGTTCCACGACACGTAAAACACGGTCCCAGCCTCAGCGGGGTCGGCCGTGTCGTTGTTGCGCGAATAAGCGAAGACGGCGGGGCTATCGTGCGGTGTCGCGGTCCAGTTGTACTTGCGCACGCGGTAGCTCATGATGTCGCTGTCAGATGCGTTGGGCGCGAACTGGCCCCAGAGGACCGTGTCACCATCATCAGCGGAATGCTCCGAGAAGAACGGCCACTTACCCCAGCCGACGAACGCGTGGTCGTTGGGGAGGAGCTGGACGCTGCCCTGCGATCCCGATAGCATCTGGCGCGATGCGTCCGGGGGAAAGTAGGTGGAGAGGAGGGAGGCTGTGTGGGCTGTGTGGTCGAGGGCGACGACGAGGCCGCGGGAGTGGGGGGCTGTTGTGGTCTGGTCGTCGCTGGCGTTGTCAAAGAGGGAGAGGGTGGTGTGGGTGGCGTTGGAGGAGAAGGCGCGGACGTCGTGTTGGCTGGAGAAGTTGAAGTCGGCGGCGTGGTAGGAAGTGGTGGGATGGTGGTGGAGGAGCGTGTGGTTGGAGGAGGGCTGGAGGGCTTGGCCGTGAAGCTGCCATACGACGTGGCCGTCTACCTGGGAGATTTTGTAGATGGTGGACGTGTGTCGGGATGAGACGAGGTAGTCGCCGTCGCTGGTTTTGTCTATGGAGTTGATGTGAAAGTAGTCCCATGGCGTTCCGGGATCGAGGCCGTTGCCGCCGATGGTGGTTGCGCCGGGTAGTACGACTGCGTTGCGCGGACTGGTCTCCTCGTGCTCGAGGCTAGACCATTCGAATAGGACTTCGCCGGTGGAGATTCGGATTTCCTGGAAGATGGACTCGGATATCCACCCGATGCGGTCTGTCACTCCGAATGGACTCAGGTCGTACGGTACGACCTTGTAGATGGATATGAGAGCGCTGCGGTCGTCCACCAGACGGAACTCATGCATGTCTCCGGCGCTCATGGTTGAGCCGCCAACTTGGACAGTTGCAGCAATGCGGTATGTTGAGTCAAGGATGATCCCCACCCCGCGTCCGAAGCCACGATGAGATGCGCCGAGGAAGAAACATAGATGGTCTCTTGACTTCCACTGGCAGACATGTGGATTGTTCGCGAATACACCGCCGAAGTCGGCAGCGCCTGCCCAGACTAATTCCTGGTTTGTTGTTAGTGAAACAAGCGCGGATCGATGAGATTCAAAATACCCCAGAGTTGTCAAAGATGTACGGCCCCGCATCTATACTGGACATCTCCGTGTGACTCCATGGTGCTAGGAAAATATAACCAGGAGTGACTGCACTCGCATCAAGCACGGTAATGTTGATAGGTGGTGGATTGATGTCTGGCCGCTTCAAAGCCGTTAGTAGATAGGCTTGGCGACTTCTCAGGTTAAACTTACTGAGTAATAGAACGGAGCCGAAGCTATAAAATCACTGCTTCCATTGGTTGAGCCCATCAGTGTGGTAAGGATAGGATGTGAGTGAATAAATTACAAGGTATGGATGACAGCTCTATTCGGCTTATGTCAGAGGGCCGGCAAGGTGGGCTGAACAATCTCAATTCGGCATTATGAGAGAAGTTGCTACGGAGGAGAAGAGAAGGCTACGAATGGAAAAATGTCTTAATCACTCGCTTGGCGTGGGGTGCTTAAGGCTCGGTGTAGGCCGATAGTAGAGCATCGCTTAGCACCAGCTCCCTTACTGGTGACTACAACTATAAAAGCATCCAAGCTTTTACCACTAGGTTTCACGCTATTCTCGGCTAGTTCCTACCCCATGAACGGGCCGGCCGCCCACCGGCGGACGGTCGTGCTTTACAAGGTACCTTTATACTAGCGAGCCAATCAGAACCCCGGAAAAACGAGGGTGGGCGACTGGCCCGTTCATAGGAGGTACTTGTACGAGCTATCGAGTTCAGCTCTGCTCCACCGCCCAGGCATGAATCAAAAGTCACCCCACTTTTCCCCTACTGAATTTGCCAGCTCGCCGCGTACCTGCTACCACAGTGGGCATAAAAGAAGAATGTGCCGCACTTTTCTGACTCCTCTTTCCGAAGACCTCTGCTTTATTGGAAACAGCCTTATCTCGAGCTCTCTTTGGGCGATTAACCTGGAAAACACTTGCTGCAATCATGCATGTGCGGGAGTGAAACGGGCAGTGTATCCTGCGAGCGATCCTGACACATCAGTGAGTGAATAGTATTGGAATACCGAGATATAGTGTCATGTGAAAACCTTGGTCGCTACGCGTGGAAACGCTGGGGCAGATCTGCAGCGTTGCGAAACAGCAAAAGAAAAGGCCCGGGTCGCCCGCTTCAGACGAACGCGAATAGAGGAATAAGAGCGCAAACAAACACCACAGTTTTATTTCATACATCGCTAAAAAGGCAGCTTCTACTTCGATCCTGAGATCGAAAAATCCTCTTGTTGGTCCTTTTTCGCCTCAAGAGGCGGGCAGATGGCACACAACACCAGTAGGAATTCCCGAGGGCGCCTCCATGTGGCGGCGGGTACTTCCGGGCAGGGTCGCTAATATGTTCCCATGGAGGTTCCTGATTGGACTTGATTGCCTATCCAGTTGACATCTTTGGCGCTGATCCCGGCCCCAAATTCCGCTGACTACCCCTCTTCTGTTCAACCATCCTATCAGCTACGTGCATATATCTTGATCGGTCAGCTTGTAGAAGAAAGCTGACGACGTTAGACAGATCAGCCAATAACATGAATGAATTTTCATCCCACCAGTTCAGTTCAAGTTGCTTCGTCATCCACGAACATGTTTTGGCGCATGCGCCACGCGATCATATCGCAAGGCTGAGGCTCTAGCTAAGATATATATTTCCTAGTGCAGTAATGGAGTTATTTTAGTAAGTTTGTGCAACCAGCTGGCCGCCATGTTCATCCTCCTCGCACTTTTACTTTTTTGCTGCGTCGTTATCTTACAACGCTTGAGAGGCGCGCAAGGTACGTCCCTCTGACGCCTATTAGAAATATTTTCGCCATGTGGAGAACGAACTCTAAGAAATACCAGGTGCAACAGCAGACAACACTCTCTGGCTATATGGTGGTGATGTTATGTCAGTTGATGGCTCCATCATCACGTCCTGTGAGACGCCGTGGGCTAGGTCGTAGGAGCTTTGATTAACCAGACACAGCAAACAACCTGACGACATTCAACCTCAGTCAAAAATTTGTTGCCACAGACCCTGAAAGCCCTCGATCTTTGGGTCCCCAGCAAGACCTACCAAGTGTTTCGTTCGGCACCATGTGGAGCAATCAAATCGACAGGTTCTGGCTGTTCAATGGAATGCAACTCTGGCGATTTGAGACAGACGCACGCAAATGGACTGAAATAGAGGACTTTGGTCACCGCAAAAGCAATACGAAGAGAATTGCCGGTGTTGGAATTAACGTACCATCAAGAGCAACGGGCTATTACCTGGGCGGATATTCGGCAGATGATAACCTCACAGACCGCCGGTACTACCACGACATGATCATTTTCAACATGGCCAAAGAACAAGCAAGCTCCATTAAACTACCTGATCACGTACCCATCATTGCTCCAGGTCTGGCATATCTTGATATCGGGGATAAAGGCATGCTTGTAGTTATCGGAGGCCAGACTGAAAAGAATGGCACACTCGCATACGCAAGTATAATTCGCCCGGACTTGCTACCATATCTAATCAATCCGTGCAGTCAAGTCTCCAGGTTGTTTACTTCTTCGATATTGCTACGAGAAAATGGATGTCGCAGTCCACCACCGATGTCCTTGGCCGAACAGACAGCTTTTACGGCGCTTACGATATTTACTCTCCCGGTATCCCATCTGAGCGCCGTAGCATGTGCACCGTTGTCGGCACAGCTCCTCCTCACACTGTTTTCAATATCTACGTGTTTGGCGGCCAGAATGATACTGCTACCCCGGGAGACATTTGGGCTCTCACAATGCCAGGGTGAGGACACTCATTGTCTAATGTAAAACAATGCTGATTATGTAAATAGAGCCATGTGGATTAGAATGACTACCAACGATACCACCAACAATCCGAAGTCCGGCATGTCATGTAATCTCATACACGACAGGTATGTCCTCATGTATGGTGGATGTTGGATGGAAGGTGGGGACGAGTGCCGCAACGATGGTTGGAATCCGCTACTCTACTATATTGCTGCTGGTGATTCTTGGAACGCAGACTGGAGTTGGAACTACAACCCGGATGCTGTCGGATATACTGTGCCCAAGCAGATTTCCGACGTTGTTGGTGGAGAGTAGGTTTGCGTCCCAGCCTACTCCTTACTATATCGATTAACAATGTAAAGTCCACCCCCGTGGGGTAACACCACCGTCCGATCTCCCAAATTCACCAGCTATAATGGTAGCTTGTTGGAAAAGGCCTTTGTGATCCCACCAGCTACTCTCGTCGACCATTGCTTCCTCGCTTGGAAAATAACCCTTCCGATTCTATTCGCCGTCCCAATATGGTTATTTGGACAGGCTCTTTGGGCCAGGTATGTAAGTAAAGATCCTAACGCTTTCTTGAATAACAAGTTGAAACCACCATCCATTGCGCTTCTCTTCGCATCTACCGCAGGGTTGATTATAATCGTCACTTCGCTTTGGCAGATCAGCTACCTGGAAGATCCCAATCCAAATAGTAAGCGTCCTTCAAGTTGACCAAACCAACCAATTGCTGATTTGCCTCTGCAGCTTGGACTGGTGGCTCAGAGGCCAGTGGGATATGGACTACGGACGAATGGAACACAACATTCACGGCTGCTGCAGGAAGCGGTCGGTCCATCAAAGGGCTCTTCTGGTTGTACCTCGATATGGGCGCGTCAGGCCAATGGAGCCGCCACAACGCGACCCAACGCTTGGGACCGAGGGTATACTTCATCTGGACGTATCTCCCTAGTATCACCTTCGTCTCGTATGGCCTCTTCTGGCAGGTGATTGATGGCGAAACAAAGCGGCTTGAGAAGTGGCGCCAAATGCGGCGGCGGCCGGACGGTTGCCCGGCGAACGAATCATTGTGTTTCGACTACCACGAGTTCTGGAGTCCGTTGGCTCTTCTTCAGGCCCTCCGATACAGGCAATTGACTGTGGTGTTCTCGAGCGTGGGATACTTGCTCGCTGCGATTGCCATACCCAACATCCAGAACTACGTCTTCACATGGGATATCTTCTGCGGCAACGGAATGGACTGGGGCGGCATTTGGACGCGGCAGGTTGCGTATGCAGATGCCTACTGGTCAAAAGTCCTCTTGGCCGCGCTGGGCCTCAATTTGGCTTGCGTTCTGGGCCTGTACTGGTCTCTGAGCAAGTATCCCACATATCATGAAGAACCAAACGGTATCGCTTATGTTGCCTCTCTCACCATCGAAAATGACGACTTTGTTGGCCTCCAGAATTTCTTCTCGGCTAATGGAATCAAAAGAGAACATCGGTATGATCATTTCATACTAAAATCCTCTGGCGGCAGAACACACATACGACACATCCGAACAGTTCATAAAGACACCGGTTCAGCACTTTCATGGATAGGAAAAGTCCTCAATTCTCCAGCACATGCTTTACGAGCCGTCATCAAGCCGCATTTATTTGCAGGGCATGTTGAACGGGGCCGGCAGTGGCCATGGAAGAAAATGTTTGACCTGACGTTGTTGATATGCTTGAATCTGGGGCTCGGCTTGACCTTAGGTGCAGCATGCTACATATTGCACGAGATCACTTCGCCCGAGCAGATGGAGGACCAGAACTATCAGCTTCCTTGGTCGCCTAATCTATATCTTGTAGTTGGAGTATCCATACAGGTAAAGTCTCCGCAACACTCAAAGCACCCTCAGACCATGGTAAATAATCCGTGCACAGTCTCTGTACCAATTCTTCGAACGTCGAGTCCGCGCAGCCACAGTCTTCTTCGCCCTTTCAGCTACAGCCGCGGCAAGGATCGGTTTGACTGTGGGTCCGACCTGTCTCCGCGAATGAGCATCGTTTTCGAGGAGAAAATTCGCCGGGTATTTAGTTCGTGCCTACACGGACGTACTTAAGGAACACCAAAATCTCTAGTATCTTACTTTACCTTATATTACGCAGCGAAAAGGCGATATTTCTAAATAGAAATTTAATATTATAAAAGAGTGAGTCTGCCTCTATAGTATATCGAAAATTCGTCTAAATATATGAAGGGTTACCTCTTAGCGGGCATTCTTGAGTGCCAAAGACACGTCGGACCCACAGTCAAACCGATCCTTGCCGCGGCTGTAACGAACAGCCCCCATGCATCCTCTACGAAGATTGGACAAATACGATACCTTTTGTTGACATCATCCAAGCATTCCGTCACGGCCACGTATTCCTTGCATTCACACTCATCGGCACTGTCGTGTCGATAGCGTACACAATCATGCTCGGCTCTTTACAGGTTTCGGCCAGTTTCTACGGCGCAACGACTTACACCGCCGACGTCGACGGTGTTATCGCCATTGTGGCTTTCAATGCGTATTTGCTGGCCACCAGTATGGCCGCATTGGGGACGTATGTCTTCAAGATGTGGAAGATGGAGTGGAATGTAAGGGGCCAGACCACGCTCGCCATGCAACTGACTTTTACCTTGTGGTCAAATAGATTGAGAGGGGACATGAAAATGGTAGTCGGAGTCGAAAAGAAGGAGGAAAAATTGAGAATACTTCGAGGCTCCAAGTATAAGTTTCAAATGGTATCGAATGCGCCTGCCGATCGTCAGGGTAGTATCGAGAAATGTCGGGAATGAACGTTGTGGTACAGTTGTTAGCATTTGTAAATATTTTCCGTGTCTATCTCCATGATCCTCATAAAATCATATTTCAGAATAAGGCTGAACCTTCCAGCATTAATTGTTTGAAGACTTATAATGGCTAGGATCAGCAGCATGGAGCATTTGATTCAGCTCCGAATATTAATTACGTGTCGCCGCAGCTGGCGCCAGGCAGCAGCGAGGCTGGGTCGTCAGCTCCGACGCTGTGCAACAAATGCAACCAACTGGGAGGGGTAAGACCTGGCAGGGTAGGATTGTCGCTTCCACAGCCTCGCCCCGCCAGCTGACGAGGGGAGCCCCGCAATGATCAATTCACCTCTCAAATCTGTTAGCCTTGCTCATTAACACCTCTCACATTGTGCCCCTCGAGGACTGCTTAATTCCCTACAGGCATTCGCTTAGTCGCTCTGCTTATTTCTCCAGCCTACGAACCGACAGCGCCTACTCGTTCATTGTTATTCCTTACTTCCATTGAACACTTCGTTTTTCGCCAGGCCTCCCTAAAGTGCATTAAAGTCGAAGGATGTCTGAGACGGCTGGGCAAAGGCGCCAGCCTCCACGCAACCAGTATACGGTCGGATGGATTTGCGCCATACAAACTGAGGTTGTGGCAACTCTCGAGCTCCTGGATGAGGAGTATCTTCCACCTCCTCAAAACGAGCCAAATGACAACACTGTCTACGCCTTTGGCCGCATCGGACACCACGATATCGTCATCGCTTCTCTACCCAAAGGAAAATATGGCACCACATCGACTGCTACAGTCGCGAGAGACATGTTGCGGAGCTTCCCGTCTATCAAGTTTGGATTGATGGTCGGGATAGCTGGCGCAGCACCATCGGCAAAGCACGACGTTCGACTGGGCGATGTTGTCGTAAGCGCGCCTGACAAGCAGTCTGGTGGTGTGGTTCAATACGACTACGGCAAAGCGATTCAGACCAAGGAGTTCCAGCGCACTGGATCTCTGAACGCCCCTCCTCTCTTTCTACTCAACGCTATTCAGATGCTATCGGCTGAGCACAGACGAAAAGGCCATCGCATCGCCGAAACAGCCGCACAGCTCGTCCAGAAAAATGAGAATCTGGAAGAGGAATACGAGCGACCTGCACCGGAAACAGACCGTCTGTACCTCTCGACATACATCCACCAAGACAACGAAAGGAGCTGCAAAGAAGCGTGCGACCAAGGAGAATCGAAGCTAGCCCCCCGACCCGAAAGAACCAGGAACAAAAAAGACAAGACGGCGATTCACTACGGTCTCATCGCATCCGCGAACACACTGATGAAGGATGCTATGGTCCGTGATGCGCTGTCTCAGCAGGAGGGGATCCTGTGCTTTGAGATGGAGGCGGCAGGGCTAATGGATCACTTTCCCTGCCTCGTCATCCGTGGTATCTGCGACTATTCAGACACACACAAAAACGACATCTGGCAGGGGTATGCCGCCGTGGCTGCTGCGGCTTATGCAAAGGAGCTCTTGTTGGCCGTACCAGCGACTCAGGTTCAGGAGGCTCAACCTGCAACTCTTCAACAGGCTGCGCCCCCTGCCTATGCGAAGCAGGTCAACAACTTCTTTGGAACGTCCAATCAGTATGGAGGGCACTCCATCACTGGAAGTTCTTTCGAGTCAGGTGGTGGGCCCATCAACATCGGATAGAAATTAGTCAAAATAGTGCAAAGATGAATTGTGTAGGGCCTGTATGCATTGCTTTTTCCTTTTTCCTCTATTTCCAGGCTGTAAGGGAGACATGGGAGAGAGGCGATGACGAGGCTATTCATTATGTGTCTCCAAACCCCCTAAGAGTAAATCAATGCTAGGAGCATAGATAGTATTTCTAGCCCGACCTACTACTATTTCTTGCCTGAGATGCATGTCGAACTTCAAGCTTCATGCCACGATCACGAAAATGATTACAAAGATCTCTCCTCAGCACATTTTCAAGTCGAACAGGATCTCAGCTCAGCCTCGCGATGTCACGCAAAGTCCTTCTGCCTGCTTATCACTGAGCCAAGCCTGCCCTCGGGATTGCTCGAGAGAGTGCTGCAGGTAAGCAAAATGATAGGGTAAAAACCCCGGACGTGGATGAGCGGCGTCAGCTGAAAGCATCAGGCAAACACGTGTGCAACGTAGCCGTGTTACGTTTCCAAAATCTTACTCCCAGCCTGTGAGTCCCGATTCTTCCTCTCGCAAAGTTCCGCCTTGTCTCCCAGCACCGACTTGGGACATCTAGCCACTGCAGCGCAAACATGCGAAAAGATGACTGACAAGCGCAATATTCCGTACCGATCAAACAATTTTGGCAATACGAGTGTATGGGGAGGGTACAACGTTCAGGGGAACCACTTTAACGGACCTGTCAACATTGGGGGTAAGGCCGAACAGCAATGAAATACCTTAATTCCTCACATACTAACAGATTCAGGCTCACATGGCGATGAGACCGACGGCTTTCAATACCTTGGCCTCTTGGAAACTGTGGACCCACAAGATGAGAGGAGACGGATTCTCACGGTCAAGGACAAACTAGTACCTGGATCATTTTCCTGGATACTTGGAAACGAAATCTTTAGGTCCTGGCTCTATGGATATACAAATCACCTTCTCTGGATCAGGGGTGGGCCTGGAAAGGGGAAGACGATGATGATGGCCGGCCTCGTTGACGTTTTATCCAAACCAAGAAAAAAAGACGTTGTCGCAGTGTCTTACTTCTTCTGTCAAAATTCGGAAACCAAACTTCGCACCGCCGCTTCAATCGTGAAAGGCCTCATTTATACGCTGGTCTACCGACAAGAGAGACTGGTTCATCACCTACAGAAAAGGTACAGAGCAGGTGGAGAAAATGTTTTCAAAGGCCCGAGAGCGCTCATCACTCTCTGGAACGTTCTGGAAGACATGCTGAAAGATTTCCGTGGCTCGAGAGTCTACCTTCTAGTGGACGGATTGGACGAATGTGATGATCCAGAGCTCGACGACTTCCTACACCTATTGAGCAGTTGCAACGCTACTGCGCAAGGAAAGGTCAAGTGGCTTGTTACAAGCCGACCTCTTCCACGAATTGGGGAGATTATCGGACCGGACCGGAACATGTCTAGGATAAGCCTTGAGATTGAAGCCAAACACGTGTCTCAAGGTGTCGAAACTTTCATCAAAGAGAAGGTCAATCATCTGAGGGTGGAGAATCACTGGGACCGAGAAACCGTCAAGAAAGTCTACAACTATCTCCGAGAGCATGCTGAAGGGACCTTTCTTTGGGTTGCTCTTGTCTGTCGAAGGCTTCAAGGCTTCTCTGCATGGAAGGCTGAAGATGAGCTTACAAACCTCCCAAGTCTTGGACGAGGTCTGGATTCATTCTATGACAGGATGATGCAAGTTGTTCAAGATGAGATTCCAGACTACGCCGACTTGTGTATGAGAATCCTCCGAACAACGACTCTTGCTTACCGTCCACTTCGCCTACAAGAATTGGGAACCGTGGTTCATTTACCCAACAAGCTTCAAGAAGACACTCCATCAAATTTTAATGCTTTGAGAGGCTTGATCGAGCGATGCGGGTCGTTTATACTCGTACATGAGGACACGATTTATTTCGTTCATCAGTCTGCGAAAGACTACGTGAGTGCGAGGAATGGCTCCGGAAATTTCCGCCTGGATAGGCTGCAAGAACACACTTTGATTGCAGAAAACTGTCTAGATACGCTGATCTTGGACCTCAAAGAGCATCAATTTCCGGATCCAGCATCGCTTAGCAGACAAAAGCTAAGTGAAGATGAATCGCAGCTACTGTCGAGGATCGCCTACGCATGTTCCTACTGGATCCACCATACTCTCGAATCTGTCGCTCAGAAGTCCTTCAACGAAGACCACCCTAATCAAAGAAAGATCTGCAACTTACTTGACTCGCGCTTAATTGCGTGGATCCACGCATTGGGCGCCCTAAAAGAAGTTACAGCGTGCATCAAAATGATCAAGGCACTCCTAGATGTGAGTAATCTTGTATGATTTAGATGGCGCTTATTGACATCGCATAGACACAAGGCTTCGAAAACACAGACTGCTTCTACATGATGGAGGACACCTATCGCTTCCTGCGGAATAGTAGACACATCATTGAAGAATCGCCCAATCAAGCGTACACCTCGGCTCTACTCTTCGCGCCAAAAACATCACGGATCCGAAAGGCCTATGAGAGCCACATCCCAAAATGGATCAAACTCAAGACACAGCTGAATGACACTTGGGGCGCATGCTTGGAAACATTACTGGGTCATTCAGCACCTGTCACATCTCTTACTTTCTCTTCGGATGGCAGCCTTCTCGCCTCCGCATCAGACGATGGCACTACTCGGCTTTGGGAAACGGAAACCGGAAGACCTCGCGGTGTACTTGACAATAATCTGGGGAAGTGTCAGCTTGCTTTCTCACCTGATGGTCGCGTGCTTGTTTCAGGATCATACGAGAGCCTGAAGCTACTGGACACGACAACAAAATCTCGGCCACTTTCACTCAATTTTCATAAATGTGACATCGACAAAGTTTTGTTTTCACCAGACGGCCAAACCCTTGCGGCATTGGGGGCCAAATCCGCCAGATTATGGAATGTTTCCACTGGAGCAAATTGCGGCGATTTCGAGTACGGTTATGGGCAGGATCTCGAAGATATGGATTTTTCACACGATAGCAAACGCATCATGATCGCGTGTGGAAGTGACGCCGAGGTCCGGGATGTGAAAACTTCGAGCATCGTCGCTAAATTTCGGGAGCATCGCACCAGCATATTTTCCGCCCAGTTTTCACCCGACAGTCGCTTCGTGCTTTCCGCATCTGACGACTCCATCTGGGTTTGGACTCCAGCAATACGCAAGCCGGCCAAAATGCTTGATGGGCATACCAGGCAAATACACACTGCTAAGATTTCCCCAGATGGAAGCCTCATCGCAGCTACCACCGACGAGACCGCCATCCTCTGGCAAGCATCAACCGGAAACAAACTCCTTGTTTTGATTTTCCAAGATCATTCTTTATATGGACTTATGTTTTCTTCAGACAGTAAGACAATTGTGACTCCCTTGCGAAGGGGTGCAAAAAGCTGGGATACTACAACTGGAGATGAGGTTGCGAGCCTTGGGGTCGTTGGAGAGGCACACAAACCCGGTATTGAAATTGCAGCATGTTCAAAGGACGGAAGCCTTTTTGCCGAAGTCATCGGACACGAGATTAAAGTCTGGGAAGTAGCGACAGGCCTTCTCCGAGGTACTTTTGAAGGCCATTCTGCCGAAATTTGCGATCTTGGATTCTCCCCAGCAGGCGGTCTCATTGCCACCGCATCAGGTGACAACACAATCAAGCTCTGGAATTTGGATAAAACTATCTCAAACCAGGCCACATCTCGCGGGGAAATCACAAATGTTGCTATTTCCCTAGATGGTGCACTTGCTGCTTCATCATCATTGAACGGAAACATATGTCTTTGGCATATGAACTCGGGATCGTCCATGCCTTTATCGTTTGACTCTACACATGGAACAAATACGCTTGTCTTTTCACCAGACAACAGTCTTCTTGCTGCATGTTCGATTTATACCGTCTACGTTTGGAAGACTGACAATGGGTTGCCATGTTATAGATCCAGAATATTTGGTCATGGCTCAATTGAAGGGCTCTCCTTTTCGCGAGATAGCCGACTTCTCAGACTAGAGTGTGGTAGAAATGGCACCCAAATTGTGGAGAACAACGCAGGAGCATTTGAGATTGTTGAGCAACCGCCTCAGAAAGTATCGACTCAATTATGGACCTCTCCTGATGGAAGATTTTACGCCAGCCTGGATTCAAGTCTCCAAACCGTTTTCCTTTGGGAAAAGCGAAAACACGGCCGAGACACAGTACGCAAAATCAAACTAGGAGAGGCAGGGGGAGTTGCTACCTTCTCGCCAGACAGTAAGCTCGTTGCTTTCGTCTCGAATCAAAAGCTTATTCGTGTCTGGGAAACAGAGACAGGCGCTTGTCGCAACGTCTCCTGGAGATTTACATACTGCTGCAGTAATATGGTTTCGTTTAGTAACGACAATCGCTTTATTGCATGTATATTCGGATACGAGGACCGCCTTGCTCTTCTCGAGCTGAGCACTGGAATCTCACGGGCTCTGCCTGTGGCCTGGGTGAGCTTGTTTGCTCTCTCGCCAGATGCAAGTATGATTGCCACTGTTTCAAGCTACGGAGTCTCAGTATGGGAGACAATGTCTGGGGACCGGTTGATGAAGAGGCGGAACTACGGACGTAAAGTCAGGGACGTTGTCTTCTTGCCGGATCGAAACGTTCTAGTTGCTGGATACGAATATGGTAAGATTAGGTCTTGGGATATGAACAGCCGTGCCCAATTTCAAACAAAAGATGCAGAATATGATTTCGAATTATTTTCTTTCAAACGATTTTCTTTGGACAGTAAGAGAAAATTGCTGTGGACAAAAAGAAAGGCCTATTTTTTCGATGAATGTTTGCAACCTTGTACTGAAGGTGCAGCAAAAGAGTCGCCCATCTCTGTAGAAGATGACTGGGTCTTGTTCAATTGCGAACGTGTCTTCTGGTTACCTCCCGATTTCAAGCCTTCGGCATGGGTTGCATCTGGCAAGCATTTGATTATTGGGCACCACTCTGGCGAGGCAACATTGGTATCTTTCGATATTTAGTACACTGTTTTATCTCATGGCGCAATTATGTTACGGCGTAGTCTCTACTATAGGATTAGCGATAGGAAGGATATGATGGTAATGACTGATACACCCCACCAGCCGAAGCTACTTAATTCCAAAGAGGTCTTGGCTGTGGTCCGTGAAGTGATTTTCCTTCCCATGGCCTGCAATCCATTGATGCGTGCGTATTCAGCTCTGCTTGACCAACGGCCCCTCATTGTTTCATCTTGTCTAATAGTAGAAAGACGCTTTCAAATACTTCCCTGACGCGGTATTTGCCATGGCCTTCTGATAATACGAAGAAACATCCTGTCGTAAGTGAAGAACTACTTTATCTTGGCTACTCTAGGAAAATCTGCAATCGCCGTCGCGGTCGACAAGGCATTATGCACCAATTCTGCGGCTTGCTGGATTACTTTAACTTCCGCAGATAACGCGTTCACGGCTTCAACCTTGTCTACGAGACACGAATGAGCGATAGCTGTTCCGCTTCCGTTGTCTCTGTACGATATGCCGATGCCAGCCGTTCCACAGCTCTTTGGTATCTCGTCCTGTTGATGCGCTCCATGCCAATTCGTTGAAGCGTCCACGCATATTCGTGATGTAGTCTCGTTCATGCATAGCTGGTTGATAGGGTGGATTTCGTTTAAATGGAGGACCTCGTAGGGCTATCTCGTCAGTCAAAGAAGACATCGTTTTGTCTCCGTGATAAGAGAGACAGGAAGGTACACGAAACGAGCTACACGTGCTGAACAACACAGACAGTACACCAGGGCAATCGGTCAGAAAAGGGCAGATAGCTATAACGGTTATGGCAGCAGGAGTCAGTGATAGAAGCAAACGACAAGATTTTGCGATGGAAGAACGAGATCGTGCATCGATGCACGATACAGACCCTCATAACACCATGGATAATGCAAAGGCGTGAGCTTGTCGAAGATCCACGGGCGTGGTGGATGGGGGAAAGTGTTCTCTAATAACGAAGCCATATCGACATATCTTTTGTTGAATATCGAATGAAATCCACAACCGACGCCGGCGCACTTGCCATCAAATGCGTCAAATACCTCGGCAACCTCACCATCATCATTGCCGAACGAACCCAGAAGATCCCCATTTCTGAAATTTGGCGCACTAAAGACTTATCGAATTTTGTAAGAACAGAAAAGACAAAATAAAATAAAACTCTAGGCAAGAAGAACCCCGGGAATCCGCAAAATTTTCTGTCCCCCATCAATCCGGAAAACGCCCAGCAAAAGTGTCAAGGAGCTTGTTCTCTCATCACACCGTCGTGTCCCACCTCCAACAGGCCGTCCGACGTATATCTTGGTGTCTGCCGCTCCTCCAGCCCCAGCAATAGGTCCGTCCCTCATTCACTAATCCACGGTCGTCGGCGGCATCGGGGAAAGGGCAATCAGACGAGGAGCACGCTTGGTACACCGGTTAGTATGCCGAATGAGATGAGCAAACGGGGGAAAGGTGTTTCGACTTACGCGTTCAGGCAGCCGTCGTTCTCCGGGTTGTCTACTGGGTGTCAGCTTTGATCCGCCAAGGGTATAATAGAAAAAAAAAGGTCTGGCTGGCTTACTCGTGACCTGGGCCCAGCGGCCCCAGACGACCTTGCCGGTCGTGGTGGTCAATCCCAAGTCGCTGACGTTCACCTCGATGATGGTACCCTTCGTCAATACACCTAGCTGGGTGTAGAGCGTTGCTTGAGGGTTCTTCTTGACCTGTAGTCCGGTCAGATATCAGGCTCCAATTGACGTGATTTTTTGAAAAACTTACTGAGATGATAGGCAGTTGAACCGTGACGCCGAGCTCAGGGTGAGTGACGTTGGCCTTCTTGTATCTGCTTGAATGAGACATGTACTGATTGACACGGGAAAGAAAGCCTAACGTACCGCAGGCCCATAGGACGGATAAAGCGCTCGTATTTGACTGGCTAAAGAAACGTTAAAGTCTGCATCCAATCAAAGGCTTTATAGGGCTTTGTGTGCTTAGAAAAGCTCAAAGGAGCCCCCAGAAGGGTCGAAAAAACGCAAAAAGCCCAGAAACGAGTGAAAACTTACGCGTCTCGTGAAATCACTACCGACGAACGTGGGCTTGGTCTGCAACGCCCTTGTCAGTATTGTTTCTCCAAGAGATTTGGGTGGGTGGAGGCTGCGGTGGATGCTCGGGTGACGGTGAACGGTCCGGCAGCTCGGCAGACCCGAAGACCGCAACAACCAAGGAACGGGTGAACATACGATCATGCGCTTCCAGCTCTTATTTTGCCGTTTGCCTGACGAAACGGCCTTGAACCTACGATACTGTTAGCAACTCGAATTCCTCATGCACAGCACTGACGGATTTCTCACATCTCCTCCTCTGATATTCCCTTCACCTTGGGCAACGGCACAGCAAAGCGCGCAGCCTTCTCATTCCGCTTGTTCTTGATCTGCGACGACAGCGCCTTGGCATTGTTCTGATCCGAGCGGTCGAGAAGGTATTGCGGGACCGGGTCCTTGGATGGTTCCTGGGCGTCGGCAGATTTGACGTTGCGCTGTTCCTTCTCACGGATCTGCTTCTTCATCTGGATCTTCTCCTTGCGCCTCTTCTCCTGGTAGAGCTTCGCGCGCAGGCCGCGCAGGTTCTGCGCATCCTTGGAAGCCTCGTGGCGCTCGCGGGCGGCGCGCTTGCGGACGCGTTCTTCATGGTCGAATCTCCGGCCGTGTTCCTTGCGGAACTTCTCCATGTACTCGTTCTGCGGCATATTGGCGGTTGTGAGGGGCGTCGGCGAGGTGTGGGGGAGGTGGTGATGCGGCGTCGGAGGCTCGAGTGAGGATCTGGTACTTGGAGTCGAGAATTTGGGCGGATGAATTGTTTCGCCGAGGCGCTTATCTTATCGGGTCCGCCGAGCCTCAGGGCCTCCTCCGCCGCCGCTCCGCACCCGTCATCCCTGCACACCACGTGCTTCACGGGTTCCGTTTTCTTGAATCTGGGTTTTCGAATGTGAGATGTCGTTGTAAGAGCTACACGGAACAAAAGTACATTATCGTCATATCGAAATTTGATTTGAGATAACAACTTCCATAGGCCTCGAAGCTATCAAAACTTTTTTTCGAACGTTTATCTCTCGTCCGTGCTTCTCCCTTGCTTTGTTGCGCTCGTGTGGACGATTTTCTCCTGCGGCATCTTTGACTCTGCGGCTCTTCTGTTCGCGTGGCTACTTGGCCCCTGCGGCGCTTCTTTCCGTGCGTGCTGTCAGCCCTTGGTGGGGTTCGTAACAAAACATCCATTCCGATGTACACTTTGAGCTCAATGGCGCCATAAAGTACGAGGCCAGTGGCCATGTCCATGTATATTTACATTTACAGGGGAGCCTCGCTTAGCTTTATCTTCACCCCGGAAACACTGTACCCTTCACAATACCGAACTGAGCGAACTGCTCTCATGCCATGCCGCGAGAAATATACAGCTTCCCACCCGGCCCTCTAGCCAATTCCGTAGTCGACATCCTCACTGTCGCTAAACCAGGTCATTACTGCCTACATTGGAAGAAGACGTTGTGAAAAATGCAAAAGGATTGTCAAATGGCAAATGCGACGAGTGGCGCTAAGCCATGAAGCTAAGCCTAATCTGGAAAGGACCAATGCCATGGTGGCAACAAAGGAGCAAACCACGCAAACAAGCGAGCAATCGGCCAAGCCGTTGGCCTTGAAGAAACACGTGCCCGGCGTACTGCTTGTCAGTTATTTATTTAAGGGGCAATTACCAAACCCGACCCATAGTTGCTTCTGAAACCCAACCCCGACCCTTCCACCAAAGTCCACCATCTTTAAAGCGTTTTAGAATCAACAAAATTAAAATATCAGTATTCCTCATATCTAAATAGTAGTAAGTAAGTGTACAAATATCTATTACAGTAACAACAAGCACTTTCAATAAGAGTGTTGACCTTTGTATTGGCGGGGCGGGTTTAGGTGGACAGGGTTGGGGGGTGAGGTTTTCGAGGCAAATATGGGTCGGGTTTGGTAATCGCTCCCTTGAAACATTGCCTCAAATAATCGAGCAATCCGTGGGGTGCGTCCCCATTGCTACGTCTTCCTCTCACTCCTTCATGCACTGGTATCGAGTAAAGTGCTTCTGAGCTTATCTTACTGTAAATTCATGACGAAAGACTTGCAATATGCTCAAGTTGGGAAAGGCGTGGATATCGGCCCAAACGGGCCTCCACACTGCGCCGTTCCCCTCATTTCTGTTTAAGCGAGCCCCCGACAGCGCATACTATCTGAGAAGGAATGAGAAATCGAAACACCTTGAATCCAGTAGCAAGGATAATCATGTGGGTTCCACCAGGCGAGCTGACCAGGCTGTCTTCGGTGATTCGCTGGGCGCACTCGGCAATAAGCCCTTCACCCACCTTATCATCGCTTCGACGCTGCACCTCTATTCTTGTAAGCATCATTCATCATCAGCGATCTGCATGTGAGATTCCACTTAGCCAACCTCCAGACGAGGGACATGCGTAAGCGATGCGGGGTATAATCGATAACGTAAAGGCCAGTGGAGTTGGTCTGCCCATCTTGAGTGGTTGGTATACTGCTCACCTTGAACCACACACGGCGAATACTACACTTACGACTATTGAAAGCTTCATCACCATGGGAGACAGCAAAGAGGGATGGTTTGGTTTGGTAACTTATAATCGAAATATGTTTAATGACAAGAAATATTAATTTATATTACTTCGGTCAACATGATTTCAATTTTGATATGAAACAATACAAGCCATAAGAGTCATGAGCCACGAGGCGAAAAGAAGCCCACTAGTACGCTTGCGTCTTTGATGTCCCCATTCCATTGGTTGCTCTTGCCTGTTGCACGGATATTGAACCAAGAAGAATGCCCACGTGGACCTTCCGAAGGACTGAACCCATAGCTACCATTGATCTGACTGGCCTGGTCGCACGATGTTATGCGCGAGTATGTGCAGCTTCCATCATACCAGCCGTGTTCTCCCGAAGTCTCATCGTAGATCTCCTCGCCGCTGTAGCTGTTCATTTCCTCCAGTGCAGCGTCTTCTCCCACCAAAGTCTGCTCCGAAGTGCACAAACTGTCTTCAGTCACCTCCGAATCCCTTCTCTTATTAATGGACAAGGCATCTGCTTGTACGGCATTGGCACCAATCTGCACCAACTGTGCTGCGTTAGCTAACATTCTCTGGAGGATGGTTTCGTTGACAAAGGATTCAGCAAGTAAATGAGAGAAGTTGCATACATCTTGGGATACGGGTTCGTGCATATGTCTCTCCCCACTTCCACAAGAGAAGCAAAATCCGTGCTCAGACGATACCACGGTGTTTTCTTGAATTCTTCTGCTCTCCGCAGCAATTTTTGTGCAATCTTGAAGGCTCTTCTGAATGTCCCCAAGCTGCCCTTGCAAATGTGGGATCTGCTCAACGTTGGATTGAATGCCTACGATAAGGCTCCCAAAGTTCCCCAACAAACAGAGCGTGAGGCAGCTCTTGTCGCGCTCAAGATCGTCGAATCCTCGAAAAACGGCCGAGTCCGCTTTCGGAACGTCCAGAACCCTCAAACACTTCTGAAACTTCGTTGCCGGGCCCGCAAAGAAGAGGGTTCTGTCGATCGCTTCCTCTATCGACTTTGTAGTCTCGGCGAGAGAAACCAAATGAGACTCTATCAGAGCCGACTGGAGTCCCTTGGTCGCCCCGATGAGCTCAGCTATCTGAATGACCTGTTGTACTTGTAGCTTGTGACGGCGATATCGCTTTCCGGAGTGCGCGGCGTTCTGGGAAATGTCTTGTAGTATCGCAATCAGCTTGACCGAGTACTGGACAAGTTGCGAAATGCTGGCAACGATTCCGATTGCTTCGAGGCCCGACATGACGTGCCGGTAAATGGATAAATGGACAAGGGGGCGCTTAGCATCCGGGAAAGCCGGGCCTGGCTTTGAGGAGAGTTTTAGGAGTTCCGCAGAGCCTCCTCTTCTCACTCTCAGGCGCACCTCTTCCTCTTTAGCGCCGCTACCACTCAGCACTGCACACGTGTCTGAGACGCTCGGGTAGTAAGCGCCAGCGGCAGTGCAACAACAAGGTTTGACAAGGCATGCAACCTCGCATGGTTGATAAAGTTGTGTCGGCTAATTGCTGGTCGTTCAACGTGTTTCCCGGCTGAAGGCTGCTTCTGATAAGATATGATTGGATCAAGGGGTGCGTCGGGCGGAGTCGAGGCGCCGGGTTGTTGTCGTGCAGCATATGAGGCAACGAGGCAGAACGCCAGGGTGGTTGAAACGCGCAATGATCAGAGCATCGGGCAATGCTGCAAGCCGTCAGGCGACGTCCACGGCAGACTTAAATATGCCAATTAACGCGGCCCGTGCGGCACCCAGGTACCCGGAACAAGCGGGGGTGTTGTTTCGAACAGCAAATCGGCTGGGGGGGTGTTCGCCTCCTTCATAAGGCTGAAATTCAGCCTGACGGCACCACCTCGACCTGGTCAACAACATCGTCAGTGAAGCCACGTCTTCGGAAGACCCACTTTCAGAAGCTTCGAAGAGCACCTCAGAAGGATCGTCACTGCATTTACGCAGTCAAAGGATCGCGCGATGCTGCAGGCTCGTGCCGCCCCGCGCACCCATTAAGAAAGAGCCCGTGATAAGGTCCCTACCACGATGCTGATGGCCGGGGTCAAAGAAGATGAGGGGCGTACGCCGATTGGCACGGAGGCTCTTGGATATACGCCCAATCCCCTCTATGACGCTCAGCTTTGCATGTTCAAGCCTATGTGGATGTCAGCTAATGGAGCAGAGCAAGGTAGCCACGTCTCCGGCATGTTTTGCCTCCACTCGCCTTCAATGCGGCTCTTAACTACTCGGAAGATAAGAAGAGACGCAGAGAGCGGGATGAGAGCACGTCAAGCACTTCCGCAGTCAGCGACAGATCCCCTCAACTGAGGTTCCGAAGCATCTTGAGCCGCAAAGTAAGTTGTGGTGAGGTATGAAGAGTACGATCATTTACTTACTAGGTAGATAAGAGTTTTCGACAAGCAGTGTGGATTGAACCGCGCTCTCAAAAGTCATGAGCAGCGCTCATCCCACAGGGCCAAAAGCACGTCCCAACAGCGGAATTCCACGAGCAATGTCATCGAATGATCCCAACAAGGTCACGAGGAAGAATGATAGCGCGATCCCGAAACCTGGAAAAACTGGCAGCGCAGGCACGTGCAAATACGAGAAGATGTCTGCCATAGACTCTGCGAACCAGATCAATGGACCAGTCGGAGCGCAAGCACATCATGTAGACTCGGAAAGGAAAGACATCGCAGCATCAAAAACCGCAAGTCAGCTCAATGGCTCACTCGACGAACTTCCGAAAGGTTTCTTCTACGATAGGACGAAGCAAAAGGAAAATGAAAAGGAAAAGGAGAAGGAAAAGGAAGGATGAGGCTTACTATTCTTTTTTTCTTTTTCCTTGAGCATTGTCTATCCTTGGAGTTAGTCTATACTCTGCCATGAAGTACATCTTACGGCCGAAATTTCACATGTTTGAATCTCTTCCGCACTAAATTGACATATCTTTTCAACATAAAACAGCGAATTAGCCGAAGAAAAACTGATAGACGTATGTGATTTGTGATACTCCCTTGTTCTCGAAGATCGCGTCGAGCTCAACCCCTGCACACATCCCCACTTTCCGCACACCATTAACAAAACGCCCCCTACAGGGGAGCCTAGCTGGAGTGGCACACCCCCCATCCTCAAAACGTATTTGTATGCATATGGGTATCATTCTTGGTTACCGTGAACATCCGATCGTGCGCGATCCCTGATTGTAGATTGCCGTCATCCGTGCCGCGAATGCGCCACATGCGGTGACGGTCTGGTTTCTTTCAGCCGACACAGCTGAAATGAAAAGGGCTTGTGGGGTCTTACCATCTGTCGTGCGACAACACCCGGCCAATCCGTTCGCGGTCGCACATAATTGTTTATTCGAAGTCCAAGTCCTGCCGCAAGCCGTCTGTATTATCGTATTCGGGCTTCTTCTGCTCTCCATCGGTATTGTCGCCAGCCGTCGACTCGAGTCTCGCTGGGCCGCTGATGGTGCGCGCCAGTCTCATCCCGCACGCTCCGTCTTCCACCACATACGTCCCAGTAGCCAACGATACGACTCGCGTCGTGCTGGCCGCCACCTCGAAGATGGATCTGTCCACACGCCGTTCGACGCGACCATGCAAATGATGTCTGGAGCGCTGGCTGATGTTGTCTTCTGGCAGGGAGTATGGTGGTGCGGTGCCAGGATCGCTGGCTCGAGGACGCGATCCCATAAAAGAGGTTGAAAGAAGCGACGGTGACGGCAGTGATGAGGCAGCAGCAGGTGGCTGTGATGAAGAGCAAGGGCACTGTGTTTCATCGGATTCGCCAAAAAAGCGCTCGATAAACCAAGTGACGATGCGACGCCAAGCTTTGGCGAGCCAGTCTGGGCAGAGAGACTTGATGGAGCAGCAGAGTATGGAGCAAAGGTTGCAGTAACAAGTAAAGCTGTTGTAGGTGGGTCTAATGAGAGGGTGTCAGTGAATCGTAGCGGCGGCTTGAGTGGACGATGAGAGAGAGGAGACGCTTGTCAGCCATTTTTTCCGACTTACCCATTGTGCTGGTTCGACTGTCCACTGGCCTGGATGCTGCGCCATCTATGGTTATGGCTACCAGCAGAATGAGGAGTGTTCGCTGCGCGACAGCGATGCTGATGCATGGGTGTGCGTCGGGACAGGGGAATCAAGCGGAGGAGGGCGGGTAAACTGTGAGAAGCACGTGGTAGGCTGAAAGACGGACCAAAGTACA
This sequence comes from Lasiodiplodia citricola, assembly GCA_023089105.1. Taxonomy (NCBI): domain Eukaryota; kingdom Fungi; phylum Ascomycota; class Dothideomycetes; order Botryosphaeriales; family Botryosphaeriaceae; genus Lasiodiplodia; species Lasiodiplodia citricola. Next base: position 106,865 of record JAJNLL010000027.1, read on the forward strand.
CGAGGGCTTCAGTAACAAGGGAAGTGACAAGGGAATTCTGTGGTGTGCTTATACACCGTGCTGATGCCGCCGCATAGTCACCTACCTCACCTGCTTCCTTCGTCACCGGTGACTGCGAGAGTCTGTCAGTTCTCACCTGCCTACGTGCTCCGCCACGATCTCAACACAGCCATGCGGCATCAGCTCCGCAGACTTTGGCAGAAGGCTTTAGGGAGATCGAATGCAAGAGCGACTAAGGCGCGACTTACCCTGGCAAGACCATCACGCGCATCATCATGGCTTAGCCACCAGCTGGGAGACGGAAGTTCCAAGCCTTTGTAGCGCTCGAGGCTCTCATGGGAAGAGCAAGGCTTTCGTTTTTCGATGGAATGCAGAGGTGAGAGGAGTGGATTTGGAAGTGGGGTTGAGGATTGTGATCACATTCGGCTCAACCTAGCATGGGTGACGGGAGACCAATCAATGGCTCAAACGCTCAAACCCGGGAAAGCGGCGGTACAATTTCGCTTCTGCATAAACTCCTCAATTATAACCGTTTAATCTTAAAACTCTTACTCAAGCTATACAATCAGCTCGGGATAACTGACAATGTATGTCCTAAGATGCAGGCGCCATTCTCTGATGGAATAGTGGTCGCTGGAAGCCCCAACTAGTGTGGAGCGCGTTTGACTTCTCTAGAGAAATACATTCACTGCACACCACACTTTCGGCCCCTTTCCTGTGCGCTGAAAGTGGGGGACACTGGGTGTACTGGTAAGCAGCTAGCGTCGTGAGCGGGCTGCATCTCTGTACAAATCCGGCACACCGGGCCCAGTCCAGAGCAATCTATGAAGTATCGCTCATCCCTCCGCTCTCCGATGTCGGTGACGTACCGTCAGTCGACCACACTCCGGCAAATTCCATGGTGGGTGGCTCGGTAGCTTCTGAAAACAAGAGCTCGGATCCCGGAATGTTAGCACATGGCTGGGGCCACTCGTGGCCCTTGCCGAGAAACAATCCAAGACGCTACTCCGATTTCATACAAGGCGCGAGACGCATGTCAGAAACTGGTTTCAATGCTACGAGGCAGTACCCAGGCAGACTTCTCAATTCACGGAGCGTGTCGGTATATGCCTTGTTTTGCTACATGGGGTGATAACCGGTCCAGTAGGATGATTACGGAATGGAAGAGTCAAAAAGAAACGCATTCGGCGCATGAGACCCCGTCATCAAAGGGATGGAACCCTGTCAGGCGCTATCAGTGGCGAAGCATTGCTATTCAGCCGCCAAAGAGCTTCGTCTACCCAGTCTCTAAAAGTAGCTCTTGGAGACCCCGAACTATTGGTGGTGATGCTAATCTTGCTGGCGCCTAGCGGAGAAATTGGACGAGGAATCGTCGCGTGGGACCGCAGGCCGTAGGGCTCCTCGTACCACGCCCAGCTAGCCGACATCACACTGCTTGCACGCTACCCAGTCGGCACCTTAGGCGGCAAAATCTTCCGATATTGCCCGCATTCTGATGCGGCAGATCACTTTCTAGAAATAGACACATGTACTGCAGCACGCAGCCTTCTCCAGCAATGGTGCCTTTTCGTAAAATTGGGTCTTGTGACGTTGACTCGTGATGTGAGGCAAAATTATGCACTAAATCCTTCTCAAACGGCTCCATTTTCCTTTTGGTTTCTTACCAGCTGACTCCTACTTGCTAGGGTATTGCAGACGGACGTAAGAGAGCGCGATTAACAACATTAATTTACAGCATCCGAGCGAGTGAAGTTTCGCTATCATTAACAGATTTGGACTCAGTGAATAGTAAAACGACTCATTGTAGGATGCATGATATCTTCCTCTCTGTTTTCTAATTTGTTGTTAGCCGACAATTTTCGCAGACTGCGGAAGCTGTTTATGAGACTACTTTTTTAATGGGATAGCTCGGTAATCTTTTCAAAGAACATTTTAAATATGCTTGTTGATTTTCTCCAAGAACGGTTCTGATGATTCATGTTAATTCGTTATGTTCAATCGTCCAATCAGGCATGGGGTATCATTTACAGCACAGGGAGTCTTAATTATTTAAAAAAGTGTGACCTTGCCCAGTGTGCGCAATTGAGCTTAAAGGAGTCAACTGCTATACTGAAAGAACTTCAACTGGTCGGTGATAATCTGCGCAAGACTCCTCTTCGCCTTCCAGTCTAAGTCCTAACATCATTTTTAAGCCTTGACTCAGCCCGTCATCTGTCAACAAAATGCTATCAAGCCACATGAAAAAGAACCCAACACCCTTAAACGAAGCTTGTTCTCTTTCTTTGTTTCCTCGTCATTTTGCACTGCCTGAAAGAGATGTGCTTAAGCATGTCTATTTTTCTTCTTGTTCAGTTGTTATCTGCTTCAAAGTGTGTACGCGGTCAATGCTAAGATTAGATGTCATGTCTATTTCGATGGGTTCCGCGCCACAGCAACTGAACTTTCCTCGGTCTCGCATTCTTCTTCCACACTCCACATGTGAGACATGAAATGGCTGTGGCAACTTGCAGCAAAACTTCTGCTGACTGCAAGTAAGCCAGATGACCTTCAATGAATGCGGACAGTCTGTAGAGTCGTTTTTGTAAGTCTGCCTTGGGGGTTGATTTGCGTCAGGCGACCCGGTCTGCTGAATGCCATTTTTCTTTTTGGAGTTTTCACGGTCGTACGCAATCCGTCACAGCCACATCTTCAGGCTATGCAGTTAAGATCTCAGACTCGTAGAAATGTACATATACTTGACTTTTACGACACATTATAGAGGGGAAAAAATGATATTTGGTGCCCGTCAGCCTCGTCAGCAAATATTCTCTCTGTTTATTGATCAGTTCCAGCTGCATCATGCAGGGTAACAAACAAGCTACGGCCGATCGGCTACAGAATTCAGATATTACAAAAAGATGCCCACGCGAGAATCGGGCAATCCAGCATAACGGTGGTGTCCACGTTTCTGGGCCGGACTCACGCTTGCAAGTATACTACAACTAAGCCGGTGAACTTGGACTAATTTCTGTGGTGTCGTTTTACCAGAAATGGACTTAATTTACAAAGGATCGACAAATATACAGACCGCAGATCCTACAACACTTCGCCTATCCAGCCTCTGCGCAACGAGCATTGGTGCCCGACTGAGCATTGTCGTGCACGAAGATGTGGAAACCCGACAAAGATCTGCGCACACACTATTGAGATCTGTCCTGAGCAACAAGTTTGCCTGCCTCAGATGCGCTCGACTGGATCCAGCACCAAGAATTGCGATTGCAGACACCCTCACAGCTCCGTCATTATTATTGGGTTGCTGCTTACCGGCGCGATGGTATTGCGAAAGCGGCGGTGGGGCGAAGGAGCTGAGTCTCGCTTAAGTACAACAGTCACAGCGCTCTCGGCTTTGAAGCATCGCCTCAAAGAGCTGCAATACCCCGCTTTAATTTTACCCGACCATGGATAGACCACCAGTAGATGTATAAGGTTTGCGTATCAAGGTTGAATCAGAGGTTAAACATGTTATCTCAGCAGGAGCTCAAGAGTTCAGGCAGTATCATAGGAATTATTGTTGTATTGAGGTGTATTTAACTTTAGCCAGGTTCTGAAAGTACCGCCGTTCTTTTTAATTAGGGGGTTTAAGGAGAACAACGTATTTCTATGTCCAACGCCTTCCCAGTTGCCCTGACCCCTAGCCTTTTGGCCAAATAGATTTCAAGAGGGGCTGGGGCTTGATTCCGACGCTTGATTAGGTTAACAAGCACATTTCTTCAATGATAATGCTATCGCCGCAGGAGACGTAAGGAAAATGCATAGTCAATTAAACAAAACATCTGGAACAGTTAAAAGATTTATGAGAGGACTATTTAGGAGTTTCATACGCACAAGCAAATTCAATGCATTCCAAGAAATACTCGCTTATGCTACTGGGCTTCCAAGAGGCTGACATCAATTTATCCAAAGAAAAAATAAAGAGTACCGAAATACCAACGCCCATACGCACACATGTAAAGCGGGTACATGGATATCAAGACAGAATGTGGGGGTTCCATGAATCACCATTGAGCTGTTTAGCATGGTCGTCCACAACGTTTTCTCTGTAATCTGCTGATGCCGCTGGTGTATTGGGTGGTCTCATGATGTCTCCATTCGCCTGTTTCCCTGAGCCTATAGCTTTATTCCCCTGATACGTACGATTGGTACTGGCGGAGTTGCTTTTCGCAGGCTGGCTTGCTCCGCGCTCGCTGGAGCCAGCTGACTTTTCTTCGGCAGGCTGGTTTGCCGCACGCCCCTTGGAGCCACTGGATGTATCCATTGGAACAAGATGTTTATGACGCCTCTCGAAGTCTTCTTTGTAGTCTGGAGTAGCAGATGTTGGTTCTGTGATAGTCACAGAGCCAGTATCTGGTCGAGAACGTTGCTTGGATTCCATGGACTTCAAATTAGCTGACGTGTAAGAAGCCCCATGGTATACTCACAGTTTCGGCGTAGACGTTTGTTGTCTGTGTTCCCAATATGATAGAAACTTTGCTGTGCTCCAGGAGACCGTAATCTATTGATGATAGAAGCCCATTTATTGCCGTGGCCAGCCGAAGAGCCGCATCACGACTTGAAGGCCAAAAATGGAGCCAACCCAATCATGGCTCTAATAGAAGCGCGCAGAATCCTTCATTAGTTGTGAAACTAGATGATGCACATGGAGGCCACGCGGCAGCTTCCTAGTTGCTATCTCCGTGAGCAGTTGGTCCATGGCGTAGCCCATCAAAGCCCGGAATTCGCGGTGATGGGCGTAAGTACGTGCCAGGACACGATACACCCTGGATCTCGGTCACGTTTATGCATGTGATGAGGTGTCAGATATGACGAGATCCCTGCTCTTTATATATTCCAAGATCGGGCTATAGGCTTAGAACTGTTGAAATGTGCAAACCCGGATACATACCTTGACGTTACACGGCATTTCGGTTTGATGAATGGCACATCCATGATATCAACAACGGTGAGGGGTCGCGTCTGTTTTCAAATACCATTGGAGCATGGTGCGGGGAGTCATGGTGAGGCGATAGAGGGCAAAATTGCCGGAGTATGCAGCACCTGCGAGGAAGGAGGCTCTGGTGCACATATTTTACAACCCGGACACAACTGTACGCGACTGCGCAATGCGCATGCATGCGTGAAATCCCTGAATCCCACATGCATGTTGTTGGCATGCCTTGTTTTGCCTGCATAATCAGGCAAATTATTCGCTACCGAAAGCTCTCTTGCAACCAAGCCCTTTCATTTGGCAGATTGCCGAGCGTCGCTGCAGCAGCCAAGCCAACGGATTGGTCATCACGGCCAATGAATTGACGAACTCGGCTAACAAATCAGAAGGGTCTGCCGTACAGGGCTCATGTATTTTCTTTTCTTTCATTTCCCTCTAGTTGCTGTAGAGAGGTTCTAAGATCCAAGGCCAGAGTGGATTTCTTTTTCTGTGAATAATCGAGATTCTGACCATGACCAGCCTCCCCTGCCTCGTGGCACCATCCTTCTACTACAGAATCACCCTGTATGTACATACATATGTTTTTGCCACCTGCAGCCGAAGCAATTTTCGTTTGCTGGGCATTCAGCAACCTTCCGGGGCCTGTTGTGAGAATGCATGCATGAGATTGCAGCCTCGTACTACTTTTGTGCTACGTCCAGAGAAAAATCAGGCGAGTGGAGTGGCTGCTGCGAACTGGAGCAAGAGGCTCACGCGAGAGGCTCACACCCCTCGCCGCCTCAGGCCCTCCCCGCTCACCCATTTTCACTTCGCTGGCGTGCTAGCGCCATCCCTCAGCCTTGCACACTGAAAACACATCGTCTCTTTCTTGAAGTCACGCGAGGCTACGTCAGGCATGGAGGTTGTGGGGGCTATTGCCAGCATTTCGCAACTCGCTCAATACACGGCCAAGCTCATCATCTGCCTGAGAGACATCTCCAAAAACGTTCACCGGTCTTCCGACCAGTTCCGAAACTACCAACAACGTGCCAACGAGCTCCAGCAAATTGTCAGCCTCATCAAAGGGAATCAAGCACTTCAAGCTCAACTCCTGGACGAGCCAATCGCGGCGCTTCTTGCGACCATCCAAGATATCCTGCAGGATTTAAAGAAAAAGTTCGTTGATGATCCCTCGAATCAGTCTAAGAAATGGAAGAACTGGGGTAAAGCAGTCCGGCTTGTACAAGCCGAGTCTGCAATTTCAGAAAAGTTTGATGAACTGGAACGCCATAAGAGCACCCTTGCCCTTGCAATCTTGGAGAACCTCGGAGGATACATGCACCGAATCGACGCAAGGCTCCCTGAAATCCATGAGCAAATACTGAACATTGAAAAAACTCTGGTAGCTTGCGCAAACCTTCCCGAAGATGTTAGAAGACAAGCAACTTTATTTCCTCGGCCTGAAATTGCGCATGCTCAGTCGGATTATGGTTTAGACATGGAAAAAGAGGTAAGGATGACCCTGCATGACTATCCCCGGCATCACGTTTTGAAAACAAGAGGTCGATTTTACGTATGAAACTTGCTGACTCAATCAGAAATGTGATAGCGTAGGATTTGATGGTGCCCATTTCAAGCCGAAGTTGCTTCCCCAAAGCGCACATTCAACCTGCCCAACGACCTTACCATCAAGTCAGCGGTCGATATCCGACAGTGAAATCAGCGATCATTCACGGTACACGGAACGCCAGCAAAGAAAAGTTGCCGGAGACCGCGTGTATACGGATAATTCAGCATTAGAGCAGGCGCTTCAGGTCAACGGTAATGTAGGAATCGATGAGTCCAGCAAGCAAGGATCAGTTTCCACATATTGGACCAGCAATAGCGCTGCCGGACAGAGCCGGCAAGTGAACGGAGACGTGTTTGATCCGAATTTTGCATCTCGGTTTTTCTCGTAGAGATATTATTATCATTCCAAATGGTATCCTTCATTATTTTACCATAGCTTCTACCCAAGACTCTTACGCACTGTGAGGAGGCTGCGTTCAACCTGTTAGGCGGAACTTAAAGCCTTTATAACAGCAACTACGCCTTGTGAGGCCCATCAAAGAAGGCCGTGTATTGCGAAAAGCCAATTGTTCCCTGAAAGTAGCCTAAAGAGAGTCTGAGACAATGTAAAAGCCCAACCCCACAACCTGGTATACGCCCGAACAAAGCTTTGGCATATGATCATACTTTCTTTTTGGCTTGGCTTAGCCTCAGACGTATACACCTTTCTGCTGTCCGAGAGAAATTCAATATGTCCTAGTTACCCAAAACCCGCTTGGGGATCCGATGAGCTCTGGTACCGGCGGCAGAAGGACTCGGGGGAGTGCAAAAAGTGGCGTTATTTCTCGAGATGCCGCAGCAGAGAAAGCAGCCTCGTTGTGGTCAGCAACGCGGCTGTGTTCAAAGTCGCTAACGACCACGTGCCAGTCTCTTCAGTGTGGAGGTCAACCCCTGTAGCGTCATCAAGGCAACACATAGTACGCGCTCACTTCATTTGAAGGACCAGTTTGTCTTTTGTGTAACACTGCGCTCGACCTGGCTCCATACCGACTGCGAAGTTCAGCCTGGTGGTTTTGTTGAGCCAAATGCCTGTGCATCATGGCCAACGACATGAAGCAATACAAAATGAGGCAGGAGGGCACGCTACCCAAGTGAACGGTAACGTTTATTACGGGTTTGACAGCCGCAAACTCTGCTTGATCTACAGTACTCTAACGAACTCTCAACACAGGCTCACACCAAACTCGAGGCCAATAATGGTACAAGTCCATCTTCATCTTGGACAAACACCATTCGAATATCTACGCAGGACGCACCATCCACCGAACAGTCCTCACGACAGTTCCACAGAGCAAACTCGACAGTCTCACGGGTATGAGGGTATTGATTCCAATTCATGCATACCCGACAGCAGCGCCAATCAGGCCCTGACATCTAATATTCCAGAGACAACTGAACAAGAGGATGGTGTAAAAGACAGTGTGAATGATTGTCTTAGGGATAATACAGTGGCAGAACGCAGTCCAGTACGAAGGCTATGGATAAGCCTCCAGGCTTGTCCATACAAGAGTTTCGCTATCTTCTCCGCCTTTGTCGTGGGCTTTTCTATGGCAGCCTTCGCTTGGGTGGCATACGAGCGTATACTCCCATGCATTCCCTTTTTTCGAGGAAAACCTTCCACTTTCCCGAGCAATTTGGCTGAATGGATAGTTCTCCGGCGTTCATGACCAACATACGGTGCAGAATGACGATTAGAAGGGTGCAGAGACTCATACCAATTTCATCCCAAGAATTATCAACGCCTCGAGGCAAAAGAGTTGTCAGTACTTACAATTTTCTTTCTTGGTGGGGATTCATTTGGTTTTGAGGTAGATATTGGATGTTATCATTATCGCTATGCATGAAACTAGGGAACACAATAGACTTAATGATAGACTAAGCTCTTTTGTTGAGAATTGTCCCGGTTTTCATGAACACCCACATAGCACTGCTGGATGGGGATCGGAAAGATATCTCTGGGCTTACATGCGTCAATTAACGAGCGCCAGAATGCATATACCAGGAATATTCGGGTTTGGTGTGGTTGATTACGCGCCGAGCATACCAAACTGCGGGGCTGAGTTTCAGCCGCGCACGGAAGGTGCTACAGCGCGATATGCGGGCTGCAGCCACTTCTCTTTTTCATATGCTGCAGATGCGCTGACACACTGTATGAATCTCAATGCTGCGTCCGCGGAGAATGAATCCTTTTGGCCGCCTTGTTCCCAGTAGAGACCTACTCAGCCGCCTTTTGGGCTTCCCGCTTCCCCGAAGATAATTGATGCTTTCACAGCCCCGCAGTCTTCACGACAGGGTATACGTCGCCTTTATCTGTAAAATAATGTCTCTAGATGCACTAGATTGGGCCGCAAGGCTTTGCTTGGTGCCGTCTGTGTCCGAAGTTATCATGATGGTGTGTCGCACCTGATCTCACCCGATATGTACCTTCCTCTTCAGCGACCGGAACATGTCTGGACTTGAAGCCATTGGAGCTATTGCTAGCATTTCTCAACTGGCCCAATATACAGCAATCCTCATTTTCAACCTTCAGGCCCTCTACCGTAATGTCAAGCACTCAGGCGAGCGTTGCGATCTCTATCGAGAGCAAATCAATCAACTCCTCCAGGTAGCAAACCTGATAAACTCATTAGAAGAAGTACTCAAGTCCGAGGCTATTACTTGCCACGTTCTGGCATTGGTTAGGACCACCGATACCATCGAAAAAGCCCTAAAGCAGGCATCTGTTGGGGAAGAGGCAAAAAAATGGAAGAAGTGTCTCAAAGCCTTGAAATGGATCAAAGAAGAGGATACCATCTTGCAAGGCTTTTCTGACCTGGAGCGGAACAAAAGCTGCCTTGTGTTGTGTATCCTTGCCACCTACGGCGGCCTCATCAGCCGCATTGACAGAAACATTGAAGATGGAATCCCTCAAATAAAAAGCCAAGTTGGAAGTATTGAGCGAACATTGAGCAGCTGTTCTACTATTCTAAAAGAGGGGGATAGGATCAAAGACGATTCGACATTTTTCGACAAACACCATTGTTCACATCAAAACAGCCTCAAAATGCACAAAGCCAACGAAGAGAACAAGGAGGTATGTATTGGTGTTTCCACTATTCTCTGAGAAACAAATAGATACTAATATTCAACAGCTTGTGATTCGGGCTGCGCAAGCTCTTCAAACGAAGTCTCAGACCCAAAGTCGCAATGAACCCTTTCAAGCCACGAGCATGGACGGATCGTACTCCGACAGCCTGTCTGAATCCGAACTCGACGTTCAACTACACAGAGACAGCGGGTATGGAAGTGTTCCGGAGAGTACGTTTACAGATGAGTCCCCGACATCCGCTCGAGCATGGTCTGGAAACGTAGCTTTCGACGGAGCTATGCAGATCAACGGAAATGTCGGCAAGAAGGACGCTGTCGATGCAGCCTTGGTCAACTGTCGCTGGAGCCAGAACGAGGCTCGAGGCCAGAGCAAGCAGGTGAATGGAGAGATACTGGATGCCAAGTTTGCTGCCATATTCTTCTGCCAGACCCATACGACCAGTGCTTGATGTACTTGGGCGCTGCATCACAGCTCAGAGACGAACAACGCAGGTGCTTGATGGATTCTGTAGCTTCACTTTCTCTAAACATTATCTCCTTGCAGCGATTTCGGCTTTCATTGCTACGCATACCTTATCTCAGTCTCTCAATACACAACAAATTGGGCAGATTAGAAATCCAAATGATAGCCCCATCCTCAATCGTGTCTCGTGCGAACCAACTCACTGTCTGACCACCCCTCTGTCCAACGTGGCACCAGCCGATCAGAGAAACCACTGCGAGGCTGACAACCGGGGCGCAAGGCAAATGGAAGCCTGCGCAAGGCAGCGAAGGACCCACTCATCATCGGAGCCCAAGCTTGCGCAAGACGCAAATGCGCATTCGAGGCTGTGAATGAGGGGGCAGAGCTGCAGACGATGTGCGCACAACAGCGGTTGCGCGTGGCCGGGGGTTGCAGCACGAGAACGCACTAAATCCGAGAGATGGGGGGCAGTGCGGCGAGGCTCTAGCCATTCGTGTGTAACCGCCAGGGTTTCTTCAGTCAGCCACGCGCCCGCCACTATGCCTGAGGTGCGGATCCGAGGAAAGAATACGCAAGCGAGAGAGAGAGTGGGGAACGCTGGTCCTGAAGCAGCTGAGAACGCATGATCGCCGATTGCAGATTTGCAGAGCGCTGCCAATTGGGGGCCACCAGTTTTTATGAGCCGCGAGGCTGAGATTCTTCAGCGCTGTTCTGTACGGTTAGTCTTACATAACTTTTCATGCGGTAATGTGAGTTTGATACCTGTTTTCGGAAATGGGAATTATCATTTGACCTTGCACTTGAAGGTATCTTAGATTATATGTTACTTGCTTTATTTTCTAAAGTAATAGAGATAAAAACGGTGAAAAAGGGTCGTGAAACGTGGCGTTGACCTACCGGGCGAGCTTTCAGAGTAAAGTCACCTTGGCATAGGATGTTAGTAGAACCCCACTCAGGGAAATGGTTGCTTTGATCTTGCAGCTTTAAACACTTTAAATTTTGCCGTGTAGTCTGAAATAAGATATTATTGCAAGAAGATTAGCAAAGCGGAGGTTTTAAATATCAGACAGGCCTTGAAATATTTACTAGTTCAAATTCTTTTGATCAGGAGCCAGTACCGTCTTTCGAAACTTCATTTATTTTCAACTGGTGAAGCAGAACATAATTAATTCATCTATGTGTATTCTCTGAAGACCTGTGTATCCTCTCCACGCTTTGCATGAACTTAAAAAGAGACATGTTGGTAACTCATACGAGATACCAAGCAATAGAATGTTACTCAAGCCAGAGTCACAGCCTCAACCTCCACCCTCGCCGACGCCGCAGGTAGGGTAGTGAACATCTCCGTCAATCCTGTTATATGCATTATCATCAGAGTCCTGCAACTCAATACCAGCTTGCTCCCTTCCACTTCGGATCTGCACTCCCGACCGGGGGTTCACTTTCCATCCTCGTTACACGTCCGGCTTTCCAGATAGGCAGCAGTGCAGCACTTTCCATCAGGCCAACACGGAACAGTAAGAGTCTTCTTCATAATGCATACTAGTGTAGTATCGCAGCTATCATTTGTGCAAATCGTTTTGCCGTAACGGGTGCATGTCGAAAGGACGTTGTCCGAGTAAACGACGGTGGTATTTGCGCAAGCGTTCTCAATGACATGATAAAGCGGCGGTGCGATCGACGTCACTAGGATCGCGAGAACAAGGAAGGCGGCTCCGAAGGTGGACCACGGGTGGTGTGCACCAAACCAGCGCTTGAAGTGGGTCCAGAGCTCGACAAAGGGTCTCCTGTCTCCGGCACCAAAGCAGCAGCAAGTGAAGATGTAATAATGGCGTTGGTTATTGTGATAGTCCCTTCTCGCTTCAGCAGATTACTTGATCGAGGTCTTTGATTCACTAACCCGTTGTGCTGCCCTGAGCTATCGTGGGCCGAGTTCCTAGACCATTGCCTTTCACGTGCAACCTGCGGTCTCGGTCTATCCATGTTGTCCTGACGAGAATACTGATGGAGTGACAGAAATTAAAGAGAAAAAGAGGCTTCTGGATGGTCTAGTCAGAGAAGTCTTCGATGTACTATATAATTACATTCACCTACTGTCGGAAGAGCATATCTCAACCCTCCGATCACGCGCCCTTCGTAGCCGCCAGGATCCCGTGTAGTGGGTCAGATCTTGTCTTTGATCCTTTCCCGGGGTATTGGGGCTGGTTATCTCGATCGCAAGGGGATATATATAAAAATACAGATAATTATGGCGTGAAAACCATGCCTACTGGTCAGTGACACCGAGCTCTAATCACTGATGGCTTCACTCATTGCAAAATCTCAGAGAATTTCAGAGTATAGAATTGTTGAGGGAGGAAAATATGCTAAAAACTATGTCATCAACTATAGCCAGGGACAAGATTTCAATAGTACATTGTTCAGCTTGGATGATCCAGTGCTCGCCCCACAACGAGGAGATAGGAATAGTATGATGTTCCAGGTTGCCTTTCGGAAGGAATCAGGCAACTCGACTATCTACAGTAAGTAGAATATCTATGTTTTCGGAAAAAAGATCAGTGGGGTTGCTCTAAAGAAAGAAGATGCGGATCTGATCTCGCAGCTCGATCTGGAAGCACGCGCATAAGCGAATTGCTTTTTTTCTCCAGCACGCACGAACATCACCCAAATGATGTGAACATACTACGGGAATAAAGATCTACCGAGCGCCATCGCCCAAAATAACAGTTGTGACTGGATCCTTTCTCAAGCAACACGAATGGGAATAATTCGAAGGCGTCGGATACTGGCATTTGCGGATGGCGCACCAGGTGCAACGCCACGGCTGTGCGGCCCATTGTAAATCGGCTGGTTCCGACCCGAAACATGGCGTAGCAAGGGCAGCCTCAAAGACGATGTGGACACCCTGGAGGAGTTCGTTATGGGAGGAAGTGTGCGTTGCGCGGCCATAAGCGTCTAGCACAAAAAGAAAAAGAAGGGAAGAAAGAAAAAAAAAACGGTCGGCCTGACGTATGCTGCCTAATTTTCCGCTGTCGGGAAAAGAAAAACTGTCTCGCTGACTATTCCTTCGAGCTTCTTCCAGCCAGCCTCATGCTGGCAAGGCGTGTTCTTTAGGCAGGCAGGGGTTGACAACTGGCTGGTCACCAGCTTCACCATTACTCCTTCCACGATGGCACGCCTGTGGCGTATGGCTCAGCTGTGGAGGGGAGGCTCGGTCGCTTGTGAAGAAATCCCGTTGCATTGGTTGAACTTTTCCCTTTTTGTAAGGTATGGGAATCACTAAGAATAGCGCGAACCTGAAGCGGTAATTCCAATCGCGATCATATAACTGTGACCAAAGGCTTACGAAACGAACCTTTGAGCTTTATCGCGATAGCCGCAGTCAGTTTCAAATTAATATCCTCACAGATTGCCAGGAGATACAGACGCTTCAACCACATGCCGACAAATCAAGAGTCATTTCCAAATTTCGGGCCACTCCATACTCTTCCTATACTTCAAACGTACTGGGAGGAAAGAGCCTGGGATAAAGACAGATATATGTGCAATGTCAACTTCGTATCGTTGTTTTAACAATCATCGAGCCCTGCGACTAGAATAGATGCATACTTTTTGCTATAAAGATCATCATGTTACATGGAGAAGTTACGTCGAATGTGAAATGAACCCGACCGCTGATATCACAAAGTGACAACAATCTTTTGTGCTGATACACCTTGTTTATGCCTTTCCATAGCACCCTGAAGCGCGTCCAACCCGGAACCAAAGACGAGCGGATCAGGTTTGGCCTGAAACAGCCCCTTTGCCAGCGCCTCTGGAAGATACTTGCGCCAGACAGCATCTGCAACGTGCTCGTTGTCCGGAAGTGGGATGGTATATGACACGGCTGTTTCGAGATATCTCAGCAAACCAGCTTTCTACAAACAGGGGGGCTTATCATGTAACCTACTCATGAGAGGCTGGATACTCTTGGGAATGTTTTCCGGGAAAGGGTATAGAACGACAGCTACCTTGGCGGGCTGGAAGTCGTCGAGAATGGCGCCGATCTGGTTGTAGGTACCCTGCTCGGAGATGCAGTCGAAGACGCCAACGAAGCTATCGGCCCTCCTCTCCAACGCTGCGACGATTGGCTGGTTAGCATCTGGAGATCTGTAATCAAACACTTCATTCGCGCCGAGAGACTTGACGAAATCGTGATTGCGGGCCGACGCAGTAGCAATGACATAAAGGCCGGAGGCCCGAGCGAGCTGGATGACAGCGGTTCCGACGGAAGATGCGGCGCCCCATACGAGGAGAGTACCCTTGTCCGTAGTGGAGCGGGTGCCATCGGCTGGGGGTAGAGGTAAGTTGAGGACCGTCTTTCCGTAGAGACCGGCTGCAGCGGTCGAGAGGGCCAACGGGAGGACGACGGCTTGCTCAAAAGAAAGGCTGTCGGGTATCGGAGACACTAGAATCTCCGGTACGCAACTGTAGAGCTGGAAGCCGCCGTTGCCTTGGTTCTGGTTTAAGATGGCGTGGCAGAGACTGTTTACGTGCATGAGCGGACTTCGCACGGTTTATTGAGGGCTGATATTTGAAAGACGTACGCTATGACGCGGTCGCCTTTTTTAAGGCGGGTCACGCCCTCCCCGACTTCCTCAATAACGCCAGCAATGTCGGAGCCGAGGATAGCAGGATAAGTGACCGGCAGAGTCTCTTTATCCCTGTGTCTGCTTAGTGCTACTCTCTTTCGAGCCGTAAGGGGATCTTACTGGATGAGCCAGTCGATTGGGTTCTGCACCGATGATCAGTATAGTATATAGTTTCATAGAAGTGATGTGCTTACAATTGCCAGCGCAGCGTTTTTGATGATGACTTCTCCAGGTCCAGCCTTCCAATCCGGAGCTTCTGTCACCTTCAAGGGCTTCACTCGCGGGCCGTTAATCCAAGCTGCTTGATTCTTCGTCATGGTTTGTGAAAAGAACAATCGAGTGTCTGGAGAACAAAGTTGGTTTATTGCTTTGTGTTGGGAAGCTTCTCTTCTTCATTTATACGAAGCGCAGTGAACGGAGCTGAGGGCATTGCATTCCTTAGCGGCTCATGGTGACGAACATCACAGAAGCGGATTGATAAGCGGACTAGGAGGGAGCTCTACGAGTCAAGGCGGTCAAATGCGAGCGGACTCGCTGTCTCGCCTTCATGGCAAGGCTAAGTCCGCCGGATATAGCATTTGAGACTGTGCGCCACAGGATCCTTACCAATCCGCCGGGATGTTTCACGCTTTGGCTAAAATAGACTTTAAATTGTTGATACGATGAAGTATTCGTCAGCTGAGAAAAGTCGAAGTCATCAAGGTGCAGGTAATGGTGTAGTGCGTGGTCGGCCGAGGTAAATCTTCGGGAGGACGTTCTCAAAACGGTTGGGCCCACTAGCAACAATAAGGGCTAAACAAAGATCGGCGTCTTACTCTATGGCTTGCGCAGTGTAAGATGATTGAAGCGAACTACAACTCCATTAACTTTTGGTACATTTCGTGGCCCAAATGGCCTGATCTCCAGCCGAGCCCCTGGCTAAAGCCTAGCCTTCATCTTAATGTACGCTTTCGCGTCTGCACGAATCTATCTAGCGTAGTCTAATTAGAGTTATGTTCTTATATTGAACTGCGCTAATATGAGGGATGCTGCCGGTGTTGAGAGGTTGGCTGGTCTACACAGTTTGGAGTCACAATGCGGGACTGAGATCGAGAATCCTTTCAGTGAAAATGTGTCAATTGTACCTCGCTTCAACGTTAAGAAATACACAGCCACCTGCATCCACCGATATTCTTCCATATCGCTAGTTAAATCTGTAATAAATGTTAGCGTCCACACCAGGACTAGGTCGTTTAAGGATCACTTGCGCTCACAAATCTATCATTTAGGGACCGCTGCCAATGACCTTTTCCTCCTTGAAGAAGATGGGAGGAGCGCTCGCGAAGTTGCGGACGTCGGCGAAGATCTCTTTGCCGGCCTCAGAGTTGTGCAGGGACTCAAACGCCTCGGCAGTGGTCCATTCGATACGAGTTAAAATTTCATAGGTAGAATCGGCAGCCAGCTCGACAGCCTCCCACTTCAAGAAAGAGTCAGGGTAGTGTTTGGCGATTAGAGGCATGTGATGCTTGATGTAGTGCTCCTTGTTGAAGACGGAACCCTTGGGGTAGAGAGCCTTCCCTTGGTATTACTATAAGCTCGCCTGATAGGTGAGGAACACATACGATGTACTTGACAGTCATTTCGATATCTGGGTAGTTCAATCTTTGAGGCGAGGAGGAAAGTGGTTTTTCAAGATATCGAGCTCTCTGCGGAAAATGGCCATGTAGTTATAGAGTTCGACCGCTGTTTCCGGGCACCACTCAGAGATTGGCTACCATGTTGCAGACAGGGCCGAAGTTTAACCTCGGCCGCACGAAGGCATCCATCAGCGCATGACTCTATCCTGGACTATAGCAGATTACATTCTCACGTCACAGAGCTTAGAAATATGGTTACATGAGCAGAGGGCTGATGTCCACTAGGTGGAGACGAGCCTTGGAGTCAAGCACCAGAAGAGACTTGAGCAGAAGAGTACTGGCGAGGTTGCACACTCAGGGATTCCATAGCGAGCTCAACAGACCAGAGCGATCAGTAATTGTCCAACTTCGGACAGTATAGGCTAGGCTTGACGATCAAATCGCTGCGTGACACACATATTGGTCATCATTAGCCGGATCCCCACTGTATTGTATACATATTCAACATCATGTGCCATCTTGGAGGTCTCTATTGGTCGCCATGTTCCCATTGCAGTTTGCAGAGTGGACAAGCCACTCGCCTTCACCAAGGTTGTTGATTAGAAATTATGTTGACTCAACAATAAACAGCGATCTAATGACCCAATCGGATTTTGTAGTGATCTGACTAAGCCGCGGAACCTCCAAGATACCCGAAGCTGATGTCGTAAGTAGCGACGCGTCGAATCTTACTCTTGTAGCATTCCAGGCCAGTGCTCAACGATACGCCATGATGAGAAATTAATGAGATGGGTCTCTGCCCTTCCAACCACTCCCGAAGAATACCCTCGCCCGGATGTTGTGCCTTCGGCGCTGCTGCATTTGTCCATGACGTACTTTCGGCGATGAACTATGCTTAACAAATGCGGACTTTCGAAGTGCTTATCGCCGCCCGTTACCATGATGTCTTCAGTTCATACTAAGTGTCCCTCTGATACATAGCGCCATCATCTGCCAAGTATTCTATCGTCACTCCGCAAAACCCAAGGCACGGACAATGGCATCGTATCTCGTCACGGGCGCTTCGCGCGGCATCGGCCTGACGCTTGTCACCATGCTAGCGGCTAAGCCGGCCTCCGAAGTGGCCAAGGTATACGCAGCCGCTCGCAGCGAGTCCGAAGCCCTGAAGAAGGTCATCGCCAGTGCCGCGGGCCGGGTCGTCTTCGTCCCCCTCGAGGTGACCTTGCAAGGCAGTATCAAGGCGGCTGTAGCCAAGGTCGACGAGCTGCAGGCCGGCAAGGGCTTGGATGTGCTTATCAACAACGCTGGAATCATGGAGGCACCCGTCCAGGTTTACCAGTGGTATGGTTTCTATTTCTCAGCCCTTTCATCCGCGAGTGTCCCGCTGATAGAGACAGTGACGACCTGCCCGATGTTCTGAATGTCAATGTGGTGGGCGTACACAACGTGACGCGGGCATTTCTGCCGCAGTTGAAGAAGGGGACCCAGAAAAAGATCATTAACATGTCAGTCACTCCCAAAAGGCCCACCGGAGTTCTCTTTTCTTCCCCTTAGCAAGACACTTATGCTCCGCAGCTCCTCTGGCCTCGGCTCTATGGCCTGGGCGCACTTCAGCGCCCTCTACCTATTCCCCGCGTACAAGGTCTCCAAGGCCGCCCTGAACATGCTCACCGTGCAGTACGCACAACTGCTGGAAAAGGACGACTTTACCGTCGTCGCCATCACTCCCGGGGTAAAGCCATATCCTTCCATCCATTTTCCACCCTGGCCCGCGCTGACTGAGGCATGAAATAGTGGCTCCGAACGGACCTTGGTTCCTCGCAGGCTGACCTGTCGGTCGAGGAAGGCGCGCAGGCCACGCTGAACATCCTGATGAACGCTACATCCAAGATCTCAGGGAAGTTCTTTAACATTCATGTCCCTGGCTGGGAGAATAAGACGGGCTTCAGCAAGTATGATGGATCTGAGATTCCGTGGTAAATGCCAAACCTTCAAGCCGTGCGTCAGAAGACTGGCTGTTGTACATATCTGAAGGATGAAATTGTCTCGATGAGCAAAATTTCTGTTGCAATTCTTCAAGTTTGTTACTGAAATGGGCTGTGGTATTCAAATATCGCTACACTTGCATTCAATTCCAAAATAGACGCTTCAACCAGACACATACAAATAAAGCACCTTATCCAAAATCTCAGGCCACCTCTGCAAAAGCCCATCATCCTTCTCCCCTCGCCACGCCACAATGCCATCCGGTCTCACCAGCACCGCACCATCCTCACTAACGCCGCGCTGCCTCGCCCAACTCCCATCCACATCCCTCCAGCCCCCCTCACCAACAACCTCCACCCTTACCAACTCCCCCTCCAAACCCTCCCACCCCGTCCTCTTCCCCACCACCAACAACAACTTACCCCCCGGCACCAAATCCCTCACCGCAACCCTCCTCCCCTCCTTTTCCACCCACGCATGCGGCAAATGATGCCCCGGCAACGTCGACGCGTAATACCACTCCGTCTCAAACGCCCCATCCTCCCTCAGCTGCCCACCATGCCTCGTCCTCTCCCCCTCCCCCCAAAAATCCGCCTCGGGATAAAACCACCCCACCTCCGTGCCCGGCGCCTTAAACTCCGTATCCAGCGTCTTCTGCGCGGCGGCCACGG
Organism: Lasiodiplodia citricola; assembly: GCA_023089105.1. Classification (NCBI taxonomy): domain Eukaryota; kingdom Fungi; phylum Ascomycota; class Dothideomycetes; order Botryosphaeriales; family Botryosphaeriaceae; genus Lasiodiplodia; species Lasiodiplodia citricola. The sequence continues at coordinate 125,869 of JAJNLL010000027.1, forward strand.
CGTCCCGCTTGCTCTTGTGCTCGGGGTGGCTCTCGTCGAAGAACGGCGCGATAGCCGCGGCGTTAGCCTCCGGACTCGCGTCACCGCTCATGCCGAGCGCGCGGTCCATGTTGAGGGAGTGGCTGCGGAGGTTGTGTAGGGACGACGCGGCGACGGCGCGGCCGATGGGGCGGCGCTCCGCGTCGTAGCTGTTCAGCAGCCCGCCGGCGTACTTGGCACCGCCGTCCTTCAGCGCCAGCTCGAGTTTCCAGACGAGGTTGAACACGTCCTGCACGCCCGTGTTCATGCCCAGCGCGCCCCACGGCGGTATACGATGCGCGGCATCACCCGCCAGGAAGATGCGCCCGCCGCCCTGGCCGCCGACGCGGTACCTTTCCGCCGCGATGGCATTCACGTTCCAATGGCTCAGGCTGACGATGTCGACCGGCAGCTCCGGCAAGTTCAGCGTCGCCCGCAGCCGCGCGACCATCGTCTCGCGGTCGAAAGCGGCCGGGTCGGACGCGATGAGCGCGCAGGCGAAGACCCATTCTTGCGACTCCCTGGGGTGCTCGGCTAGCGGCCAGGGCCCGATCTGGTACAGGAAGCCCGTCCGCGTGCTGCCGCCCATGGACGGGTGCGTGAACCAGGTCAGGAAGTTGCTGGGGTCGGGGTGAAGCTGCCGGAGCTGCGGCGTGCGGATGTGCGCGGTGACCATGTGGAAGATGTCCGTCTCGCCCTCCCAGGCCACGCCGAGATGGTTCGTCATGCTGCGGCCGCCGTCAGCGACGATGGCGTAGCGCGCGCGGATGTGCTGGGTTTCTGCAGCATCGGTGGATGTGGTGGGCTTGACGGTCAGGACGACGTGATCCCCCGCTGCGGCTTCGACGACGTCAACCACCTCCATCCCGTACCGGACGCCCTCTGGATTCAGTTCCCTCGCGCGCCGCGAGATGAGCGGCTCCAACCGTATCTGCGGGAGGATGGCGTAGCGGCACGGGCTGTGGCGGGCGTACTCGTCCGCGTACCGCCCCAGGCCCCACGCGTCGCGCGAGTAGATCTCGCGGCCGGACGAGCCGAGATCCGTGTACCACGCGGTGCGGCCGGCGATGTCGGGCGGCGCGGCAACCTTGTATATGGCCTGCTCGAGGCCCATGGTGCGGAAAATCTCCATCGTACGCTGGTTGATGCCGCATGCTTTCGGGTGAATCGACGTCCCGCTGTGCCGCTCGAAGACGACGTTGGGGATGCCCCGCAGCGAGAGGAGGATGGAGGCGGAGAGGCCGACGGGCCCGCCGCCGATGATGGCGATGGGGTGGATTGGGGGTTCGGAAGGAGACATTGCGGCGGGGTCCGGGGCGGACAATGGCTGGGGATATAGTTTTACTTTTTTTCTGCGATTGCCGTCGAAATGTGATATAAGAGCAAGAGCTGGAGGTTATCAAACAAAAAGATGAAACGATGTTTTCTTTACTTCAGACGGTCCCTGAGTCAGTTCTTCTCCGATCACGGATGACGTGACGGGCAAAAGTAGGTGTTGATCATGCAAGAAAATAGTGTTAAAGGAAGAAGAGGGAGATTGTCCCAAGCATATTTTATTGTCCTCATAATATAGGTTGTCGGCAGTTTGTTTGGCATCCGCGTCCCGCTCACGTCAGGGTCCAAGCGGGGTACTGGCGTTGTGGGGTTCACCCGTCGTCAAACTCTCGCTTGGCTGTCAGCATTACTCAGGACGTGGACTTCAATGAGTCTTGAACTTCTCTGAAGACGTGACCACAAGCGGAGCCAGAGTCGACCAGGCCGCGAACGACGACGTCTGCTGAATCTGAAAACTTGTCATCGCAATGAGCCTCAACATGCTGCGCCTCGTCGCTGCGAGAGGGTTGCTTCTCTTCTACGCCCCCAGAGTGACTTCCGAGTGCTGACTGTGATATTATTAGTCCAAGGAAAAAGCTTACATGCGGGAAACTATAAGTAAGAATAGAAGAGAGAGAGGGTACGAGAGAAATACGGATGTCGGGTAGCATCGAAACTTAATCTGCGCCATCATCGGAAGTTAATCTGCGTCATCGCAACCTCGGTAGCTGAAGACATGGCGAGGGGATGCCCTGATAAATGATCTCATACGGTCGAATAGGCGACTGTTATTCGGCTGATTAAACAAGCGACGTCTGCGGCTTAACTAATAAGCGATGAGCGAATTGTTGTAACCAGGAATTTTGCCCCCGCCTATCAGCCGAGACCTTCCTTTTATGCGTGGCGAATTTGCCGCAACTACGGAAAAGAATCCGACTTCAACCATGCACCTCTGCCCTAGATAAACCCAGTGACCAACGTCTCAAGACTCGCCACGATGCACATACGAAATCGCCCCTTTTCTAGACCGCCAGAATGCATGCACGTAAAAAGTAAGTGTGCGGAGTGGTGGTGGAGTGGCACGAATGGGGGCACAGAGATACGAAGTGCACGGCCGGCACAGCCCGCCCGGAAAGAGCCCGGTGGATCGGAGCGTGCAGAAGACGGGAATAAAACATTTGATACAAAACAGCTGCGGTTGGCTGTGATGCAACAGCAGCGCCGATATCGCTCGTGCGGCGCCGTTTAGACGGCGCCGCACGAGCTTTGCCGACCACGACTTGCTCCCGAGGTCCAATGCCAGCAAAACCACCCGCACCTTCAGTCCGCTGTCGGCGACGCCCCTGGCTTTGACATGCGGATCGAAAGCCCGTGATAAGCAGGCCAGAAGCTTGGTCCACGCACAGGCGCGGCTACAACGGCAACCAACCCGCAAGACGACGCCCAAGCCCCAAATGCTTCGGTGATCCGCGATCCACCCGCCTCAGAGGCCACCCCGAAATGGACTTTCAGTACCATCTGTCAGAAATCTTTCAATTCACCGGTGCTAGGATCTGCATCTTTGACAACCTTCGAAATTGACTCATAAGCAAATGCATTCCTCGCCATTCGCTCGTGTTTTTTAAACTCAAGTGCACTGCCTGTGGTTGATGCAACATCAGCTTGTAGCAGCCTCCATGTCTTCGTTTCCGATTCTTCATGTATAAGAAGCCTTGACCGTGATATTCTCCGGTTTTATCATTTTCCAATAACAGTCTCTTGGCTGCCTCGCACGTCATGTCCCGCTTCGAGCCCATCTCCGCGCCCAGCGCCACGGTCGAAGAGGGTCAGGAGGACGCATCCACACCATGCCCGCCTCCACAAGCAAAAGCCAAGACGTCGCCGCCCTCGGGAGCGGACCGTCGCGGATCGGACGCCGATGGCATCGATCTGGAGAAGCAAGCGACCGTCGACGAGGGAAGACCCACCCTTGAGCACACCATCTCCCATGTCCCGACGCACGACATCGCCCACGTCCCCACCACCCAAACCGGCGGCCCGCCCATCAGCGACGAAATCTACGATAGGTTCTCGCTGACCCGCAAAAATATCATAACGGCTGTTCTCTCTTTCTGCGGCTTCCTGGCGCCCATCTCTAGCACCACCGTGCTCGCAGCCATCCCCGAAGTCGCCGAGACGTACGGTAGCAACGGTACCACGATAAATATCAGCAATGCTCTGTACATGTTATTCATGGGTGTCTCGCCCATGTTCTGGGGGCCCATTGGCCAGGTGTACGGTAGAAGATGGGTACGCACAACACTACGAATATTCGAAGTGAACCACTGATCTAATTCCAATTCCGCAGGCCTCTCTCGGCAGCGCAGCGCTCTTCACTGCCTTCTCCGTCGGCACGGCGCTGGCACCCAACCTCGCCTCCTTCTTCATCTTCCGCATCATGACCGCCTTCCAAGGCACCTCCTTCCTGATCATCGGCTCTGCCTGCATCGGCGACATCTTCCGACCCGTAAGCCACAACCCTTTCCCCCCTCTCCTCTCCCCAACTAACATCACCAACCCAGACCGAACGCGGCACAGCCCTCTCCTGGTTCCTATCCGGCACGCTCGTCGGGCCAGCCTTCGGGCCCTTCATCGGCGGCATCATCGTGACGTTCCGGTCGTGGCGCGACATCTTCTGGCTGCAGACGGCGCTGGGCGGCTTCGGCTGCGTGCTGATCCTGTTCTTCCTGCCCGAGACGACGCACTACAAGCGGTCGGTCGAGTTCGAAGGCCTCAAGGCCGCGGACAAGGCGGCCAAGATGTGGCAGTGGACGAATCCGTTCCGCGTGCTCAGGCTGTACCAATACCCGAATCTCATCACTGTCGTAAGTTCTTCTGCCCCCCACCCCACCCTGCGTCCTGGACCGGGCAAGTCCAAACAAAAAACTGACATACGCGCACAACCCACAGGGCCTCGCCTCCTCCTCCCTCGTCTGGAACATGTACTCGCTCCTCACCCCCATCCGCTACGTCCTCAACCCGCGCTTCCACCTGACATCCCCCATCCAATCCGGCCTCTTCTACATCGCGCCGGGCTGCGGCTACCTCTTCGGCACCTTCTTCGGCGGCCGCTGGGCCGACCACATCGTGCACCGCTACATCCGCAAGCGCAACGGCGAGCGCGTCCCCGAGGACCGGCTCAACTCGTGCCTGCCCTTCCTCGGCGGCGTGATACCGGCCTGCATGCTCGTCTACGGATGGAGCATCGAGATGGAGAAGGGAGGCATCCCGCTGCCCGTTATCGTCATGTTCCTGCAGGGCGTCGCGCAGCTGTTTTGTTTTCCGAGTCTGAATACGTATTGTCTTGACGTCATGCAGGCGCAGAGCGCGGAGGTGGTGGCGGGGAACTATGTGATTAGGTACGTGTTTGCGGCGCTGGGGAGCGCGCTGTGTTTGCCGGCGATTGAGGTGATTGGCGTGGGGTGGTTTTCGACCATCTCGGCGGGGTTCCTGGTCGCTGCGATGGTGTTGACGTGGTTGACGACGATTTACGGGAGGCAGTGGAGAGACGATGTGGATGCGAAGAAGAAGGCGAGGAAGGTGGAGGGGAGGGAGAAGGAGGAGCGGAAGCGCGCTGAGGCGGCGGCGTGAGGAGGTAAGGTTGCGGCTGAGGGCGGAAAGCCTCTTGCGCCATCCGTCCCCGCGCTTCCGACCCATCGGCGCACGGAAGCACGGGCTTTGGACTCAGAATGACCGACGGCAGCGGGCCTGATGAGGGGAGAGAAAAATTGCATGGAATCGCTCGAACTGCCATAAGGAAGGTAAGGATGAAAGACATAGAATGGTGCATTTAGAGGATGGGTTTGGTTGATGTTTCATTGTCATTCTAGAAGACGACAGGTCGTCGGACTTGGTCTGTTTTTATCTGCGTTCTGTTTCTTTTCCTTTTCTTTGCATCTGACTCTCTATTTTCTTGCATAGCCACTGAGAGCTTTCACTTGATTATGTTTGTAGTGAGGATACCCGGGGGCTGAGCATATGAACGACAACGATGCGTATGAGAATTCAAATCTAAGGAAATAAAAAATGGTCTAGCTTACAACTTCGTTGGGAAATCATCGTGGTGGGGCAGGAAGCCAGAGTGCAACCTCGATATGGGTGAGAGTGTGACAATGCATGCACATGTGGTCAACAGAGTTGTGTCATGAGGCTGTTCGACCACCGAGACACCGGAGACAGCCGTTGACATGCAGACCGCTGGTCTCGCCTCATGATTGGTGTTGCTTTCGGGACTCCGCATTTTACCTCTGCGTCCCGATGAGGCCGAGACAAATCTCCAGAAGGACCTCGTACCGCGTTGAGTTTTGTTCGTATCCGCTGTACTTCGGTCTCGCAGTTAGTATTAATATGAGACTGATAATGCAGAGAAGGGCAGAGAAGTAACAGAAAGGGGAAAAATATCAACCGGTCAACGGCTGAGGTGTGCCGAGAGTGGTGCATTTAGGAAAAGGGCGGTTGTGCAAAAGAAATAGTTGTCGCACAATGGACCTTCAGCAATTTTATTGTTGAAGACTAAAAGATGTTTGATTAGATGAATCTTCAATTGGGAAGGTTAACGCGGATCTTGCTGTAGGTGTCGCGAGGAGACGTGACACCGCGGAAGCGTGAGGCGCACGGTCCGCCCATGTTGTGCTACTGATTTCGGGAAAGGCGGGACGGAAGGCTTGCAGCATCTAAACCGCACCGCGGGTCCATGTTACGAAATGGCTTTGAGAGCGAGTACAGCTCGGACGCGGCAACCTGCTTGAGATGACAGCAGTTGTTTGTCCCAAGACACGAGCGAGGAAGGGGTTCGTCGGCCAGTGGAATGGATCGCTGACCTGTGCCATGTGCGACTCGACCTGGGATTCGAGGAAACAAATTGTTCAAGATGGCATCTGTGGCCTCGTGAGACGGAATTCCACAGAATCTACCCTTGAGATTGCCACGAGATGACGAGATAAGAATAGTCCAAGATCCCTGCTATGATGTCCCGCCATATCTGGAATTCTCGCCTCGTCCTGTGAAGTTATGATACCGTCTCAGGCAAGACGCACAGACACAGGCAGGGGAGGTGATTCAAGACGAGGCTTCCTTGCGACCGATCGAGCCCGTAAAAGTAAATCGCGTCAAGCTTTCGCGATCAGAGCATCGGTCGGTGTGCTCTGTGATGGGCGTGGCGGTGGTGATGAAGATTGGCGGGGGCTGGTGGAGGGGCTGGGTACGATGGAGGCGGGGCGCCAACTGGCAACGATTTTCGCGATCCACAAAAGGAGCGAGTATCAGTGGAGAGCTGCGGCCGTCAGCCCAGCCCTAGATGCGAGCACGACTCGCAGCGGCTTGTGAGCTGAGCTGAGCTGCAGGAGGGCGACGCGAGATGAGCAGATGTGACGGCACGCGCTCGCGGAAGCACAACATTGCTGGATCGCGTACTATTCTTGCCGACATTCCACGGGTGTGCGAGGGCGCGGGAGATCTGGATGCGAAGCAAACGCAAAGTAGCGGCGGCATGCTTCGCGGCCGCTATGATTTGTGCATTGAGCCGCTGAGATGAGCCAAGCGCAGAGCCAAGCCGTGGACTTCGCACCGTCTGGGCCTGTGCCTCGTCGCCGGCCGGGAACGCGTCTGACAGTCTGCAAGGCTCGCGCAGGCGACCGCTGGTTGCGGCTGCACCAGCACGACCATCGCGGCTGCCGTCTTGCCCGGCGCCAATCATGACGTCGCGCCACGGCCCACGCGCGCAACGGCGCAGACAGCCCGACTCACTGACTTTGGCTGCGCCGCTGCTGTTCTCACCCGCGCCAGCGCAATTGGGCCCGGTCGCCGTAGTGCTCACTCGATCTTGCAGGCCAGCGTCTGCGCGCCACGTTTCAGCGCGCTCTCCCTGCGCGCGTCGGTGAGCTGCCGCTTCCTGTTCCTGACGTGCAAAGGAGGTAGGTGCGACTAGGCAAGCGCGGGTGCGACCATCACGGTAGCACCGCAGATCCCTCCGCCAAACAACGCGCCTTCCGCGCCCTTGGACTCTGCGTTTGCCCGTTGCGCTTCGGCAGTAAGCATCATCCGACCATCCTTGGCAGGGCTCCACTTCCTATCCGTTCGTTCTCTAGGTCGTGCTTGCCTCCCCACAACCTCTCCACACTCTCCTTTAAATCGTCTAGCCGGCCCAGCCTCCCGCCACTCTTTTCCTTTCCATTTCCTATATCAGCCAACGGGAGGACGCTCATCCGGCCTCTCTTTTCCCTCTTTCAAGATCCTCCGCCGCCATGAAGGTTCCCTCGCTCACCCTGGCGGCCGCCGCCCTGGCCACCTTGGCCACCGCCTCTCCCTTGACCACCTCTAATGCCGCACCTTTTGCGAAGCTTCACGCCAGGCAGAACGAGACGGGAACCCCATGCTCGGTGCTCAGCTCCGTCGTCAACAATGCCAAGTCTACTGCTACCCCCACGGTCCCGGCCGCTCTCGCCTACGACTGCCTCATGAGCGCCCCGCTCAACAAGACGGCCGCCATTGAGCTCATCGACTCCATGAAGCCCTACCTCACCTGGCAGAGCACCCAGTCCTACCTCAAGAACCCGCCCGCCGAGTACGCTGAGAAGGTCCAGCCTGCCGTTGACCTCTTCAAGGGCCTTGACGATCTGGCTGCCAAGGTCAATGCTGACGACTTCTTTGGCGAGTATGAGTTCGGCTGGGCTCTCTACACTCACATCCTCTCCGCTCACGACGGTCATCTGGTTTACGTTCCTGACTCGGTTGGCGCCATCGTCACTTGGGGAAGGCCCATTTCTCTCGTTTCCATCTCCGAGGACGGCAAGAAGCTTCCTGTCCCTTTCGTCTACCAAGACATCCTGGCTGCTTCATTCCCCAACTCCACCTACACGCCCTCGGCCGTGCTGAAGATCAACGATGAAGATGCCGCCACCTACCTCGAGAAGATCAGCCAGTACGGCTCGCTTCAGGACCGTGATGCTCTGTACAACAACGTCATGTACAGCTTGCCCCAGATCCAGCTTGGCTCCACTGGCGCCAGCACTGGCATGTTCTCCGGTGGCGGTCGTGGTCGCTGGGTCTACCCTGGTCCCGAGACCAAGATTGAGTACGCCAACGGCACCACCAAGACCTATGAGAACTTTGCCCGTGTCCTGGTCTCGTTCCGCGGTGTTGAGAACGGCACTGCTCTGAGCGAACGCTACTTCCTCTACGCCTCCGGAGCCAGTGACCACGCCATGGCCATGGCCGCTGACGCCAAGGACAAGTCCCGTATCCAGGCTGCCAACATGAATGTCGATGGCCCCAAGGATGATACTCCCGTCAATCAGAATGTGCACATCGCCGCTGCTGATGATGCTGCCGCCACGACCACCGCTCGCGCTCGTGCCACGCCCGCTCCTGGCTATCCCACTCCCGTTGCCTACCAGAGAAACAACCTCATCGCCGGCTACTACCTCGAGGGCGAAGGCTACGACGATATTGCTGTCTTGTCCGTTCCTTCCTTCGTCAGCTCCAGCTATGCCGAACTCGAATTCCAGCGCATCGGCACTCAGTTCATCCTCGGTGCCAAGGCTGATGGCAAGAAGAAGCTCATCATTGATCTCAGCGCGAATGGAGGCGGCACCATTCTCCAAGGCTATGACATGTTCAAGCAGCTCTTCCCCTCCCTCTTGCCGTACGGTGGCACCCGTTTCAGGGCCCACGAGACTCTCGACCTGCTCGGCCAGAAGTTCTCGTACCTCTCCGAAGGCTTTCCCCGTGATCCCGAGATCGTGCAGGAGAACTACACGATGGCCGACATTGTCTCCAGCGTCTTCAACTACCGCACGGACACCGATGTTGACTACAAGCCCTTCACCTCTTGGGCGCAAAAGTACGGTCCTCATGCGAACGAATACGACAACTTCACCTCCATCATCCGCTGGAACATGTCCGACCCGCTCAACGTTTTGAACAGCGGCGGTATCGAGATCAGCGGATATGGAAACCGCAGCAACTTCACGGACCAGCCTTTTGAGTCTACCAACATCGTCCTCCTTTACGACGGCTACTGCGCATCGACCTGTGCCATTTTCTCGGAACTGATGCGCCAGCAGGGCAACGTGTCATCCATCGTCCTCGGTGGACGTCCTCAGTACGCTGAACAGCAGTCCGTCGGTGGTGTCAAGGGCTTCAACAACTTCAACTGGGCCGCTATCCAACAGTGGGTCTACGAGGCCTATGAGTACGCCAACCCCGATGAGCAGGCCAAGTACAACGCCTCTTACCAGGCAAACTACGCCAGCTACGTCCCCTTCAACCGTGCCGCCACCGACCCCAACGTCAATGTTCGTGATGGCCTTCGTGAGGGCGATGCCGCTGGCACTCCGCTCCAGTTCACCTATGAGGCGGCCGACTGCCGCATCTTCTACACCGCCGAGATGACGCTCGACATGACGGCCGTCTGGAAGGCTGCCGCTGACAGCAAGTGGAGCGACAACAAGCACTGCGTTGCTAGTTCTGCGGGCTACAAGAGGAGCGATCAGCTTAGCAGGAGGGCCCAGGTGCCGCGCATGGCCAAGCGTGACACCTCTTTCGAGGAGAGTCTGAAGCTCTTCACCGACGTGACTGCTATCCGCTTCGACGGCGACGCTTTCATGGCACCTTGAGCGATGTTGAGCGATGTTCTTTTCTTCTCTTCTCTTCTTCACCCAACTTCCTATTACCTTTCTTTCCTATGGACTTAATTCTCAACAGCGATTCTTCATCAGGGTAGGTAGACGGGTAGTACTGATACCAACTTCACGAACGGAAAAGTTTTCATGCATGCATGGGAGACCAGGCTTCTAATGTTTGTTACCCTGTATTCTCTTTTTTACCTGTAATGTTTACTTCTGCATGGAGTGACGGAGTGAAGGCAGAAGTGGGACAGTAGCATGGGTACTAGCTACCTTTTTGCATGACATGATGATCATGATGGCAAGACAACCTAGCATTCACGGTAGCCATAGAGCTCAATGATTGTCGAAACAATGATACGATTTAGATATTACTCTTTGTGTTTGCCTCTATCGTGATATTTTCTTATCTGCCCGTAGCTTTGAGTACGTGTGCCGATTTTCTTGATGTACTGCACCAATTCCAGAAATGCTCCAAGCCACACTACTTTAAATCATCGAAGATCCTGCCATGCTATGATTCTCGAGGAGCAGATACGAAGCACAAGCCTCACCGAGAGTGCAAATAGGCAGCTACCCTGTCAAGTTGGGTAGCACAAAGAACACTTCGCGACGCGCTTCACTGGCTACAATGTGAATACATAAATCTCAATTCAATTCATTATACAGATAACATTAAACGTTCCTTTCACATCACCCATGAAGAGAATGAAAGGGTACAGTCAGAAGAGAGAAAAAAACAATCATTACGCGAGGCGTAAGTCATCGTCGAGCGAATGAGATAGTGACAGACATACAGCAAACGGAAATACTGAAACCACACGAATAAAGAGAACAGCGCGTGCGAGCGTGCGAACGTGCATGCGTGCGTCTATAAGATGCTTATGAAAGACCGCGGATGGTGGGGAGCCGTTGCGAGCCGTGCATTATCATATCATCGACTTTTTCGTTCCAAAGCAACTCACGAAGAAAAAAAGGTTAACAAAAACAAGCGTCCCGACACGAGGCCAAGCGCAAAAGAGGAAGAAGAGAAGTAGAAGCATAAGAATAAAGTTTTGAAGGCTGCGTGACGGCCATTAGGGCGTAAGAAGGTTGTTGTTGTTGTATGTAGATAGGTAGTAGGTAAGGTAGTAGAGTAGGTAGGTAGGTAGTAGATAGGTAGACGTCAGATGAAGACTGATCTTTCGAAAAGAACAGAGCCATGAGAAAAACATGGCAGGATATCAAGAAAACAAATAACGAAACAGAAAAGAAGATTTCCCCAGGAAAGAAGATTCGATGCAGCCACCCAAGAAACTTTTCTTGAAAAAAATGTCTCTTTTTACCTCGTGTAAACCACTGCGAGCGCGACGACAGCCGCGATGACGCAGAGTCCGACGAACGACATGACTCTATTCACTCTCCGCCACCACTTGGCCTTCTGCCATAATCTTTCCTCTTGCGCCCAGTCCCTCTGGTGCAATTGCGTCTTGTTTCGTAGATCCAGGCCCAGCCCCCCTTCAATATTAGTTTCATTTCCCATCATGAGTACGCCCCCACCAGCAGCGGTGCTCGGCGCCGACGTCGGCTGCAACTCGGTTGCGCGTTCCTTGCCCTTGCCAGTGCCGCCGTGGTACTTCTCGATCATCGCCTTCTCGTTCTCGAGGCGCTCGAATTCGTCGTTGGGCCGCATCGGGAGCGGGATGACCGCCGCGATGAACCAGCACAGCGGCAGGATGAAGCCGAGCGCGAAGAGCACGATGTATTTATTCGCGGGCGCACCGAGCGCCTGGTCCATGCTCGGCGCCGTCCACACGCTGAGCGTGATGCTCTTGCGGTTGCGACGCAATCTCGGTGTGAAGGATTCCCTTCCGCCCGCCGTCGGAGGCACGCTCCGCGTTCCGGCCGTGTCGGCACGAGTGCGGCCGCTCGCCCCATGAGGCTGTTGAGAGGGTTTCCGCTGCGGCGGCGCAGCGGAGATTGAATCCTGAGAATCGTACGGCATGATGTTCGATCCCAGGGAGAGGTGACCGGAGTAAGACCCCGAGTTGTCGCGGTGGTGCGGACGGCGCCGCGGCGACCAGATGGGGTGGATGGGGAAATTGGCCTCGGTCGGTGAGCGGCTGGTGCCAGAGTGCATGGTTGCAGAGCGGCTGGGGAGCGGGCTATTGCTTGGGGAACTGGAGGAGTCGGTGGCCAGGGAGACACGTTCGCTGCGACGGTAGTATAGCCTAAGTAAAATTAGCTCCCCTTCGTTCAGATAGCCAACCATTCCTGAGCATGTGCGACACTTACCTCGCCCATTGCGGGATACTATTGGCGAAGAAGCTGGTGTAAGAGCTACGATCCGACGCGGCAGTGTCCGGACGCCCATCATTGGACAAGTTCCCATTCGAACTTCTCCGAAAAAGACCAGACCGCTGAAGGCGCAGAGGCTGAGGATTCAGCTCTCCGACGGTATCGTTACCCTCTTCTGAATGCCGGCTTTCTAACTGACCAGTTCCGGTTCTTGATCCAGCAAATACAGGGCGGGGCCACACTGAAAATTCGCTGGGGGTCGAGGGAACGTCCGGGCGGCTTTCGGACGAACGATGCTCAGACGAAGTCCACGGATCAGACGAGCCGTAACTACCCATTGTCTGTCTCCTGTTTGAACGAGTCATTCCGCTGAGAGCCATTGTGCTGGCTACCGAACCGGTGCGCGGCTCGGAGACCGACTCGATGGTTGAAAGTGGAGGGCTCCATTTGTACCTCCTTGGTGGTGACTCGGGCTCTGGCATAGGAGGCGGAGGGGCGAAAAAGCGATGAGACCATTCCTCGCCAGAAGATGTGGGATAGTGTATAACAGAGTTATCCTCGATTGACCGGTTTTCATGTGAAGTGCCAAGTGGGCTTGTTGCTGACCGCGGACGGCCGCTGGGTTCCCCACTGCTGAAAGATTGGTCCGAAGCTTCCCTGAGATTTGCTCTCGAGGGTCTTCTGTTAACAGTATGGGTAGAGGATAAACTGCGCACGCTGTTGGAGCCCCGGGTCGGGGGCCGCTCGGGCTCGTCGGAGTCGGAACCGTGGCGGACGTAATTGCTACCGCGGGTCGGCGGTCTGTCATCGGACGCTGATCCAGAGGCGCTTGCCCAGAAGCTTTGCTGATTATCAGAATCCTTTCCGCGGGTGGATGGTCGATCAGCTGGCGAGTCGCGTGAAGAGAAGCGTGAGGAGAAAGAGCTGAAAGAACCACGAACCTTGTGGTGGTAGGTCAGAGTGGGAGTGGAAGCGTCGGAATTCTCAAACGAAGTTTCTGCTGTATCGTTTGAATAATCCTCAGAGAGACGCGTGGTTTCCTGGGAGGGGATAAATGACGTTTCCGCTGTTGTGGACGACGACGGAATCACAGCACGCACAGTCGGCGCAACCGGAGGCTTCTCTTCTGTTTCCGTAAGCAACCCTAGACTTCCGATGCTGTCATGCTTCCTGTCGGAAAATGAGGGCAGAGGCGAAGTGGGCGGGGTGGTGCCTTGGGAAAAGCGGTTGTTGTAAGACGGAGATGACGGTGCAGCCAGCGTGTTCAGCGTCTCTGCAGTAGACGTCGTCGTTGACGTCGACATGCGATAAGACGCGGAAGACTGGCGTGGCTGTGATGCCGACGCCTTAGGACCCAGGCCTTCGTAGCGAGCCGCCATTCGCTGCACAAACGATCCCCGTTGCGAGTCTGCTCCAGGACTGGCGGAGCGTCCCGCATCTGAAACAGGCGAGGCGAGGCCATCCTGACGTGATCCTTGCGCGGCAGCAGGCGAGAGGATTTGCGACGGCTCTGACGAGTAGGGGGATTTTCCATAGACAGGCGAGCCTGGGTCCTCGACAATACGAATGGTGGGCCCGCCGGGGGCGGTGGTTGTGTGAGAGGCGGGACGGGCAGCGCGTGGAGTTGACGGCGGCGATGATGAATATGAGTCGGATGTAGGCTGGGAAGACATGTCTCTCCCCGGCCTACTATGGGAATGGGGCGGGGGCAAATGCTCGGGGAACAGGCGCAAGACCGGGTCGAAGAGACATTAAATTAGAAAAGCGGCGGCTGCAAAAATCCTGGGAAATAGATATGCAAGAATAGTAATAGGTGCAGAGAGCGACTTGTAGTTAGAAAAGCATTGCAAAGGGGAGAGAATTGGCCGTGTTGGCGCTGGGGGCCGCGCGAGGGAGCGAAACGACGTCTGAGGTTTTGAAAGTTTGGGGTCGGCGGGCAGCGTCTGGCTGTAAATATTCAGGAGGCCTCAGCAGCGCCGGCGCACTCTGCGAAACAGGCCTGCAGCTGCAACTAGGGGGGCACGGACGCAGGAAGAGGCCGAGGGCACGGGGCGTATGAGAGGCGCGCGCTGGACTCGGGGCGGCGCGCACACTGAAGGATGAGATTGCAGACGGGCAGCAGCGCGGACGGGACGACGTTGGAGTAAAGGACGACGGCCGGTGCGAGAGAGGAGAGCAGTAGATCTTCACTTGCTGGCCGGCGACAGCGAAACGCACCTGCACGCCCTGGACGCGTGGTGGCCCAGGAGGTGCTGGTGTGCATTGGCGAGATTGGACGGACATGGCGGCCGTTATCGATACTACCAGTCGCCCGCGGGCCGGCGATTGGTGCTGCAGAGGATGCGGAGAGATTGGCCGACACGGGACGAGTGGCTGGTGGCTAGCTGCCGAGCGGCCGAGTCTGCTGAGGCGCGCGCGCGCTTGGAGTGGGATCGTTTGGCCGTTAATCTGTGAGGCTTGAGCGCTAGCGCCGGTCGGGGCGCCTCGCTCCGGCAATTGCGGATTCGCTGCAAGGGCCAGCCGCCCACTACGACAATGACGAACGCGGATGCACAAAGAGCACACGACCCAGCGAGCGTTCTTCTGCTGCCTCCCTCCGCCTGCACTGCTCTCCGAACGGCGTAGCGCCGACCCTCGCGACCTCCCCCATGGCGCCCGTCCACTTTCTCCAGCGCCTGCGCGTCGGTCGCAGCGAGCCAGGTGCGTCTCTTCAGCAGCCGCCGCCTTACAGCACGAGTTGCAAAACTAACTTGCCTCCGTTTCATCAGTAGCCACCGGCCCTGCCATTACCCCGGGATCGGCCGCCCTGCTCTCTGTGAGTTCCTTACACCGCCCGTTCCGCATTACCTCCACCTACCGCGAAGCGCCGAGCAACCAACCATTGGCCATGCGCCGTTTTGCCCAGCACTGAGCTTCTTCTAACGTCCACTGACCAGGTGCTGTTCACCGTCATCTACGTCGTGCCCTTCTACCTTTCCAAAACCACCCGTCCGTCGCAGACTCTCCATCGAGATGCGCCCTCGGTCATCCGCGCGCGCATACGCGCCGTCACCACGTCGTGCATCATATGCACCCTGATTACGCTCTATATCCTCGCCCAGTCTGCACACGATAGCTTCCTAGACGCCCTACACCACCTTGGTTGGTGGCCTATCTCGGTTGTGGATATAGTGAAAGTGCTGCTGTTGCTCTGCGTCCTATTTGCTGGACCGCTATTTGAGAATGGCATTGTAGATGGAGACTGGCGCGACTGGGTCAAGGGAATGCACATCAACGAGACCTTCAGCAGCTGGATCGGCTGGCGCAACTTCGTAGCCGTAAGTGCGAACCATCACCAAGCTAGCCAGCATTATCTATTCCGCATGCGGCCAGCCTATACAACCTCCAACCACAAACCCTAAAACCACCGCAGCTAACGACCATCTCCGCACGCAGGGCCCTACGACGGAAGAGCTGATCTGGCGCTCCCTCATGATCCCGCTCCACCTATCCGCGCACGTCTCGCCGACGACGACCGTCTTCGTGACGCCGCTGTACTTCGGCATCGCGCACGTGCACCACTTCTACGAGTTCCGCATCACACACCCGCACACGCCCGTCGTCACCGGCATCGCGCGCTCGCTCTTCCAGTTCACCTACACGTCTCTCTTCGGCTTCTTCGCCGCCTTCGTCTTCGTCCGCACCGCCTCGCTGCCCGCCGTCGTCGTCGCCCACGCCTTCTGCAACTGGATGGGCCTGCCGCGGCTCTGGGGCCGCGTCCGCCCTGCGCGGTCAGCATCGGCCGAAGCGGTGCCCATCGGGCCGGCCGGAGTGAATGGCGAAGGGAAGAGGGCGGATGGAAGTAGGGCGGCGCATTATGACGACAACATCGGCTGGACCGTGGCGTACTACACGCTGCTGGTCGGCGGCGCGCTCGGCTTTTGGTGGTTGCTGTGGCCCCTGACGGAGAGCGAAAACGCGCTGGCCGGGTTCGCGGTGTGAAAAGGGACCGGGGTTGTGGCTATTTTGCCTGCATTAGCGGGAGACTTTTTCCTCCATTATGCGGAAGGATGCTTCAAGTATAGTTGCAGGGTTTCCGCGCTGTGCCGCCCATCCAAAACTTGGAACCCGGTGTTTGGGCTATTTATAGAAAAAAAGGTCAAGAGTTCCGCGCCAGGATAAGAAAAAAAAAAGGAGAAATGGTGGGTTAGTGAGATGGGGGCTCGTTTTTGGCAAACAACATTGGGAGAATTTTCCCTCTCGTAGACTTTGCAGTTTATCCCCTATAATGACTACCAGATATGTAGCTGTAATGCGTAATGACAAGAACGATTAATGCCGATCGCACGGTTACAATTGCTGCCCGTACTAGTCAATGTGCAATTAGAAAGACGAAGCTCACGCCAACGCTCCAGCGGAAATTCTCTACGGATGCGTTTGTATACTGAAGCTTTTGCGCGGCCGTCACTACTGGTAAACGAGAAATATAGCATCATTTGCAAAAATTCCGTGTGCGCAAAGAGAAGAACAGAAGCGCAGAGGGGAGATTGTCAGAAAGGACAGATCGCATCCTGAATCGAATGAAGAGGACAACCAAGATATTCTTACACTGTTTCCGGAAAGCAAAACAAAAGTTCCCGAAAATCGAAGAAAATGACCAGACGTGCGTTTACTTCGTTGAAGAAAATATCAAACGTATGCCAGGGTGCAAATTGAGTCTTCATGTGCAGGAAAGACAAGGAAAGCCGTCAAATCGTATGTAAACGCAAGCAGGAACGACTTAAAGATGAACTATGATTACATATTAACCTGGTTCATCCGCGCCTCCCATCGTCCCGCAGGAAATGGGCGAAGGAGGAACGAAGAGAGCATTAATCGCTATACATGATGGTATGCCCCTTGAGAAAGAAGAGAACAACGACGCGCGAAGAAATTTTTTCCCTGATGAGTTGTGCAATAAGGAGAGTCGTGAATCTTTGGCTCGTAGACCGCTGAAACGTTGGAAAACGGGAAAATGGACGACCAAGACAACTGAGCTAAACTGGACAGGAGGGGAAAAGAGCACATTGAGGACTTGACAGAGATGACGAAGATGTTCCTCAGGAAAAAACCGCTCAAGACAGATGTGCGGGAAAGGCCGCCGGATAGGAGAAATACTTTAATGATGAGAGTGAAATCCCAAAACACCCAGCGAACTTGAAGGAAACACACTTTTGATAATTGAATGGAGCGCAAATGGGGAGTGTATGCGAAGCCAAAAATCCTCCGCGTAACTTCGTAATTGGGGGGTTATGCTGAAGTGTTCTTTTTGCTCTTCGTCGACATGATAGCGTTTCGGAAGGAGGAGAGGTTTTGTGCTTGGTCGTCCTGCATAATTGCGTAACGTGCTTACTGGATTTGCTTTTTTTTTCGACAAGATATCGCCACCCTAAGAGAGTCGTATTTTCTTGGATCTCATTTCCTGGTGCATCGATGTGCGACCTGAGGGGTCAATGGGGGTTCAAGCGAGGGCAATGGTGGTTTTGGTTAGTAACGAGGGTGTGAGTTGCGATGTTGATTCGGGTCCTGCTGTGCCGTGCTTCTGCTCGTCGGCGCTGGTGATGCTACTGAAGATGGTCAAATGCCCACGGTGTCTTTAAACGAATGTGGCGTCGCACGGCGCTTGTGATCTTCACTCGCTTCGCGCGGCGTCTCTCTCCCTCGCTCTTCGCCCGGGGACGAGGTCGTCGACACGGCGAGAGGAGAGCCCTGGGTCAAAAGGGTGTCGCGCCGGCCTTCTGGCGCCTGAGCTCCCGCCTTGGTCGGCGACGCGAGAAGGCCTGACCCGCCGCTCTCGCTCACGACCTCCGGCTTCGCCGTGGGCGAAACCGGCACGTCGAGGCTGGACTGCCTCCGCTCTCGCTCATGTACCACGGCGCTACTCGACGACTCACCAAGACCACGCTCACTTGCCGCCGGCGTGGCCGCCGTCACCATGCTGCTCACGGACATGTGCTCACCACGCTCGGGCCTGGAAGCCGTGCCAGAGCCGCCAACAGCGCCGCCCGGCGTGCTAGGACTCGCCGTCCCCGCGCCCGCCGCGCGCCCGGTGCCTGGAGCTTCCACGCCGCCTCCTCCACCGCCGCCGCCGCCGCCACCACTGCTGCTGCTCAGGGCAGACGCCATGGACGCGCGCTTCCCCGTCTTCGGCGGCGGATACGGCTCGCCCCGCGCGGCAGCTTCAGCGGCGCGCGCCTGGGCCTCTGCTTTCGTGGGACGGCCGCGGCGCTTCTTGCTCGTGCCCTCGGCGCCCAGCGTCGGCGACATTATGTACGCGGGACCGGCGGCGGCGCCCTGGTGGTGGTGGTGTTGGTGCTGCTGCTGGTGATGGAGCATGGACGAGGCCGCGGCGGCGGCATGGTGGTGAGCGGCTTGTTGGGCGGCGGCGTCTCCTCCTGCTGCTCCTGCTCCTGCTCCTCCTGCCGCTGGGTAGGGATTGGGCGGGCGGGGCTGCAGCAGGCGGCCCGTCGGCGTCGACACGTCGGGGGCGAGCGGCCGCTTGCGCGGGATCTCGACGGGCGGCTGGTGGCCGTGGAAGACGGGGTGCTGGTGCTGTGGGTGCTGCTGGGGAGACGGTTGGTGGGCGTGGTGGTACTGGACGGGCCCCGCGCTGGCGGTGCCGGCTCCGCGGGAATCGTGGGCGGAGAATTGCGCGATAAGGTCCTGGAATGCTATCTGAGACTGGCGCAGGGAGCGTCCTGGAAGCGAATTGAACGGGTTAACACACTCGAGAGCAGCGCTGGAGGCGGGCGATCTTTTGGGGTGGTGGTCGGTGGGCGCGATTGGCGCAGGGTTGTCAGGTACCTTGTGGGAGCGCGATCTCCGCCCACTTTGGCTGGATGCCGGCGTTCTTGATGAAATGGAACAGCGTCTCGGACGAGACGGGCGCGGCCTTCATGATCTCGGCCAGAAGGTAGACCTGGGGCAATCAGCCTGGGGGGAGGGGGGCGGCGCCGCTGGGCGGCTGTGCGGGCGGCTCTTCGCACACACCTTCTCGTGCTCAGCCCAAGGGATGTCCCTCGAGGGCTCCATGGCGAGGAATTCGGAGTAGTACGGAGGGCGTAGGGAAAGAAAGTCTCGCGTCCATACACGGGGGGTCGATGCAGCAGGACTAAATGAGTAAAAGGCGATCACAAGGCCGTCAAGCAGGATGCAGACGCGCGCGCGATACGGCGGCAGCGCGGGCGGGACTGGAAGCAACAGGACCAAACGAGGGTGAGTGAAACGGATGAAGAAACGAGCGTGCGGGAGAGTGGTTGTGGAGATGTACAGAAAAGGAGTATGCTACATGTCTGCATGCGGCGGCCTCAGACGCGCACAGAGCGGCAGATGAAGGAACTGCTGCGAGAAGGGACGAGAAGAGAGATGGGAGAGAAAAACAGACATGGATGGAGCTGGCTTGCAGCTTCGTGACGTGCATAATTAGCTGCTCGTCAACACCACCGCGCCCACGACGGGCCAGCCGGCTGTGCTCGCCGCCTGCTGCCCGGTGCGCCTTGGTACGACGAGCGTGCTGGGCCGGTTCGGGCAATGCGCGACGGCGCAGGCGTGGGCGGAGGCTGGGAGCAGAGAGCAGAGAGCGAGCGGCTCAAGCGCCGGCCAATCAGCCGCCCCGCTGCTCAGCGCGAAACACTGAAACTTTTTTAAGCTCGTCGCTATCGAGTTTCAAGCCCCTGGCGCGGGCGTCTCACGACTCCTCTCTGCAACACTAGGGCTCGTCGTGCCCCAAGTCCAGCCTCCGCGCCGTGCACTCCTGCGCAAAACAACGTCAGCATCCCGCTCGCCTGCCCGAACAGGCGCTGCGAGCGCCCGGAGGTGTGTCGACACGGCTATTACGGACCGGAGGGCAGATAGGGTGCCAGGCGCCTGGGGGGCGGCGGCCTTTCTGCACACAACCCTCCCCCCACGGCCGCTCTTTATACACAGCACCCGCCCTGCCGGCTCCCCAGCTGCCCCTTCACCACGCCCAATGGCAACTGCCGAGCCTGCAGAGCCACGTAGCACCATACAGCCCGCCCTCACTCTGGGGAGCCGCCCGTGTACCTTGCAGCATCTCGTGCGCCGCCATCATCAATCATGTCCAGGACCGCGTCATTTAGGCGATCCGCCGCCAGATGGGCGCGCACAGATGGCCTCCGCGAGTCGCCGGCTTCGCGAGCGCCTGCTTCGAGATCGCCGTGCGGGCGGAGAGATCTCCCTAGCACCACCGGTGCAACTTGATACGAGACATACGCCACGACCACCATCGCAACGTGAGAGCTTTATCCCGTGCTGAATGATTCGCTGAGTATTGCTCCATGGCTTCCCAGCACGGAGCCTGAAGCAGTCGTCCGGATCAGGCTGTTGTGGCTGTTGTTGCCCTCTGCACCCGGCTAAATGCTCCGATTACTGCTGCCGTTATTAAAATGCTGCAATGCTGTGCGAGCCCTGCGACAGAGAGTTGCGGATAGCAGTCTCGCCCTGTTGTAGGGCGAGTACAGCGCGGGGAGGGCGTCTGAGCCACAGTCGTTGGTGGATGGCCAACGATTGGACCACAGTGTCAGAGATGTCCAGCCCGCCGTCCATGCAGAGACACCTTTTCATCCGTGAACCAGGTTTTGCTCTCGGCTTCTGGAAGTACGGCAGAAGCCGGCACAGACCAGCGCTATCTTATTGTCCGCGGCCTAGTCCCTTTCCCTATAGGGAAATATACGTCGTCCTTTTACATGGTACGACAGGCGGTGCCGCACCCAGCGTCTGAAACGGCGTGCGGGCAGGCCATTCAGCGGTCATATTTCGCAAATGGTTCCATAAAAGGCTGGGTGCTGGCGACGAATGAGCAAGGAAGTGCATCATGCACGAACCGGCTGCCGGGTTTCCTAATCGGATGTGGGTGAGCAAGCCTGCATCGCCACGTTCTAGCTTTGGGCCAAGGGCGAGGTACAGAGGACGATCTCTTGAACTCTTGCTTGAGGGCGGTCTGCTGCGAATAGGCGGCCTTGGTGCCTTGGGCCGCCGAGCCTGCTCCAATCGCAGCCGAGTATTACATAAAGAGCCGACAGGATGGTCGTACCTGTACCTGGCGACAGCCCAGGATCTCGTCGGCCTAGCGCAGATCAGCGAATGTCTCCCGGAACTGCAGGCTCAACAACTCGGGCGAGCGGCGCGGACCGTGAAAATTGCAGATGCGGGCATGCATCGTCGGCTCAGGATGCCTCAGGACGCCATCCGCGGCTAAGCGAGGGTGTGTCAGCCAGCTCTCACCTGCTTCACGGGCGGGCTTCATCCTGCCGTGACGCGTGACTGTCTCTTGTCGACGCGCAGCGCATACGACCCGACATATTGCGTGAGCGACCTCACGTTGCACCGCGGCTGGACTCGAGTAGGCTTGTCGCCAGCGTAGTCCAAGTCCGGGGTGGTCTAGAGACAGAGAAGGAAGCGAGCAGCATGCTTCCTCCGCATGCCGGTCTCCGATCCACTCGCGGTCGCAGCCGCATGATGAGAACAAAAGCCGTGGCCTAGCCGGTGGAAAGCTTGCCGGTGCCGCAAGGACAGCGCAAAGTGATCGTTCACACATGCCAATCAGGATTTATCTTTGGAGCCCTGTGGCGTACAGCCCTCACTCCAGACCCCTGCCGCATCGGAGAAGGCAATGCCGAGATGTCGCTCAAGCTACGGCTGTAGAGCCTCATGGAGGGCCGCGTCTGCAGACTTGACGCTTCTATCTATGCCACAGCCGCAGCAGTGAGCGTCTGCCCCTGCGGGAGTTATCCGGGTACAGGTAACGCTGCGCCGAACGCGTAACTGGCAGAGCATGCCGTAACGAAGAGAAGGGTCTTCCTGTCTCCCGCACCGCTCCTTCACTCGCCTTTCTCCTCCCAAGTCTACCCACGCTCTCTCCTCCGCCGCCCGCCCGCCGTCCGCGCTGCCACTCGACGCGCCAATTACGCCTCTCGCGACACCCTTTCCGCCGTCTCGTCGCCGTTCGCTGCCCTCACCGCCGCCCGCAGACCGAGCCGGCCGCACTGCGTCGACGCGCATCTTCCGCCGCAAACCCAGCACCCGCGCACCCCAACCGCTCCCTCGGCCCAGACACCCCCCCCGACGCGCATGCGCAGGTGCGGAAGAGCGACAAGAGGTCATGCTGCTGCGAGTTTGGACCCTGAGTAGACACGGAATCGCTTAGTGCTCGACGGGCTTGGAGCGTGGTTTTCTTCCCTTCACTCGCCGCAACCTCCCTCCCCCATCCGCCGGCACCCACCGATTTCCGTCGCCCTTTGCCGACGCCCATCATGTCGGACAGCGACGCCGACAGCAAGGCGTCCCGCCTGGAGCCCGAGGTCCGCGACATGAAGCTGGAGCCCGACACCCCTGCGGAGGACGGAGATGCGGACGTCGTCAAGCAAAGCGTGGAAGAGGACGGGAAGGGGCGCGTCGCCGTCACGCCGAATGGCCATGCTGCATCACCGGGCCAGGCCGCGGCGTCAAGAACTCAGACCCCCATCAAGTCCGAAAGGAGCAGCGGCTCACCCGGCCAGGCTTCGGAGCGCGAGGAAATACTCGGTGGCGACATTACCGTCAAGATGGAGCCGGGCAAGGGCCCCAAGCTCGCCCGCTCCACGTCGCAAAAAGTCGTCTCGAGGCCGCCGCCGCTCTATTTGGACCATGAGAACAAGACCGAGGAAGCCAAGGAGACGTTTGATGTTATTGAGAGCTGCACCTATGGCAACAAGTCCATGGGTCAAACCGAGCACGCGCTCGAGTGCGACTGTGCCGAGGAGTGGGGTATGTCATCAACTCCATCATTGTTGTTAGAGCCGGCTAGTCTGACTGTCATTTGCAGATGCAGAGAGCAGGAAGAACCTTGCCTGCGGAGAGGATTCCGATTGCATCAATCGCGCAACTAAGATGGAATGCGTCGGCGATTGTGGGTGCGGCCCCAATTGCCAGAACCAACGTTTTCTCAGAAAGCAGTACGCCGACGTCACGGTCTTCAAGACAGAAAAGAAAGGTTATGGACTCCGCGCGAACACTGACCTCAAGCCCAATGACTTTGTATACGAATATATCGGAGAAGTCATTAACGAACGGACATTCCGCAACCGCATGGTTCAGTATGACCACGAAAAGATCAAGCATTTTTATTTCATGTCCCTGAGCAAGGGAGAATTCGTTGATGCGACAAAGAAAGGTAACCTCGGTCGTTTCTGCAACCATTCCTGCAATCCCAACTGCTTTGTGGACAAATGGGTGGTTGGGGACAAATTGCGCATGGGCATCTTTGCCGAGCGCCACATCAAGGCCGGCGAAGAGCTCGTTTTCAATTACAACGTCGACCGCTATGGCGCAGACCCGCAGCCATGCTATTGCGGCGAAGCCAACTGCACAGGTTTCATTGGAGGCAAGACGCAGACGGACAACGCTACGAAGCTGTCCCACGCCACAATCGAGGCGCTTGGTATCGATGATGAGGACGGTTGGGACACTGCCGTTGCCAAGAAGCCCCGCAAGAAGAAGATTTCCGAGGACGACGAAGAATACGTCAACAATGTGCAGCCGAAGTCCCTCGATGAGGGCGGCGTCACTAAGGTCATGGCCACGCTAATGCAGTGCAAGGAGAAGTGGATTGCCGTTAAGCTGCTGAGCCGCATTCAGCGCAGCGACGACGAAAAGGTCATGAACCGCGTCATCAGGATGCACGGCTACCAAATCCTCAAGACCACTCTGAACACATTCATGGATGACCAGAATGTCGCTTTGCAGGTTCTCGAGATCCTCGACAAAATGCCTCGGCTTTCGCGCAACAAGATTCAAAACTCAAACATTGAAGAAACCATTGAAAAGCTGCAGTCATGCGAGGATGAGAGGGTTTCGAGCAAGGCATCTAGACTTCTCCATGAATGGAGCCAGCTTAAGATGGAGTACAGGATCCCCCGGGTCAAGCGCGAGCAAAACGGCCCTAGTGCTTACGACTCAAGATGGGCTGAGCGCACCGAGCGCGTTTCGAAGGAACGCTCAGCTTCTCCAGATGCACCAAAGGGTCCTTCCAATCGCAACCCTATACCAGCTAGGCCTTTCCCAGGAGCACGAGGGCAATTCCGCCGTCCCCCTCATTTCAATCCGCTGCCCCATGGGTGGTTCATGACTCAGGATGCGGACAAGAGAACCTACTACTACAGTGCTAGTGGCGCGACTAGTTGGCAACGTCCGACGACCCCAGCACCGCAGGCTCCTGCTCCATCTAAGGAGAAGACTCATCAGCAGAAGCTTCAGGAAATCATTCGTGAGATCACTGACGGTACCCCGAAAACTCAAAGTCCAGGAGGCAGGACTCCTCAGCCGGAATCGGCAAAGAAAGAGAAACCTCCTAGCGAAGAAAAGTGGAGGTCCTACAGCGAGGAGAAGCAGAAGAAGATATATGAGAACACTGTATGTGGACGTCTCGTTTACTCTCGAATGCTCGCTAATGCGAAACACAGATCTTCCCGCATGTCAGTTATGTATTGAACAAATTCAGCAAGAAGCTTCCGAAGGAAGACTTGAAGCGCCTCGGCAAGGAAGTCAGTCTTCCTATCCTCTTTACCTGACCTTCTTGCTCACACTCGATAGATTTCGAAGAAGATTGTTGCTTCCGACTACAAGCGCGGCCGTGTCGAGGACCCGACAAAGCTATCGGAGAAGCACGTCAAAGACATTAAGAAGCACGTCCACGAGACATTGGAGAAGGCGTGCGAAAAGAAGAAGAAGCTCGATAAACAAAAAGTGGATGGTTCGGGTAGCACCACACCTCCGGGCGATCCAGGTGTTGCAGGAAGCCAGGACAATGATATGCCCGACGCGTCGGCAGGGGCGCGGGCCAAGGGTGAGACTTCAGAGGATTCTCCTGGAAACTCGAGCAAGCGCAAGAGGCACGACGAGACTTCCGTCAGCACTCCAATGGATGGAGAGGACGAATCGCCGTTCAAGAGGTTGAAATCGACAGATGTCGATACTCCTCCCCCACCTCCTCCGCCTCCCCCGCCTGCTGACAGCACAACATTCGACGAACAAGGCGACGCGATCGACGATGCGGACACCCCTGATGCATTTCAACAAGCTGCACTCGACTCATTTGAGAATGAGTCTTTTGAGACACCCATCCGATACGCAACGGTTCGCGGTGCGCAAGCAAAGAACGAAATTGGCGTGCAGGTGAACAGGGCTGTCAAGGCGGAGCTCGGAGACGTCTCGGGAGCGAATGGCCATCCCAGTCCGATGCAGCTCGCTACGCCATCAACCAACGACTCGTACGACAACTTCGACGGCATGCACTCGGATCGTCTCCGCCATCTTGGTGTCGCTAACGGCAGGTGATGCAAGCTTTTCTTTCTGGAATTGGAGGCGTTGGTCCATACTTTCTCTGGTCGAAGCTTTTGATTAACACTACTCTTTCTTTTAATCCGGCATGCATTGAGTTGGTGGATCTGCTTAAGCGGTTCCAAACAAAAGGATGGCTACGGCCAAGCACCTATCCGGACGGCGTTGTGGAACTTGGTAAAGTCTTGCATTTCAGCGGCGACTGCGGGGACAGAACTGGGATTTTAGGTGTAGGAATCGTGCGCGAGAGGCGGAGAGGCGGAGAGGCGGAAGGCATTTGTCAAGGTTGCATGTCGTCCATGACGGCGGCGAATACATAAGGACAAAAATTTGGTAATGTTTTTCGGGTGCAGGCGGCGCCGGTAGCGCGTATCATGTGCTCAGGCGGTTTGGAGTGCCGCCGTACACGCTCCGCCGCCAGATACGCCGCAGGGTGGCTCTGGGGAAGGGCAGATGGAGCGATCGCGGAGGCTTGCTGGATCTGGAGCCGTTTTAAGGCTCGCGTCGACTCTCCGAAAGCAGCTACGGCCAGTTAAATTCACCGCATTGCTCGCAACGGCGTCAAGGGCGCAAGCTTGGCTCGCGCGCACCGCGCCATCCCTGCAATCGATAGCCAGCCCCGCCGCGGCCGGGGGAGCTTTAAAGCTTCACCTCTTGCCTCCGCGGCTCCCACTCTTGTTTGCCATTGACTCACCGCACCGCTCGCGCCCTGCCTCATTCCTCTCCGCAGGTCCTCTTCACGCTCACTGCGCGCGCTTTTTTGTGCACTAAAAACCACCGCGTGACGAGCTCCGAAGCTCGTACCAACAGCGCATCCGCGATACAAGCTTGCGCGGAGAAGAGCGCCACGCATCCGTTCCTCACGGCAATCGGCGGCTTAAACCGAGCTTAAAGCTCAACCCTTCCCGCAACTTTTCCTCCCCAGCTCCAGCTTCCAAAATGTCTTCCGCTCTTCGCGTTGCCAACACGCTGCGGCCCTGCGTCCAGCGTGCCATTGCCCGTCCGGCTGCCGCCCTTGCCACCCGCCAGTATGCTTCGCAGGCCTTCTTCCCCGATGAGCCTGCCGGCCCTGTCGTCAAGGGCCCCATTCCCGGGCCCGAGAGCACCAAGGCCATTCAGAAGCTCGACAAGGTCTTCGACACCAGGAGCTTGAACATGATGGCCGACTACAGGCACAGCTACGGCAACTACCTTGCCGACCTGGACGGCAACGTCCTCCTGGATGTGTGAGTACCTTGATGGCACCAATTTTTCATATGGGAAAACTGACAATGGAAAAGCTACGCCCAGATTGCCTCCATTCCTGTTGGCTACAACAACGCCGCTCTCCTTCTCGGCGCTAGCTCTCCCGAGATGGCTAGCGCTATCATCAACCGTCCCGCCCTCGGCAACTTCCCCCAGCACGACTGGGCCGACATCCTTGAGACCGGTATCCTGAAGGTTGCCCCCAAGGGTCTTGACCAGGTCTTCACCGCCCAGTCTGGCTCTGACGCGAACGAGTTGGCATACAAGGCAGCTTTTATGTGGAAGAGGCGTGTCCAGCGTGGCGGTCCCGATGTTGAGTTCACTGCCGAGGAGATGGAGTCGGCTATGAACAACACCGTCCCCGGTGCCCCCAAGCTGTCCATCATGTCCTTCAAGTCCGGTTTCCACGGTCGTCTCTTCGGTTCCCTCTCCACCACCCGCAGCAAGCCCATCCACAAGCTTGACATCCCTGCCTTCGACTGGCCCCAGGCTCCCTTCCCCAGCCTGAAGTACCCTCTCGACCAGCACGCTGCCGAGAACGCCGCCGAGGAGAAGCGCTGCCTTGAGGAGACCGAGCGTCTCATCAAGGAGTTCCACAACCCTCCTGCCGCCATCATCATTGAGCCCATCCAGTCCGAGGGTGGTGACAACCACGCCTCGCCCGAGTTCTTCCGCGGCCTCCGCGAGATCACCAAGCGCAACGACGTCCTCATGATCGTCGACGAGGTCCAGACTGGTGTCGGTGCCACCGGCAAGTTCTGGGCTCACGAGCACTGGAACCTCCAGTCTCCTCCCGACATGGTCACCTTCTCCAAGAAGGCCCAGACCGCCGGTTACTACTTCGCCCGTGACGACCTGAAGCCCAACAAGCCTTACCGCCAGTTCAACACCTGGATGGGTGACCCAGCCCGCGCTCTGCTCTTCCGCGGCATCATCAACGAGATTGAGCGCCTCAACCTCGTCGAGAACACCGCCCAGACCGGCGACTACCTGTACGCCGGCCTCGAGCGCCTGGCCTCGCAGTACCCCAACGAGATCCAGAACCTCCGTGGCAAGGGCCAGGGTACCTTCATCGCTTGGGACAGCCCCCGCCGCGACGAGGTGCTCAAGAGCGCCAAGGGCGTCGGCATCAACATCGGTGGTAGCGGTGTCGCCGCCGTCCGCTTGAGGCCTATGCTCATCTTCCAGAAGCACCACGCCGACATCTTCCTCGAGCGCCTCGAGCAGGTCATCAAGGCATAGATGGATGGCTGACAATGGGCTTCTTTCCGGTTCTTACTGCCGATTTTGAGCGATGGCATTTAAATCATTCTCCATTTTGGGAAAAACACGTTGGCGTTTGACGCATTTGTTTTGTTTACTTTTTGCTATTTTATTACCAAAGATACTCTGAGCGTTGGGCGGCAGAGAGATAGTGCTGCACGCCTTCGTCTTGCGGGACTCGAACAGCTCATGTTGGCATGAGGATCATGTAGTACGACAAATGATACTACCAAAGGCTAAATTGAAAAGCCTGTCACTTTACACCAGTCTCATCGATGCTTGTGATTGCTTGGAATGAATGAATGTTGCACCCGTTTCCATATGTCTCACGTGTGAGGCCGTTTTGAATGCAGACGGGCCGGTTAACGACGGGTCTCGATGAGAGCGGGCAGAGTGAACAAGTGGAAATAAGAACAAACAAGAGAAAAAGCCAAGTCAATATTCCGGGATGTTCCTGCTACTTTTATTTGTCCGAACTCCTTTTTTTACGTCAGGAAGGCTTGTGGATATTATATGATATTAGATCCAATAGAAGGCGGAGAGCACGGTGGTTGCTTTTATATCAGCAAAAGGAGAGCTTCAGGGGTTCTCGAAGTGGAGGCAATTTGAAGTTGAAGAATATGAATGGAATTATTAGAATAAGGGAGGGGTCTGTGTATGAGAGCACAGTGTTTTGTTGCCCGGATGTTTGGTGTCTGGATGTGATAACCTTTTCCCCTACTTCTTGGCAGTGGGGCTGCAAGGGAGTTGGGGATATTTTAACGCGTGCACGGCCGTGGCGCAGTCCGCCAAGGGTGGGGATATATGCACAATGGATACGTTTAATAGACTTTTTTTTTCTCCTTCGCTCTTGTAATTCGGATGAGGCGGTGGGGCTCGGATTCTTCAGGGCGTCAGAGGACATGAATACGAGAACGATGGGGGGGCATCGAAGATACGCATTTTCCGCATTCAAAGCGATTGGTCAAAATGCGGTCTTTGCCTAGCGAACATAATTCAATGCGTACGAGTACGGTGGGACGAGAGAGGTGTTAAGGAATTTGGACGCTGTTGTCTTGTCTTTGGTTCGGCCCCCAGGCGAGGGGACGTTTTAGGGACGTGAGACACTTAATGATGTTCACTGAGGTACAGCTGTACGCAGTAGACAGACGAACGCGGGATGTGACACCGACCACCTGCTGTGCCACATCTGCCTCGATCGCGATTCGCTCGTCGATCAACCTTTGAACACCTTTTTTTCCCCTTCGCGCCGCGTGTGGAGTAAGGAAGGGGGACGTGCGCTCCGTTCTTTTTTAGGTGGTCGCTTCCGCAGTTCCTTGCTCTCTGACATTGCTTGCCGCCCTGAGGGCATTGTACTTGTCTGCACCGCAAGCAAGAGCGGAAGATCGGGTCCTTGTGTTGCAGTAACGCCGGGCGGTTATTTGATATGTTTCTGAAGATTGGCTTGTGGCAGGACAGCCATATCCATCCATTTTGTGCGACGTTGACTGCGCTCTCCCGGCTCGAGGAGGATATTTGGTGGTTGTTTGCGGATCGGATCTCCGGGCAACGAGTCAGCGTGCCCACTTGCGGGGACATGGGGATGTGTTGCAGGGGAAGGGATGGGAGGGGAGGCTTGGCGGGTGGTGCCCATATTGTTATTCTGCGACATTGCTATCCTTGCTGTTCGCATCAGCATCGTCGTTTCTTTTTTCTGCTCTCCTCTGCTTGGGCGGAAAGGGCCGGATGAGGGAGGATTCGACCGGATGGCTGCTTTAGCCATGTCCGGTAGTGTGACTGTCTCTCCCGCAGGCTTATCTCCGACATAGACCGCAGCGATGCCTCGTGGCGCCGGAGTTTGCGCTTGGCTTACCGTCCCGTTGCCATTGGGCGCAAGGGCGCGGAAAGCTTGGGAGGAGGAGCACCGCCTTGCACGCTTCGCCGCGCCAAGAGCAGGGCACCCTTTGCTGCGTAGAAAGGATGCACCGGGGTGGAGTTAGTAATGATGAATGAGCTGTTGTTTCTCCGCATTTTGCGGCGGAGATTGGGTCTGGGTGGCACCGGGAGCGGCGCCGCGACTTCGGCACTGGTAGTGCGTTACCGCGCAAGGCAAGAGGTCGCGTGGTGAGAAAGTTCGCAAGCAATCCCACCTCTCACCTCGCCCGTCGTCGTGCTGCTTACCACAAAGCCTCCGGCGCGCGCTTGGTAGTTCTTGGCGTGTCTGCCGACTAACCGGAAGGATTACGGCGAACAGGGCAATTGGGGCGGTGCCCGCTGCTGCTGCCTGACGGAGCCAATCGAGAAGGATGTTCGACCTCCAGAATCTCACGCGTTCACGCGAGCGCCTGCCCCGTTCGGGCGCCCGCAAACTTGCGTACCCGCCCGGGCATTGAATGATAAACGGCCCTCATCGTCTTCCGCCAACCGCCGCCCCCATGGATCCTGACGTATATGTGTCGCTCGTCCGAGTGCGACTGCGCCATAATACATGGCTTTATTATATCCTGGCCCCAGCCTCTTCTCCTTCTCTTCCTTTCACGTCCCGCTTGTAAACCCCCCGAGTTCGCGCCGTAGAAGGCTTCGCTCGCCGGCCCGCGCCTGACTGCACCACTCGTCCAACACGGCACGCCTTATTGTCTTCCTCCATCCTCCTCGCCCACTGACTAAAACGACTGCCGGAGCCCGCCACGCCTTTCCCTCTGCCGCCGGCGTCTCAAGCAATCATTGCCTCTTTGCGTCCGCTCAATATATTCTCTCACGCTTCTACGTCAGCGCCGCCGCGCGTCGTGCCCGTCTCCACACCATTTTACCCGCACTCCCGCAGCCTTGTGGCGCCCGCTCTTCACCGCCCTCAGTGAATCGCGCCGTCCACGCATCCTCGAGGAAGGCGCGACCGCCAGCATATATTCCCGCCTCCCCAGCTAGACGCAGACCCTAAATACCGAGGCTAGGGTTCAAATAAGCGCACATTCCTCCTGGCGTGTTCCCCATTTCCTTTTATTTCCTGAGTGACACGAGGGCGGAACTACATCCGGCTGCTTTTTCTTCCGCCGCAATTCCAGAATGAGGGTCCTCCGGTATGCTGCCGCAGCTTGTCTGCTGTTTGCCCAACATGCCGCTCTAGCAGCCGCCGTTCCCGCCGCCCAGGAGGAGGAAAACGCAGATCCGGGGAATCAAGAGGACGATCGCCCTAAGGGTCCAGATCTGGATCCGGCCAAGTATTTTCGTAAGTTCCACTTTTTTTTCTTCCGTCACATTTTGATGCAGGTATGTAACTGACTCGTTTGCAGATGAGCCTGGGTAAGTTCGAACGTCGTGGAGAGCTGTGCCTGAATCTCACCGTCTCACTGTTCTTTTCGCCCAATCCGCTCGACCACGATCTAACGTGCTGACGCAGCGGCAATGACATCCTCGGCCACTACGACATTCGCTACTTCGGCGGCGTCGTCTCCGACGAGGAGCGCAAGACGACGATTCGCCACATGACGCGCGCGTACTTGACCTGGTTCCGCAAGGAGGGCCTGGAGACGTGGATAGCGCACGGCACGCTGCTGGGCTGGTGGTGGAGCGGCCGCATGCTGCCGTGGGACTGGGACGTGGACACGCAGGTCGCCGATCGCACGCTGGCCTTTCTCCGGCTCAACCACAACCGCACCCGCATCCACTACCACGCCGCTGACGGGAGCGACGTCGAGCGGACCTACCTGCTGGACGTGAACCCCTTCTCCGAGGAGCGCGTGAGAGGGAATGGTATGAATATCATCGACGCGAGGTGGATTGATGAGAGCAATGGCTTGTATATCGACATAACGGGTTTGAGCGAGACGGAGCCTGACGTGAACCCCGGTATATGGTCTTGCAAAAACAACCACCGGTACAATACGGCCGATTTGTATCCGATGCGCGAGAGCATGTACGAGGGTGTCCCGGCACTGATTCCCTACGCGTATGACAAAATCCTGGTCGAGGAGTACCAGGAGAAAGCATTGACGGCGACGGAATACGAAGGGTAAGTCCAGCAGCGTAGTCCTTTTTTTCCCCTCTCCAGCGAATCTCGCCATGGTAACCTTGCGGCACAGGCATCGATGGAATTCCGAACAGCGGCTGTGGCTCAAGGAGCCCGAAGACCCGGAGAGGTCGACATCTTGAACTTTTGCTTATGATCCCTGACGAATTATGAGGCTGGGGCTCGGGGCGGTTGCTATTCTGCTTTTTTTTGTATATTTAATTTTTCGCACATAAGCTTGTGAGCATCTTAGGCATGATACCCGGGGTTTTTGGTTGGGGTGGCTGCATATATTTGCCGGCGCCTTGGTTTCTATAAGCTTCTTGGCTTGCATAGGCGGCGTGACGAGACGAGGATGGCTTGGTGAATGGTGGCGGTAATACTGGTAGAAGGAACGTAGGACGTCTGCTGCTGGCATCTTCAGGTGGTGTGACGACAATCCCTGATAGATGTTGGCTGCAGGTTCTAGCGTTACCAGACTTTCAGAGCGTGAGACGGAGCTACATGGTTCCGATCAACGTCGTGCTCTGCAGTCTCAGACCAAGGAATTCAAAAGAAAAAGAATATGCACATATATGTACAATGCATTCGTGTATCCGGGTTCTCGGAATGCGCCGAGAAACGAGGTGGACCGGTCCGAGTGATTCTCAGATTGCCGTTGCGTGGCTGTGCAATAATTCTAGCCTTAAGAGATGCTGCACCGTATAAGGCAATAATGGCATCATCGGACGTGAAGCTTATTCTCGTAGCATGCCTGACTCGTAATAGCCGCGTGGTTTGATTCCTCAGGCAGCAAATGGCGACGTCGGCTTTGGTGGTGATGATGATGATGACAAATGAGGCTGGATGACGGGAGGCGAACAGCTCCGAAGCTGGGCGAACCGTGAGCTTCCCCCGACGTCCTACATAATCAATAATTCACCACCATGTCGCCACAACGTCCGAACAAAAGCCCACCGCCGCTCACTTTCAAGCGCAAGCACACACTACTCTACCACAATCATGGCCTCGAGCGCTGAACCGCAAGATCGCGCGCAACAAACACTACCAAACGACAACGGCGTCGCAAACCTCGCCGCTAACGCCGACGTCACCATGTCCTCCTCCGCCGATGCAGCATCCTCCTCACCACCGCCTGCCGCCGCTCCCGCAGCAGCGTCCTCGGAAGGCAGCAGCGCCGGCGACACCAACGACGAGGACACCCTCAGCATAACCCTCACCCACCACGGCGCAAAGCACACCCTCCGCCTCCCCGCCTCCGCCACCATATCCACCCTCTCCGACGCCATCGCCGCGCAGCTCTCCATCCCACCCACCCACCAAAAGCTCCTCATCACGCCCAAACCGGGCCTGCTCAAACCGCCCTTCTCCGGCGACAACAACGTCAACCCGGCCGCCGCCCTCCCGCTCGCCCCGCTCGTCGCCGCCAAGCGCAAGATCGTCCTGATGGGCAGCACGCCCGCCGAAGTCTCGTCGCTACAAGCATCCGTCTCGCACGCGACCTCCCAACACGCCGCGCGCGCCTCGCGCCGCTACGCCGTGGCACCAGCCGCACCCGCGCGCACGGCAGGGCGCGGCGTGCTGGGCAGCGCGAAGGCGTCCGAGGAGGCGCAGTACACTTTCCACGCCATACGCCCGCTGGCGTACCTGCCGCGGCCGGAGAGGAGTACGGCGTTTCTGGAGCGGCTGCGGGACGATGCGGGGATAAGGGCGGCGATGCGCAGGCATAAGTTTAGTGTGGGGTTGTTGACGGAGATGGATCCGGCGATGCATACGACGCATGAGAGTCGGACGTTGGGGCTGAATCGGAATAGGGGGGAGGTGATTGAGTTGCGGTTGCGGACGGATGCGTATGATGGGTATAGGGATTATAAGACGATCAGGAGGACGTTGTGTCATGAGTTGACGCATAATGTGTGGGGGGATCATGATCGGAATTTTTGGAATTTGTGTAGGGAGATTGAGAGGGAGGTGGAGCGGGATGATTGGAGAGGTGGTGGAAGGACGGTGGGCGGTGTGGGCGGGGACGAGGTTTATGAGCCTGCGGATGATCCGGAGAGGAGGGGCGATGTGTTCGATCATGGTGGGTGGACAGGTGGCGAGTTCGTGCTTGGTGGGAGTGGTGGCGCGGCGATTGTAGGAAGTTCGGGGACCGTGACGACGGAGGCGGGTGAGGAGATGAGTAGGAGGGAGGTGCTTGCGAGAGCGGCGGAGGAGAGGGCGAGAAGGGCGAGGCAGGAAAAGGGTGGTGAAAAGAGTGAAGAGGGAAAGAGTTGAATAACGGAGAGTGGTTTTCTCTGCGAAGAAGCGCATATACCCCAAGTCCGAGAGGTTCAATATATGAATGGCCCGCGATCTCTGAGCAGAATGACATTATTGCGAAAATAAGCACGTCACACTGCGGTATAAGATTCAAATCCCCTGTTTAGTTGTGAAGAGTGAATTGTACTTCTCGGGTCTTCCCCTCTAGCGGGCGTTTACGGGCTCTGGATACGCCTGAAATCCAAGAAATCCGTGTCACTTGCTCATCAGCGTACTCAAGGATGCCGTTTGGGTCCGTATCTCTGCTTCCCCAATAGTCGGTGCAGGAGACGAGGGTAGTCAGTAAGGCAATGAGCGGAAAGTACAGAGGGATTGTAATGATTGAAAGTGTACCGAAAACCTTGCTGGGTTGAATTATTGATTGTGCTTGATGCTTGTTCGACATAAGGACCCCCGCGCGTTTTGAGAGGGGGGCTTTACAGAAGATAACGCGGCTTATATTGCACGATGCTACATTCTCCACACCAAACCCCCCCCCCCCCCCCCCTCCTCCTGTGTAAGTCAATCGAGTTCATAGTAATTCATCTTGCAAAGACTAGCCTCTTTGTGTGAGACTCTAGCAGCCCTATATATGCAAGCTTAAACCTTCTTAGAGACACCCCATGTATATTTTAAGTGCAGGTGCAGATAGCACAATTTCGAGAAGGCTGAGTCGGTGGAAGGGGGCCAGGGTTACGCTAGTGGGCTGAGCAAGGCTTGGTCCTTGTTTTTTGTGTAACTAAAATATTCTTCCCCGTAGCTTCAGGTCACTAAAATAGCTTTCAGAATTAGTTGGTTCAGATGATAAAATTAGACCAGGCTGCTTCAACTGCTTTGGTGGCTATAGATATCGAGTGAAAACTGCCTCTGAGAATGTCAAATCACTGAATTTCATCACTTAATTCCAGGCGCAAGGCTTTCTACATCGACCACCAACGGCAATGATTTCCTCAATGACCCAAGCTGTAACCGATAATGGCGTGCACATCGGATTTTGGACCAATTGGTCCCGCGGAGCCATCCTTGGCGCAACCCTTACCCTCAATCATAGTGACGGAGGCTTCCTGACGGCTTTCCTAGCCCTTTTCGTAACAATAACTGGCACGTGTTTTTGGCGTATTGCCTGTTTCACGCTTCACTTTGTCCTGTCCACCCAGGAACCACGCGATGGCCTTCATCATCAACAACAGGCCATACTCCGAAACGCAGCCACCAGTACCGGTGGGCTATACAGACTTTTTACGATAATCTGGGCGTGGCGTGGCACGGCCAATCGCGTTTACGCCCGTATTCTTCCACTCCTAGCCGCGACTGCTCTAATCATCTCTGCATTCGCTGTCGCCAGTATTTTCTCTTCGAAAATATCGACACTTACCGGCGACGAGGTGTTACTAACC
The DNA here is from genome assembly GCA_023089105.1 of Lasiodiplodia citricola. Lineage (NCBI taxonomy): Eukaryota > Fungi > Ascomycota > Dothideomycetes > Botryosphaeriales > Botryosphaeriaceae > Lasiodiplodia > Lasiodiplodia citricola. Next base: position 161,685 of record JAJNLL010000027.1, read on the forward strand.
GGGGACAGTTGCGTCGTCTACTACAACTACAGTGGCGCGAACATTAATGAAATTCTCCAACAAGTCAATCCCTACAAAGTCTCTGAAACGACAGCGGCATATACATACGCCCAACAATGTTACCGTGATAAAGGAGACTCAAAGGACTGTAGCACAATGATTCAGAAGACGCTTCCGATGACAATCGATCAACACGCAGATTGTCCATTCTACGGCGGTATCTGCTTAAGCAACTCTTCAAATCTTAAGATCGACACTGGACACATGAATAGTCATGAGCACTTGGGAATCAACGCGCCACCTCAAGACAGATTCAGCTATCGGTCGGTACTACACTGTGCCCCGATCAAAACCGAGGGATATCATGTTTTCAGCCGCTTCTCAGATAGCAACGACAGTGGGATTCACACATATTACTATGGGGGAGCTTCCGTGGATACCATGAGCTCCAATGAGTCCGTTAGCTTCGTGGAGTATCCACGAGGGACTTCTTTGAACAAAGATTTTGTGTTGAGGTTCGTATGGAGCGTTGCAATCAGCCAAAGAAACCTTGCTGACATATAGATAGTTCTCCATGGATTCTTACAATAATTCCACAACTGCAACGGCAAGATGCTGCAACAGATATGTTCTTCCTCGCAGCTAAAGAGATGGACTTTCTACAGCCCGTCGATGACCTATGATACTCGGCCCACATGCCCTACGATTCTATTTTTGGAGACGTTAGCACCGGCCCGCTTGATTCTGGCTTTACGTATTTGAAGGACGAGTTCATGACTGTGCTCGCATGTGCCACGAATCACCAGTTCTGCAATCCCAATTTACCTGCTGAGTCTGGATGCCTTCCTCTCCGGGGCAGACAGGCTCACAGCGTTAATGACAAAGAAATCGCCGGAGACATCTGGGAAACTGACAGCCAAAAGGCTTCTGCTCGGTTCATGTCTGATGAACTGCTCTCAAACAGCGTGGGACGTGTAGTAAACGACCTTGGCGTATTTTCGCTTCTGTCTCATGCCAGCACCTCGGGAGGAATCGTGCCTCCACTAGCCGACAATCAATGGCAACTTGACGTGCAGCACTGGTTCAACACAACCTTGGCCATCCTTCAACGGGGAATGATCGAACAGGCCACTGGGCCGAGTGACGAGCTATACTCCAAGATCGCAGTGCGTCCAACGACGGACGCAGAATGGGCACGATGTCGAAATCAGGTATGTGCACTATCTCCCCTCACAACAAACCGTCGCCTGGGCAAGGATCCTTTGCACTCCAGGGCCCGAGCTGACTTCTGCTGCTCAAAAATAGAAGGTGAAAAGCACGGAGTACACGTCCTTCAGCGTCCTCGGCCTCTCTCTAACGCTATCCATCGGAACCCTCATCATTGCCACATCGTACGTTATCGAACCGCTCACCATTTTCATCCAGAAGCGCAAGAACACGCATCCTCACCAACGCATCGAGTGGACCACGAACGAATTTCTCCAGCTGCAACGACTTGCCCACGAGGAGCTCGGCTACGGGACTTGGCACAACGCGGACGGCGACGTCCCCATCACCAATCCGGGAGAGAAGCTGGCACGGCTTGATCTGACCGACCTCGAGCATCCGATGCTCGCGGCGCGCGGTGATGAGAAGGCGGTGGTGTCATCGTTGCTGCCGCCTGTGAGCAGTCTCGAAGTCTGCTCTTCGCAGACACCAGTGCCGCCACGCTGTTCCTCTGCATATGCTTCCCGGCGCGAAAGTGATGAGGATTTGTCTGGTAGCTCTTTGACTGCTGTTTCGCCGATCGTAGAACAGGACGATAGTGCGGCAATTGGTCTCCAAGTGCCGTTGTCGAAGGATAATGATTCTCAAATAAGCACGGAATGAGAGCGCAGACTTTACAGTGATACAAGGATGGTGATAGAAGGAAAGATCGTCGATGATGCTGATGGAGCTGGGTTGGGCGGTTCAGGGATATGTAAGCAAGATAATAGCATCCGCATACTTCTGATCACTTTAGTCGTTGGCAGACATACCGGTCATCGCTGACTTACGGCAAAGACATGGAAAAGAGGTGTTAAATATGTCAGCAACGTGTGACGTCACAGTCCTCACGCCTTTCCCAATTAAAGCAGAATTCCGTCCTTATCCCCAACGGAATGCCTTCTACGAGATTTTCAATAATGAGTTTTACACTTTGACGCTGGATTTCCCCCCAGGAAACTGTTTAAGCAAGTCTAAACACTACATGATCAAGGTCAAATGTACATCATTTATCATTCTCACCAACACGATGAGCTTTTCTTATAAGAGTGTAATGATAAGAGAGAGAAAAGCAAGGTTTGTGCGCGCGTGAGGGAATGGGTATTTGGCATAAAGATTTTGAGAACACAGAACAAATTTCCCCGACGTATGTACAGACATTCTTTACCATGACATGTACAAGAAGGCGTTTCAGATGTAAGCAGATAACTCCCGGCGCCGTTATCAAAACGCTACAATAAAGAGAGGTGCTCGTAAAAGTAGCTGTTACTCAACCAACCCTTATGTCCGGTCCTGGAAAAGGCCAGGTTTTGCTCTTGTTGATCATACTTGGTGTACCTACAGAACGAAATACCAGATCCTTCGGATCACCAAATTGCCGAGATGTGGAAAACGAGTCTCCCTGCTCTTTGAATGTGACCTTCTTCGGAGACGTGGGCTTCTTCTGGGTGTTTCGTGTGAATTCGATCGCCGACTCAGACATGGCTCGTGTATTGTGTTCCCTTGGCCTTTGATCCGGCCTGCATAGATATGCAGGATCTCCCTCTGCCTTTGCCAGGAAGTTTCTGAGTCGTGCACAAAGCCAAGGCGTTTCTATCCGGTCCTTGGCATCAATGCGCAAGAGCTCGTTCATGACAAGGTCCACGAGGTCATGGATGAACTCGGAGCATTTCTCATCTGCGTGGAGGTTCTGTGCCCAATCCTTCACGCCATCACGTACAACGGCATCCATCACACCGTACTCAAGCCGCACGACCTTGAAGAAGAAGTCGTCACTCAACCGAGGGTCTATGGATGATGGACATGCCCGGTGGTCGGAAAAGTCCTCGATGGCCTCATAGCCTTTGAGGAGCCAGGTGGCGAACTCAAGATAGAGGCAGCCGAGACTCCAGAGGTCGTACTGACGTGAGACTGGTCGGCGCAGCTTGCACTCGGGCGGCTCATACGTCGGCGAGCCAAATACTCCATTCGGCTGCTGCTCGGTCTTCGAGTCGCGGCCATGGAACCGGCCCAAGCCGAAGTCGGTGATCTGGAGGATGCCCCCCTCATAATCGTCGCTGTCGTCATGGCTGTACCGGCGCTGATGCTGGGGTATGTGCTCGAACCACAGGATGTTTTCCGGCTTGATGTCACCGTGTCGTCCGAACAGCTCTTCACCATCCTTCACAGAAAATTGCACATCGCCGGTGGGGGTACGGCCTTTGCCATCGAGAGGCACAGTCGTTCTGAAGTTATGGATCGTGTTCAGAGCTGTCGCGATGCCCGCCATTTGCTTCAGTGACCAAAGGAGGGTCTTCTTGGTGAAGGAGGGCGCCGGATTGTTTGCCCAGTACTTGCGTAGATTGCAGTTTGCTCGTGGAAAGATGAAGTGGAACTTTCCTTGGAATTCATACGTTGCCAGGAGCTTGACGAGGTGTGGGCTGACGTTATGCTTTTGCCCAAGCGTTACGTGAATGCTTCTTTCTTTCTCGAACTCCTCATCATCACGATTGTGGAGTCGCTTGATCGCGATCTTGTGATCTTGATCCTGCAAAGTAAATGTTAGTCACTGGGAACTCTTAAATGATTGGTAGAGGACTCACCGTTGGTGCCCAATGGTTGTGGTACTTGTGGTGCGAGGTGTGAATGCGCGTGGTAAACACGTCGCTGTACCCACCCCCAGTTTGGTTGATGTGCTCTCCCCCATCCTCCTCCTTGGTAATGAAAGGAAGTACAGTATTTCTGTGAAGCACATAGTGTTTCATCTTGTCTTTGAAAACAGGAGCAATCATGTACCACTGCTTTCGGCCCAGTGACTCGAGCTCAGAAGGCTTCCAATGATCCAGGGCGTTGATCTTACTCCCATCCTTGCGATCTAACGAAAAGTCGCACTTCTTGTCTTCTCGTCTGCTCCTTTCAAAGGGCAGGTCTTTATCCGAAATACCTTCATCCAAAAAAGCACAGATTTCGCTTCCCTTCCTCAGGTATGCCAGGAGGGCGAATAGGTTTCTTGCTCTGTGGCATACCACTTTAGCCTGGTCTCTTGCCTCGCTGCATCTCAAGTAGGGCCTTGCCACACGAATTTCGCTAGCGACCACTTCTTCTGTTATTATGGAAGCCTTTTCGCTATCGGGGACAAAGAAACGGAGCGATTCTGCTGGGTATTCGATTCGTGCTTCGTGGAGCTTCGTGCGCAGCTCTTCACGGTCGACCGGGCACAGCGCAATGCTTGTCTGGCTTGTGTGCGAGTCTTCATCAGAGGAATTGTTTTGGTCCAGTTCTTGCGTTCTCTCTGGATTTTTCAGCTCTGCATTAGATCTCAGTCCTATCCGACAAACATGCAGGGATTTGCAAGGAATCGCAGGATCGCTGAAGCTGCGTATTTGGGGCTTGATTTACCCTGATCAAGAGACGTACCATCTGTCTGCTCCTGAATCCCATTGGGCTGTTGGCGGTCCTGTACGAGACTGGTTGACGAATCTTGCTATGAGTGGAGTAAGATATGGTCCAGTCAACATCTTTCTGGGACTGTTGTTTCACATACCGGCGTCTGGAGACTTCCTTTACGATTCCGCTTGAATAATTTCGCAAACCCAATCATCCTGTCCACGTATCTCTTGAATCCTCGGAAGCATGAGCGGATTCCAATCATGGCGGGGCGCCTCGTGGAAGGATTGTGCAACGAGTTATGACGAGGTTGAACGAGTCAGACCAACATTACGGATTGTGCGAATGCCTGGAGAGAGATATTATGGGTCTGAAGAATGCCAGCCAGGCTGAGGTTGGCAATGATTTTTGTGGAGCTGCAGTGCTGGACCCAGCCCCAATGCAGGTGTTCGATTCGGGAGGATTGGATAAGCCCCGCAGCCAAAAGCGCTCGAACCGCTCCAGCTTCCCCGACCTGGACAAGCCTCCACTGGGGAGGTCGAGTACGCCTTAGCGGGGCTGCGCGTGCAGCTGCTGTGCATAATCAAGCCACTATGGGGGGCCATGGTGGTCAGCGGGTGTCACAGGTTCGGTAGTTGAGCCGCACTGCTGAAGACCACTTTCCTCCGTCTGACGCAGTTGGTTATACGCTCTATCAATAAGGCAACAAGGCAGTGGGGCGCACGCACTGCACAGCACGAGATCGGAGCCGCCATCGATAGGAATAGGAAGTTACGTCGAGGCTACATGACGCAGCTGAGGGTTGCAGGCCCCGCCAGCCACAAGAGGCCCCCCACTACCTTGCATGATCGTTACTAGGTCTGCATTTTGTCCCACGTGAAGCCACTCATCTGAGATTCAGCCATCCTTGAGCGTGCTCGCTCCTGTAGACCACGTCCGAGCGGTGAGAGCAAAAGGTTTAACCGGCTCTACATCTGGATCTTCGCTGTCTGCCACACGCGCTTTGTGCTGACGTGTTGCAAACAAGCCCTTCAATTTCTTGAAGGAGGCTTGGGAGACTTTGTACCGCACGCACAGCCACCAAGTAGCGATAGTGAGAATGGTCAGAGGCAGTGCAATCGCCGCCAACAGCCAGGTATCAGCGTTCAGGCTCATTTTTCCGCTTTCATCAGTGCCCACGAATTCCGTTGAGAAGAAGTTCTTCCATGTACGTCAGTTGTGGATCTGAAATGGGTACTACTTTTTACTCACTGCCACGAAAGAGGTTGGCAAGTATACCAAGCCAATTATGGTCAACACCTTAACTGCTTCCGCGTCTTTCGTACTTTTCTCCTGATATCTGTCAATGGATAGTCTTCACCACTAGATGAATTTAACCTACCGCTAAAGTGCACATCATACGATTCTCTTCTTGAGACTGTTTTGTCAGGTCTTTCAAAGCCCTTTGATCTTCGTACCGTAGCAAGTCGGAAAGCTGTCCGAGGTTAACCACGTTCCGTCATTAACTAAGAACTTGATACATACTAGTTGTGCAGTGGAGAAAACACTCTCTTTCAGGATATCTGCCTTTTTGAGACAGAGGTTCACCTCTTGGACGTACCCGTCAAACTTATCAAGAGCGTAAGCGCAAGTGCAGCTTCCTGGATTGACACCTTGACACGATATCTCACAGCACTTCTGGCAGTATTTTTGAATGCCTTCGATGGTGCTGTGCATAGTGGAAAGAATGATTTGGAGATCAAGGATCATGTCTTCGGCGATCTTGAGCTTCTGCCGATCGTCAACGTCGAAGTGGAAACCATTGTCGAATCCATCGTCGTCCGGTTCAAGGTCTGCGTAGATAATCTTGGTGGCCTGAATCGCAACTCAGCAACAAGGCATCTCAGCCTGAGACTGAAGGAAATGCTTACCATCTCTTTCACGTGTTTCTCAAGCCAGGAAATGTATCCCGACCAGCCCTTCACACTGTCTGCGACAATGAGGCTGTGTAAAAGACATGGGTTGGCTGCTTCTTCCTCCGTAAGGGCTTTCTCAAGTAGCAAGTTGACTTTTCTGTCAATGACCTTGGACGGTGAGACCAAAAGCACAGCGGACTTGAATCTTGAATAGGCCGAGCCAACAATAGAACCATACGAACGGTGATAAACCGCGCTTTGGCGAATGGACCATGGGAGCTGTCCCTCGGTCAGTGCCCTATGATTCAATTCGGCCCGTCTGATCACATATGCTGATTCTGAACTCTTGTCAGCTCCATCGAGTGTTTTTTCAGGGAGTACACAAACCAATTGCATGTTGCCCCGGTAGACGAGGGGGAATGCGTGACGCAAATCCGGGGAATTCACATTCATCCTCCTGTATCTTTGAGCCGAACGTGAACATGCACTTCCAGAACGGAGAGAAGACGTTGAAGGTGTCCACGAAGTCCTCGAACAGCTCTTTAGAGATATCAAGGGGCTTCCATGAACGCTCCTGGCGGATTACAAAAATTTGCAACAAGTCATTTAATTCCTGTTTGATGTCAGTCTTCTGTACAGATTCCATGGATGCGTGCACGTACCGCCTTGAAGTCTTTGAGATGTGAGGCATCCTTCACAACTAAGTTCTTCTCAAAAGACATTGCTTCAGCACCTGCAGCAATACCGGTCCTGAACAACCGGCTGAGTTGCAATTGTGGTTCCTGGAGTCTGGGTTTGAACAGGATTTTCGATCTCAGGTCGATTTCTTCCCGGAGCTCCCCCTCGTCGCCACTAAGATCAAGGAAGAAAGCCATTGTGGGTGTTGGTCCTTGCGCTCCTTCTCCAACAGCAGTGTGCCGTTACTCCTGGTTGAAGCCCAAAGAGCCTTCAGCTCAGCTGCCATGGCTCAATAAAGGGCCGATCAGGAAACCGCCTGAAGCGGGGCTTGAGTAACAATTGGACCGCAGTGAATACGCCGGTCACCCAAGGCAGCACAGGCAGCACTGCCTTGCCGAGATTTGCGCCGCGGCTGATGCAGCACCACCATTGCCTGCACAATGCGGGTTGTGGGCACAGTCTCCTAATTGGCAGGAGAGGAAATGGCGTTCGTGCGGGACCAAGTATGCCTTGCCACCTTCGGCTGCTTCTGGGCTCTCGCGTCATTCGATCCCCGCTTCTGCCCGTGATTACCTGCAGGAGCGGGGATAGAAGTGCATTTCAGCTCCGAATCTCCGCAACTTATCAGGCTGTCTGTGATTTGAGGCTGTGGTTATCTCTCGCTTCTGCCTTGGGGGCCAAAACCCAGCGGCTGTTCACTTGCCATTACTGATATCCCTGCGCCTCGCTTGTAACTTTATGATGTTCCAGCAGCTTTCCAGGCGTCTTGGCACCACTTATTACTCGCTTCTATATCGAGCGAATGGTTTGTTGATTAAGCTTCAAGAATGCTATGCTCGGCCGTAACAATACATAATGAAATCTACAGATACCCAAAACGGCGGACTCCTGCTTCCTTTTGAGAGTGCTCGAGCTATTCAAGCGCGAGCCACGCTTCAAGTTCATGATCACCAACCCCTCCGATGCGCTCGACATTCCCGAATTTGGGCCTGGTTGAAGAATAACTCAGCTTCGTCACTCACCTTGCGTTCATGGGATTCATACCGCTGTCAACAGTTCATTGCCTGTGTCTTCTGGATGATAGATTTTGTAGCGGTTCAGCCTCAACTACTCATTAACACTATTGTTAGCAGAAAAAAGGTAGCCATTGTTCGAGGAGAAAACTGACTTCAACTTTGAAATTATCCTGCCCGTAAACATCACTGAGAAGTCCAATGAGCTTTCTTGGATCGAGATTTTGGCCTTCAATGATTTGCACAGGTCTTGTGGCTACCGATGTCATCTTCTTTTTGAAGGTCTTGGCTGGATTTGTTTGAAGTGAAGGGATCTGAAACTAGAAAGATCCCAACTCAGTCGTAGGAGATTTCACTGAACGGCTCTGATAGGTATGATTTGAAAGACAAGAGTGTTGTTGCAATAGTTCACCGGATAGCAGAATAGTTTGGATGAGGAGAGAAGATGCAATTGCGTGCGGGACTGTTCGATTGATGAGGGGTCCCGCTGTCTCAGCCTGCTCGGACCAGGCAACCGATCGGTGTAAGGCAACTGGACCACAATGCGCGCCAAGAACGAGTACAATTTTTCAGCCCCCCACCAACTCAGCTTGCATATGCAGACAAAATCGAATTCGGAAAACGGTAGCTGACCACACTGTGACGCAGATGCTAAGCCACGCTGCTGCTCATTTTTGGTGTGCCTCGCGACCCACCCTACTGAAAATCGGCCTGTAACCAGTAAGTTTGCGCACGGTGAAGAAGGCGTTGGACAACAGGCAGAAGTGCCCAAACGAGGCTGTAGAGTCACCACGTTCTGCGAGGCTCTCTTTATACGCCTTGTGGCAAGAGCCTCAAGTTGACTCAACTCACCGCAGTCAGCTTTCGAGGCGCAGTGACAATCCACTTCCCATTTTTCATCTAGAACACGCGGGAATGTCAGCCGCGAAGATGGAGTGATCGGAAGGAGGGGGAGGGCGAAGGGAGGTCTAAGCCTCCTTCGTGTTGGCGCGCGCGTGCGGACACACCTTCACCGAACAATTCTGACCCGGGAAAAGGCGAGCCAGTACGTTCGTCAGCGCCTGGGCTGAACTGGCGTATCTCGTACTGACGGCCGATGTGACCATGGTATCGCTTCGTCTCGAACGTAAAAGGTCTCAGGGAAGTGGCGTGCGTGCTTCAATGAAGACTTCAGGTGGGTGCTGAAGGCTGAAGAGCACGGCTGCAGAACACGGGGACGCAGGCCCCTTTATGCGCAGAAACGCATCGTTGGTTGGGTAGCGATTATTACTCATTGCCGCAGGTTGGGCAAATCTGCTGTTGCGTATTTGCGCAGCCGCGTGTTGTGGATGCGCGTGACATTTTGAGCCGCATGGCTGCTATCAACGAATGGTTAGAGCTGTTAGGAATCGGCCTGACCCACGGCACCACGCCTCTATGCAAGCTCTCCCGAGGGAGAAATAGGTACTGGAATAATTGAAATCAGCGGTCATTTAATATACCCTGTTGGAACGCATGTTCAAGACAAGAGTGGCTCTTGGACTAACCAACTCATGCTTTTCTTGCTCCGGTCAGCCCTCCTCGGGGAGCTCCAAACGGCTGACCAATGGACATGTCGCCCAGTCAGCGCCCTCGGTGAGCAGGTCATTTTGCCAATGCAAAGAGGACCTCGTCCTCCCTCCCTTAGTTCCACCCAATATCACTACTCAAACCTGTCGCGCTATTTCTAGGCGAGCGAATAAAGTAATTCCTCAGCAGATTGTTTAAGTCAGATCGAAACATCTGCTACCACTCAAACTTTCTATCAAGGAAAGGAAGCAATGAAGATGAGGTTATGTTCACACTTCCCAACCATCACTATGCACATCCAACCACCGATTTACAAATCATGAAACTGCTTCCACATTGTGTAGTCTGAACATGAGCTCAATACTTGATACTCATCATAAGGTCATGATGCAACCGTATGTTGAGTTGATGTGATTGTCTAGCTCGTTGGTCAGCTTCTGAGACTTAAGAGCCGCATTTCGGAAGGCGCCCCTGTCAATGTCATGAAGAACTCTCCGCCAAAGGACAGAGGCTTGGCGTGACCTACGTCTAGGCCTAACGGCGGGGGAGGATTCTGTATGGGTCATGTCTAATTGGTGGTGGTCTAACGGGCTCGTTTGGTGGCTGCAGAGCTGGCCCGCTGGCCAGGTTCGACTCTGCTGTAGAGTGAAGTCTGAGCTCCTCGAGTCAGCACTGATGATAAAGATGATGCTGGACCTCTGGTGCATGTCAGAGGTTTTGGACACCCACGGGCAAGGTGTGAGAGCGTAATCTTGGTCGCTCTTGGCTCGCTCAAGAAGCTCGTGCAGATTTAGATTGAGTTGCGCCGCATTGGATCTCTGCTTCGGCACGATACAAAGGAGATCCTTCATGATGAGTTTGAGGAGATCATGGATGAGCTGCGAACATTTCGGGTCGTTGTGGAGGTCCAGGACCCATTTCTCGACTCCGTTCCGCACTCGGGCGTCTTTGTTCGTTCCCTTGATGACAAGGCTCCAGAAATAGTCGTCGCTAATTCTGCCCTCGCTGTTGAGAATGAAGGACTTCTCCATGCGGCTCTGAGAGAAGGTATCGATCGCTTCCGATCCCCTCAGCATCCAGCTTACCCACTCAAGAAACAAGCAACCGAGGCTCCACAAGTCGTAAGCGCGAGAAACAGGCAAGTATATGTGACATTCAGGGGGCTCATAAGTTGGCGAGCTGAAGATGGTGTAGGGCGGTGACTTCGTTCTTGTATCGCGGCCGTGGAATCTCCCAAGTCCAAAGTCAGTGATCTGGAAAACATCCCCTTCGGAATCTTGATACCAGAGGATGTTCTCTGGCTTCAAGTCGCCGTGGCGGCCAAATCTTTCCTCGCCTTGGCTGACGCTCATCAAAGCCTTCCCTTGCGGCGTCTCCATTTCGGTTTCAGTCATCGAGAGGGGAATTGAAACCTGGAAGTTGTGAATTGTGTGCAGCGCTCGTGCGAGGCCTCTCATCTGTCCCAGCGACCAGAGAATTGTCTCCAGTGTAATTTGTGGCTCTGGAACTTGTTCCCAATAGTCCCTGAGGTTTCCCTTTGCGCGCAGAAAAACTAAGTGGTAATAGCCCTCAAACTCATAGGAGAAGAGCAATTTGACGAGGTGATTGTTGGCTTCAAGCGCCACAAGAGTTGTCCGCTCCTTTTGGAATTCGTTCTCGTCGTGGAGGTGGAGTTTCTTGATTGCCACTGAGAGAGCCTTAATTTTTGATCAATGTCAGTCAACAGAACGGAAATGGTGATGAAATGCCGCTTACAGAATGACCAGGTCCCTGATGCCAGTTGTGATGCGCTTGGTGGATTTTGGCCTCGTATACTTCACTGTAAGCTCCTTTACTGACTAGGGTCTTATCGGTGAATGGTAGAATGATGTTCTCGTTGAACTCGTAGTGATTTTGGCCTGAAAATACAGGAGCGATGCAGCGCCATTGGGTGTGAGAGAGTTTCAATCGCTTGTGCCTCCCCCATTCCCTCACTGAGAGTATCTCGTCGCCGTTTCGTCGTCTCAGCATGGACGTGGCGCTTTCGTAACTGAACGGAAGGTCTGCATCAGAAATCCCTTCCTTGATGAAGTTGTGGATCTCGTATGCTCTTTTGTTGTACGCGAGAATCGTGAATAGGTTCCTGCTGTGATCTTGCACTGCTTTGACATGGAATGCAACGTCTCGAGGAGCACCCAACCGGACCTGTTCCTCAATTACAGCAAGCGTGATCTTCTCCAGCTTTTTATCTTCTGGAATATAAAATATCTGTGACTCGGGTCGTTGCTGAATCAACTCTTCGAACAACTGTTCATGAAGGCGAGAAGCGGCCTGCTTGCGCGCTGAGGTGTCTTGCTTGGCGCTAGTTGTGATTCGGTCTGGCATGGCTGATATCCATGTTTTCGAACCGTCCGAGCTTCCCACGTAAGGGGCTGGTTGAAATACTTAGTACTATCATCAAGCTGCATCTTAAAATAGTAGAAAAGGATTTTTTCCGTGTTGTCAAACAAAATCTCGAAAAGACAACAAAGCATAATGGAAAATATACGTACCTAAGTTTTGATCATTATCATCGTCATAAATCAGCGGTTCAAACCCATCCAAGCTACGATTTGACAATGTATCTAGATTGTACGCTGATTTTTCGGCATGGCTGCCAATATCAAAGTACGGGTTTCGTAAAAAGTAAGCGTCGGCCCCTAACAAATCATGATGCAAGGAATCATCCTCTTCTGGCGGATCTGGCAGAGACTTCAACGAAAATGAATGCATATGCACAGCTATATGCTCGAGCAGAAGGGTGGCCTCTACATCCGTGGTATTAGCTTCTGAAGGACAAAGAGGGCAGGATTTTATTTCCAACGGAACGGATCGGGTGCATGCAGAAATTAGGAGTTGCATGTCTTTGTTTGGAATTGACTCTGGGTGGTCGACCTGGAAATGTGATGCAAAATCTTTCTCGTTCTCAAAAGGTCTTCGACTGGAACAATGGACATCTGGACAGCACCAGTATTGGCGGCTTTTGTGTTCGATTTGCATATGCTTCATCCAAAGCTTCCTGGTTTCGAACAAGTCCAGTGGCCTTGGACAATCCTCCAAAATGCATGTATATGGTTGGACGTCATTTGCGAGATGCTTTCTGGTTCAGGTTCGCCAATGATTAGATTGAATACCAAAACACGTAGACGTGATAAGTCATACCTCCATCGGGTCTTCTGCGCGGTCTCTATGGAGAGATACTGACAGCAACAGGGGCATTTAAAAAGCTTGCTCCCAGGTTTAATTTTGGGCGGTTGCGGGTATTCAACTGCCAAAGCAGTTGATGAACCCACCGTGGAAGGACCTTGGGGTTGCTCGATCTTGATTGATGTCTCTACCTCAGATGCCAACGTTGATGACAGAGGTATCTCTGGGTGTGGTGCTTCTTCAACACGGGGTGGGCTATGCAAGGGCTGTGGGTATGCCCCAGGGATGAGCCACAGTTGGAGTAAATCGAAAATCCACATCTTTGCAATGAGCCAGATGCTGATTATTTGTCCTCTAAAGTTCCAAGCTGAGGGATTCTCTTTTACTGCAAGTTTCTCGGAATGTTTTTGTTGATAGAGGAAACGGTTGCGCCGTCTCAAATTGGCCTCGATCAACCGCCGCTGGATTGGACTGATTTTCGATGGATCCCGTTGGGGTATTTGAGTACAGTCCTGAGTAGGGTAGACTGTGAGCATAAATTCAAGATGAGCGGTGAGCTGCTCGTAGTCCTCAGATTTGAACCGACTGTCTGCTTTCCGAAATCTGGAACTCAGGCCGGATTTCCGGATAGCAGCTGTAAGCCTAATGATTTCTTTCATGACGTTTTCAACCCTCTCAGAATTTTGCTTCAATCTCTCTCTTTCAGCTGCGATGGCATCATCTGTGCCCTCGGTTGATATAGTTGATTGCATTTCCACATTCATGACCAACAGTGCTTCTTCGGTATCTCCAGGTAATGTAGTAGCCAAATGCGGCAGCTCGAGGGGATATTTCTTTGCAATATCCTGGGCTGCGATATGAGCGTAATGTTGATCAGAACATGCATCATTTTCCTTGAGTAGCTCGGAGACCTACCTGTTCCACGGCATTTTCCAAGAAGAATGACCAACATCCGCAAAAGGTTTATGACTATATGCTTGATGTCAGGCCAGGACTCAAGCCTTGAATCAAGTGAAGCTAGCCCTCCTGCGGAAGCACCTGCCCCATCTGACCACAGATTGAAGTCCGCAAGCCTATCTTCGGCCCATTCATTCTTCATCAGATAAGGCTCAGTAACACATTCCTCAAATGACTGGCGACAAGCAGCTGTAGCGTCATAGATTGTCGGATACCGTAGCGTCATGGTGGTCCATGTAGGTACACAAACGTAGTAGTATGGGATACAATATCTGCTCAGTTCGGGGCGCCAGAGTAGTTGATGGGTTAGGCTTCATTACGTCGAAACGAATCTTGGCGTGCGGGGTTATGTTACACAAAGCGTGATATGATCTTGGCCGGTGTGATCTTCGCCACGGAGCCTTGCCCCTCATTCTGTATGATCCTTTGCACACTTCTCATTGCACCACCCGAAAGCCCTTCTGAATCTCCCATCCCATGTTCGAACTTCCAATGACACTCACAGATGTGCTTCATGCTATAGAGGCCGTACCAATCGTCGGTCGAATTGCGACTGACCTAGCAATCGAAATAGACGATTCCAGCCTTACTCAGTTCGGTTCGAGTCTAGGTAGGCTAGGAATAGGGCTTCAAAATCCGAAGACGGACTTGACAGACCAGGAATTACAAAAAGTCCTTGGAAGGATCGAAAAGGCTTGCACTGTAAGGATTCATACCGCTCCTACATAGAGAGAACGGTTGGCTGAATTACCACATTTCTCAGTGGTCAGAAGGCGAGGACGTATCCAGCCTTAGCACTTTACGCTCTTTAGCGCAGATTAAAGAGACTGAGCAGAGTATCTTTCCATGGTCCAGCTGGCTTTCTTGGTCAGCATGGTGTTCTCCGGGCTCGCCACACAAGCAAGTCCGCAAATGTCTGGAAAGGCTGTCGAAAGAACAAGAGCAACTCCAGGATTTGGAGAAAGCAATCGGAGATTTCACTTCCTGTTTAAATGTTGAGCCACCGGACCAGACACGCGAATCCACCCCAAAATACGAAAGAGCGAAAGAAGGAGCTTCGGAGTACCCTGGTCGGGTGAACAAAGACCTTCACACGGTTTTGAGTAATCACGCACGCTGCTGCTCCCATCATCGTTCAATATGGCTGCGGTTGAACCCAGGGGACCACGTCCAAGAAAGCGACTTGGTTTGCTTCGAGCTGCTCTTCAACGTGAAGTCAAACTCTGGTCACTCCACCACAGCAGTGGTATGGAAAGAAACAAAGATGTTTGTTCCAAGGTACTTAGAGCATGTTGGTGTTGCGCCCCGTACATGCGACTGACAATCAATTCAGAAAGGAACCAAAGACTTCACGAATTACCTTCGGCGACGAAGTCACCGGCTTAGAGCTTGCCGTCGGAACATCAGTTGAGGACAAAGCAGAGATAATATCTCCAGAAGACTTTTGCGCAATTCTGAATGGTTCAGAGAGCACTCTGTTATGTTTCCAAATTGAACCTCCAACATTGAAGCAACTAAAGAGAACAGAGACTCTTTCGCGCAGAGTTGAAGCTGCGAATAGTGTTCCACTTTCGCAGGCTCTCGGAATACATCAAATGTCTCGGAAAACACGGTTCATCCTCGCATACACGATTGCTAAATCAGTGTGGCAATACTATGATTCGGACTGGATGAAAACCCCCTGGAATCGGGACAATATCCACCTCTTGGGTGATCACCTAGAAGGAGACAACCCCGTTGCCTCTTTAAGCTTATGCAGACCATACTTTGCCACAACATTTCGAGACAATCAGCGAAACACTCCGGAATATGTTCCAGGAAAGGAGCTTTGCTTTCATCGGTATCCAAGGGTTCTAGCTCTCGGGATCTTACTGATCGAGTTAGCAAAGGGGAGGTCTCTCGGAGTTACGAGTGTTCCTCTGGAATACTCCGGAAAATCCATCAATGACATTGTTCTGTCCGCTTGGGGAGTGTTCAGACAAGAGGGCCTTTTTGACAAAGATGAAGACAACGATATTCCCATATACCGTGAAGTTGTAGCCAACTGTCTGAACAGCGATCTCTTTGTTGAAGAACAGAGCACCACCAAACAGCAAAAGCTAGGAAGAACAGACAGAGGGCTGGAAGAGCGGCGAGGTGTCATTTATAGGGACATTGTTTGCCCATTGAAGGGACTGCTGATGGGAATGGGGTGGTGGCAATTGCGCAACGAGACGACGCACCAGCTGAAGCCTGTGTTGAAAATGACGCAGAGTGACACACCCGCGATCGCTGAGACAAATTTGACTCAATCATTGCGCACTTCGAACATTGAATTGAATTCAGAAATTCTCAATAGCCACTCACGACTACTCCGTGGCAGGTCTCGGTAAGATTTCTATGCTTCGAGAGCCTCATAATGCTAATATCTTCTTAGGGTGTCACCTTCATCCTGGGTTGCTGAGCTTGTGTCTATTTCTAGGGCTCTTTCAAAACGCGATGACGCCCAGGTCGTGCGAGTAGCAGTAATTGACACTGGCTGCGACCTTGCGGCACCAATATTTGATCTTCCAGGGTATGGAGCTCGCCTGCGGGACCATTGGAAAGACTGGCTTGGCGAATCTTCCCGGCCGCAGGACGAAGACGGTCATGGGACTGAAATCGTCTCTTTGTTGTTGCGCATCTTGCCGAATACTGAAATTTTTGTTGCGCGAGTGGCAAAAGATCAACAGGACCTTGACACAGCTGGCGAGCTCATCGTTAAGGTGGGAGCTCATTCCGGCAACAAGTGGAACTCTACTAAGATGTACCCAGGCAATCGACCATGCGGCGACAAATTGGATGGTCGATATCATTACCATGTCGTTCGGCTTCCCCCGAGAGGTTCCTTTAATCAAAAAGGCTATCCGGAATGCAGAAGAAAAACGCAATTGGTCTATCATTTTCTTCGCCGCTGCTGCCAACGAAGGATCAAATACGGAAGACCTTTTCCCAGCTAATTTCGATCCCGTTATCCCCATACGTGGGACTGACTGCGCTGGTGCCTTCGTTCAGCAATACGACCCTGAGGTCGCCTCTTTCAAACGTGGCATGCCGTTGTACGGGACTCTTGGAGAAAAAGTGCCATGGGGTTGGCCGGATGAAGGCAAATTGAGTTCAGGATGTTCGATTGCGACTCCTATAGCAGCCGGAATCGCCGCTTTGATCATACAATGCGTGACATCCACGTCAGCTCACTTCAACGAGGATGACCAACGAAAGGTACGGAAAAAGGAAGCAATTCTGGGGTTATTTCACGCAATATCAGTTGAAAACCCTATGGGCAGGCGCTATATTAACCCGCGAAATCTTGTGGATAACGAGGGCCAGCCAAATGTGGCTATGATTCAACTTGTCCTTCGAAGAAATTCATGAAGCCCACCAACTCTGCTCGTCGGGGAAAGATATACAAATACAAGTTTCTTCTCCATCACTGACCTCAACTGCTTTCGGTGAAATATCTTTACGATCAAGAGCCGAAAGGCTGGCCGCCATAGCATCCTTTGTCTCCACCTCAATCTCTGGTTCTTTTTCCTCTCTGTCTCCAAGGAAGGCAGCTTTTGACCGAAACTCCCTTGTCTCTAAAGACTTTTCTTTCCAGCCCTTTGATCGAATCTCCAGCAGTTGGTAGGCGAAGATGACATCTTGTCGGGCCCGGAATGAATCCCGCTGACTTTGATCCCTCATGAATTCCACGTTGCCTCCGAGAGAAACTCCTTCAGCCACAGGAGCGGATGCACCGGCATTCATACCCTTGTGCACACTGCGTTCTGTAGACATCTCAAAGTTCTCGGCAATTTTGATGCCGGAAATCATGTACACGGGGCATGACCTGATGTGACCCGATTGCAACACATTTCGGACCCTCGGCACGTTCACGCGCTGGCGAAGCACTTGTTCACTGGGCTCGGACTTGAAGTAGGTAGTCTTGAGGCTGGTCATGTTGTACTCAGTGTTCGTCTCCTTGCTGAAGTTGGTGCCCAAGTTGATGCCGATATTTGCCAGAAATTGCGCCCAGACGCTGAGGCTCACACCCTGTCCGGCACCGCGATGCGTGACGAAGTCGTCCTCGAAGACCGTTTCGACCTCAGTTTGAGCCATACCCGTGTCAGCCTTCGTAAGAACCCGGTGAGGTTGGAAAGGGTCCGCAATGATGTTCCCCAGCGCGATCGGTCCATCAGGGCGAAAATTGAAGTTGGGCGCAAGTAGATACGTTTTCACAAGAGCCATATTGATGAAAGATGAATATATGGGACGCTTATGCGTGGGATCAATGTGAAGAAAACTAGAGAGACTAATGATGCTATTGCCGTGGAGGATATTCCAGTCTTCTTGAGCAGGCAGCCACTTCTGCGAGGGCAAAGAGGCCGCACGGCAAATTCTGAAAACGGATGCCCCGCAAATACTGCGGGGCAACACGAAAAGGGTGCTGAGCAGCCTGGCCCATGAGCTTCAGCTTGTTTTCCGGATTTTCCTGCAGGCTCGCTTACCTTGCAGCGCACGATACGTGGACAACGCCAGTTTTGAATCCCTCGTTCAACTCTCTTCTAAGGTTAAAGCCTAAGTAGCCAGGTGGCCAAAATAATATTGAGACACCTAAGCCCCGAAATGTTCTATAGTTCGGTTCTTTAAGTAATATTATAGAGCCTTTCAGATGAGAGAATTTATTTTAATCTTTACGAAGATGCGATGCCAGTCAGGCTTTTGAGATACACTAATCGAGATACATATTACTTTAAGTCAGAGGTCGTAGTGGTTCAGGGCCCCCAACGCTAAGTCGATATTCCTTCCATTGCTCAACCCTTGATTTCCACGTCTTGCCATCCTCGTCATTAGCATAAAAATACGACACTATGCTGAACCTGCCTACCGCATGTTGCTTTATGAGCATGAATTTGATGGCACGCTCCGCAAACGCCGTATCAGCGATTTCATACTCGTTCAATTTAAGTTGTTCCGAAAACCTCCACAAGGGAACTGCTGCCGTTTTAGGGAGCTCTTCGGAATCATGTTTGAAATCCTCCTGGAATCGCCAGACGGTCCTGTCCGTCGCCTCCAGCAAAGGCCATTCGAGATTCTTTCCCCTTGGAATGTCGACCGTCACAGGGGTTACTGTACAGGCCTTGCGTGTAAATGACAGGTACCCTTCCTCATCAATGTTTCCGTAGAGCCGCTCCCACGGCCATATCTCCCCTTTTCCAGTACTACTCCATGATGAGCTGGCAAAAAACCAGTCATCCAGGGACCTTCCAGGACACCATTTGCCAGAGATGAGATATTCGGCGCTGCCGGCAACGTCGGTCTTCGCGAATTGTGGAAAGGTTGACATCTGCGGGCAGGGAGGGATCTTGGCCGGCATCCCGAGCCAATCGGCGCTTCCACCTTTGTTGACGATCTCTGAAGCCAGTGCGAGCGTAGCTTTCAGACGATCATCTGCATTGAAGTCCTTCGGGTTCAAACTGACATCCATAAGCCCCATGATGCTGAAAACCATGTCCACCGGACGGGAGGACGTGCGCATCAGCGCGCACCGCCAGACCATCGAGTAACATCTCCGGGTTGAGGCTGGCTGGTACGGTTCAGAAGAGTTCTGGAAATTCAACCGTGCCTGGCGCAGTGCGAACAGGTCGGCATGACCTTTGCCGAAGATTTTAATATCGACGGGGGTGCCAACTGCAATTATTTCAGGTTTGTTCCAATCAGACAGCGGTGAGTTGATGGGGCATGCGTTGAAGACCATAGGTCGATCTATGCATGCCCGGACGATGTCGATAAATCTTGCCAGCGCGCATCCGGTCCCGTGCCCAACCTCCCTCAGCTTGAATACCGAAGTGCCGATGCATCTGCCCGTGCCCATGGTCCATGAAAAGAGAACCTGTGGGTACTGAGGCGCCAGGCACTCCTGCAAGGTCCACGCCCGATTGGCCCAGGAGGTCTCTTCGTCAAGTGGAACAAGCCTCTCGGTACCTCCAGAGAGGATTAAACACTGGGTACAGCACTTGTACAGCCGGTACATCTGAGAAATCTGAAAGCTCTTGTCGGCTTTGCTTGTCTGTACAATGCAAAGCCGATCCAGCCAGAGGTACTCAGCCCTGGAAACCATACGCCATCGCCCAATCTCGTCATCTTTCAATGACGCCAGGCATGCGGAGCGTAGAACATCGACAGATATTCGGTCTGCTCCTTCTGCTCCCTCGACCGTAAGATATCCAGAGTGGTTCCTGGCTGCGACGGTGCTCGGATCGACTGGATTCCCTTTCCAGACGTACGAGATTGCTGAGTATCTGAACTTGGGCCAGGACATGAAATTCTTGAATTCCTGCAGTGGTGGCTCGGGGAATTCCCAGATCCTGAGGATGTTATCCATGGTGAAGGCAACGCAGTCGAGCATACGGATACGGCCATCTGTCGCGGCAGATCTGATGCTCACCGTTCGAACTGTTCCGCAGACATTAAACAATGAGAGTTCGTAGATCACGCGTGCGCCGAGATCAGCAGCTGTGGTCAGGTTGCTTCGAGACGTAGCCATCTCGTCTAGTATTGCTCTTAAGGAACGGCGAGGGTTTGTGTTTAGTGAACGCTGATAGGATGATATGCAAGAATCCAGGGAGCCGAATGCAAGGCGCGAAGCTTTCTCTGACACACGCAGGCAGGTCAGTAGACTACAAGAAAGTAGCTACCGCGTGGGAAATGCGTACTTATCTACGTTGGCTCTGGGAGACAGGCCGGTATTCATGGACCCTCGGTCTTCGAGGGTGTAAGCTGACCTTGATGATCGGGAGCCTGTCCCAAAAAGAAAACTATGGACCACGTTTGAAGATTTCAGACTATGCATGAATATTGCCGTGGGAAATTTGCCTCAGGCTAAGTCTTTGGCTAAACGGTCACCTGGAAAGAACATCAGCAAAACAGAAAATTGGATGAAGGAAACATTGTTGATTGAAGAGCGCTTGGCCGTGGTTCGAAAAGAAAGTGGTTCCCCGCATTTGTTGTCACTGCATTACACGTAGCACTGATGTCACGTGTGGGACCACTCATCTAATTTTACGGCATAGCTTGAAAGGTAAGGCAGGCCGTTAAATCATAATGCAAACGTCCTCGTCGCCGCGGCTGGTGATATCCATCAGAGGACTGTCTCTGATAAGCTGAAATGCGTACCGCTGCAGCTAGTCGTCGCGCAGGCCAGTCGCGCCGAGCGAGGACTCCTGGCTGAGGCGGGCTCCAATGGCGCGGCCGTCGAGCAGCGTGGTATCGCTTAATGATGTGTTGCTCATTTTACGATAGAATTAAGAGGCGTCAGCAGCGATTTCCGTAGGTAGATTGCAGAACATACTCGAAAATAACCTCGTATAAACTACGGAACATTTCTCTAGCACTACAGCATCATTACAATCCCATACTTTGAGCAACAAAAAAAGGCTATCGTACAATAACAATCCCATAAACCCCATCCATCAATCCATCCATTCATCGCAATTGACGAATCCCAATGCCTAATCCAATTCATTTGTAATTGCGAGCGTGCATCTGATCGTTGCCATCATCCATCCATCCGTCCGTCCGTCCATGCAACCACTCAGTAAAAAGAAAAAGACACACCGAAGAGGGTAAAAAAGAAAAGGGAGAAATCCGAACCTCTCCCACCCCCTAGCACCACCAACACAAACAAGTCCCTACCTCCTCGCCCACTCACACACACAAAGCTCTTATCTATACAACCAAAACGAAAAACCAAACCAAAACCTCAACCCCTCTACTTCGCCATAACATCAACGTACCTTCCAGCACCCCTACCCTTCTTCTTCGCTGCGCCCTTCCTCGGCGCCGGCACGCCGAGCAAGTCATCGATGCTGCTCGCATTGCTCATGCTCGTCGCCGGCCTGCTAGGCGGGCCAGCCGGAGGACCACCACCAGGGGTACCCGCACCACCGGGCGTACCCGCCGCCGACGGCGGACCACCGACAGCCGGAGACCCAGTCCGCGCGGGCGTCGCGGCACCCGAACCAGGGGCACTCGCCGCCATGGGCGGCGGCATGCTCGTACTCCTCATCGGGCCGCCGGGCGGGCCGCCTGCACCTAGCGGGGGCGTCAAGCCAGCACCAGGAGCCTTGGGCGGGCCGGCGAGGTTGGCCATGGAAGCGGAGTTGCGGAGAGACGGCGGCGGGGCAGGGCCCCTGGGGGGCGGCGGGGTGCCAGCCGGCTTCTGCTGGTCGGCCGGGCCGGCCTTCTTGTTGACCCACTTCTTGAGGTCCGGATCGTAGTAGAACGAGTTTTCCTCGCCCAGCTTGGCGCGGATGGGCTTGTTGCCCAGCTGCTCGCCGTTGCCTTCGGAGCGCTTGAACCAGCCGCCCAGCCAGGAGCCCGTCTTCTTCGGTGCGGCGGGTTTGGCAGCTGTGTGGAGGGATCAAGGTTAGCAAATGGGGGTTTCTAAATGCAGAGGTGGTGTGATGGGAAAGGGTTAGAGTAGTATAGAACTTACCATCAGCTTCGGCAGCTTTGCGGAATGCCTCGTCAGCGATGCGGTCCGCTTCTGCCTTTTGCTGCGCCTTGAGAGCAGCAGCACGACGCTCGAGCTCGTCGTCATCATCGTCGTCCATGAAGGATTTCTTCTTGGGCTTCTCCTCCTCCTTCTCTTCGTCGGCCTCGGGTTCAGGTTCGTAAGGCTGGTACGACGGTGGCTCGTACGAGCTTGGAGGTTCATACGAGCTTGTAGGAGGCTCGAAGGAGTTCGAAGGAACTTCTGGAGAGGATAGAGGAGGCCCGAAGTTGCTGGTCGGCGGCTCATAACTGCTCGGGCCCTTGCCGTCATTCATCGCGGCACCAAGAGGCTGGTAGCCAGATGATGTGGGGGTGTACGGGCTGCCGAGAGGGTTGGGAGACGATCCGGCAGGCACAGATCCGTTTGATGGAGCATATGGACTTGTAACCTTGGGCTGTTGCGCGTACGGCATTGAGGAGGGAGGATTGTAAGATGACGGCGGTGTCCCTTGTTGAGCGAACAAAGCATCCATTGGCATCTCAGGTCGCTCTGCGGTATCAACCGAAGTTCGCATTGGTTGATACGGCGACTGGGTAGCCGGATCATAGCGAGAACGTGGCTGTTCACCAGAAGTGCGAGGAGCGTAAGCACCAGACGCAGGAGCATATCGGGAGCCAGCAACCGAGTTAGACGGAGCATAGGGTGCGCTGCCACCTGAGTATGTTCCATACATGTCGACGGTGGAAGGAGACCTGCTGACGCTCGGGGTGTCTCCAGAGACCTTGGCGAAGGGGCTGCTATCGACGCCTCCAGGTCCTGTGGACTCTGAATCATCATCTTCACCGGCAACAAATTTGTTGAAGGTGGACCAAACACTGGTCGAGACCTTGCCCATGGTGGGCTTGGAAATCCAAGATGACGAGTCCTTCGGCGCTTCCGAAAGGCGCTTGATGAGATCATCGAGTTCCTGGACAAACGAAGCATTGTAGTATGGCGAGGAACGAGTGGTGGACTTCATCGCAGTCGCGATTGCATCACAGTAAGCCTGAGCCTCGGTCTTGTAGCCATACTCAGACAGGGTGAACGCATGAGCGAGCTTGTAGGCCTGCAGGTGAGGGATAGCCGGAGGTGCGGTGGGTGCCGAGAGCGACACGGCAAACTCGAAGATCTCGGTCAGAAGAATAGGCTCAACGTCCCGGCCGATCTCAGAGCGATGGTTGACGTGGTCCGCACCGACGAGTACAACGTGTGCGGAAAGGTCGTCCACGCCGCTCAGTATGACAGTAGAGCGAGCAAAGAGATAGCAAATGTGGGCAGCCTCGACACGGCCATACCCTGCCAAGAGCTTGCCCAAGGCCAGGAGAGCCTGAGCATCACCATCACTTCTGTTATTGACGATGAGCAGGAGTGTCTCCCGCCAGCGATCCAGGCCTTCGAAAATATTCGTGTTGGCACCGGATCGATCCGTCTTGCTGACCATCTGGAAACCTGCACGAGCCGAAGCCGGTACAAGCTCATCGATGCTCTCATCCCAGTTTCCAGCAAAGACTTCGTAGAGTGCAGCCAGAGACTGGTTGTTACCGGATACCTTGCGGACTTCCTGGCGGACGAACTCTTGAGCAACTTGCTTCCAGATGTCCCTGTTCAGCGTTGAGGCAATAAGCATTGCGTGACCCCAGAGCCTCTTGTCAGCAGCATCCCAAACAGCCTTCTCGCGGTCACCCTTCAGGAGATGAACACGCAGCTGTTCAACGGACTGGGGATCAATTGGCTCAGCAGTGTTGACCGAACCAGTAGTAGCCGAGGATCCCATGATATCCACCGGACTCGAGAGCTGAGGCTCGTCCTCTTTTCCGTTCGACAGGACTTTCTTGATAGCGTCGTGGACAGCGTCAGACCCCTCCAAATGACCATCATGCTCGACGAAGACCTCTAGGACCTTCCATAGGAGAATCTTCTCCTCGAAACGAATTCTAGACTCGGCGGGAAGTTCGCCGTTGAAGATCTTACTCTGATAGTCCTTCTCCATGGTCTCGATACTCTGGTGCAACCAGGTAAGAGCCTGCTTCTTCTGACTCTTAGTCTTGAGTGGACCCGGAAATTTGGCGATGGGTTCCCAAAGAGGGCACAGCTCCTTTGCCTTTTGCAGCTTGACTTCGCCTGGCGTGCATTTGACTTGAGGCATAACGGTGCCGGTTCCATAGCGAGGAATCTCCTTAGGGAAACTGGTCAAGATCGTACCGCCAAGACCCCACTTGAAAATAGGAGCACCCTTCCACCTTTCCAGCGGGTCGTTCACAGTCTCGTCGGTTGGCTTCACGTAACTCAAGTCGCGAGAGAAGGTACGGCGGCGGCGTTGCTGAGGGGCCGCAGCAGGAGGTTGCGAAGGAGCTGCTGTGGGCTGAGTAGTGGGGGCAGCGGCGGCAAAAGGAGTGTACGGCGATCCATTAGCGATTGGAGAAGTCACCCCGTTCGTAGATGCCGGCCGGTCAATTGGAGCCATTGAAAGCATAGGACCCTTCATCGTTGCACCAGGAGATTGCGACTGAGCGCGACGAGGCGGTGCGACTCCAGATTGCCCAGGCGGAGAAACGACCTGTTGGTATTGCGGTGTGTAGTTGGACGTCGTTCTCCTAGCAGGAGACGCGACCGCAGAACTCGGAATACTTCTCGGTGGCGGCGGCGTGGCCGGCTTCTGCTCTTGCTCTGGGATTTCTCGTACGAGGTCCAAGCTAGACCTGAGATGGCCAACTGGTTCATCTCCGGAAGCCACGCTTGGCTGTAGAGAAGCCCTACGGCTGCCTGAAGACGAAGGTCGTTGAACAGGGTGATCAGGGGTGCTGTGGTATGCTAGCGGGCTTGAAGTTCGTGGAGCAAACGGAAGTGTCGGGGCTTTCGGGGGCTCGGCGACGTATCGATTTTGCATTGCTGGCGGAGCTGACGGAGGTGCAGGAGAGTACCGTGAAGCGGCCGGAGCAGACGGCGGAGCAGGAGAGTACCGTGACGTAGCTACGCCTGCAGCTGGCGGTGCTGGCGAGTACCGGGAGGCGGCAGTAGGCGGGGCCGATGATACGGCCAGTCCTTGTGCAGGCTGCGAAGTTGGAGGCAGATCCGGGAATGGATTGAGACGCTCAGGCTCCTGTAATTGCGGCATTGCTGGGGGCGCATAATTGTGAGACGATGATCTCTGAGGGGCCGGCGGAGGTGCATATGCTTGAGATGCTGAAGAAGGCTGCGACTCTGGTCTCTGTGGCTGCGCACCAACAGGAGGGGGAACAATTGCAGGCGCATAAGTTTGAGAGCTTTGTCTCGGAGGTGGACCTAAAGCCCCCGGAGGAGGAGAGGGGCTGGGACCCTTGATCTGTGGAGTATATCTGCCAGCTGGACGGGGCTTCGAGACGACTGGCAGGTCTTCAAAGAAATCACCGGTGCTTGGCTTTGAGGTAAGACTCGGCGGTTTCGAAGGAGGCTGGGCTGGGAAGCCACCGGAAGGCGTGATTGGAGATTGCACAGGCATGGGCGACGGGGTGAAGTTCGCAGAAGGCGGCGGCAAAGATGGCGACGATGCATTCGAGTACATGCTGGAGGTTCTCGGCGGCGGTGCTCGCGACTGCTGAGCGTTAATAGTCGGTGCATGGACAATCTTCTTTCTCGGCGGCTGTTTCGCTAAGTCATCCGGGAGATCGAAAGGAGAAGAATAGCCGCCCTTTGCCTTGTCCGCAAAACTCTGCGCAGAGCTTGACATGGCTGGCCTCTGCGGTTGCTGTTGCTGGTATGGCTGGGTCAACGCAGCGTAAGGCGAGGCCTGTACCGGAGCCGGGGCAGGTTGAAAGGCATTGGTTGTCTGCAGGCCTTGCGGAGCATACGGGTTCTTTGGAGCGGCTGGAAGAGGTGCTTGTGCTGCGACCGGAGCATATTTGTTCGCAGGCGCGGACGGCGCCGGTGCAGCGGCAGCACCGTTCTGACCAGGGAGAGGAGTGTCGTCCAGGAATCCTTCATCATCGTCGAGGAAGAAAGCAGACGGATCGACTGAGGACTCCTCGAGAAGGTCATCGTCCGCCAAAGCTTCAGCCCACATTGCGCTCAGGTCCTCCTCCTCCTTTTTGGGGGCTCCTTCGTTTTGCGACTCGGCAGGCTGCGACGCATCGTTTGTCTGTGGGGCCGCATTGAAGCCAAAGTCAACATCCTCCGCTGCACCCCAATCCAGATCCGGACCTTCAGATGGTTGTTCCGCCGGTGGCGCTGGCTCCGCCTTCGATTCTTCCGCCAGCGTTTCCTTCACAGGTGCAGATGTTGTGCCTAGGTTAAAATCATCATTCGCAGCGTCGCCCCAATCCAGTGATGCTGCGGCAATTGTCTCTTCAGGCTGCGATTGTGTCGGTTGTGAGCTTTCGAGTGCCGCCTCTGCCTGGGGTGCGGGCTCGGGTGCAACTGGCGGCTGCTCGTGTTCGGCTGTTTTTTGGACCCCAAAACTGAAGTCGTCATCGCCAGCTGTCCCCCAGTCCAAATCCGCGGGAGCATCCGGCTGTTCCGCCTGTGCTTGCTCTGGATGCGAGCTTTCGGGTGCTGCCTCAGGCTGCGGCGCAGGCTGGGTGTCCAACGATGGCTGCAGCTCCTCTTGCGCGGTTGTTTGCTGGGCGCCCAAGCTGAAGTCCTCGTCGCCAGCCGTTCCCCAGTCCAAATCCGCAGCAGCCGGTGCATTTTCCACATGGCCGGGTTGATTCTCTGAGTCCTGCTCAATTTGCGGCGCTTCTGTCGTTTCCGCAGATTTCTGACCACCCAGATCGAAAGCATCATCTTCCGCATTGCCCCAATCCATATCGGCTGCTTTTTCGGGCTCCGCCTCCGCCTGAACCGTGTGTTCGCTCACAGGTTGAGGTACCAATTCCTGTTGTGTTTCCGCGACGGGTGCAGCCGGTTGTGATCCCAAATCGAAAGTGCTGTCAGACGCGCCCCAGTCCAGGGCGGGAGAGTCGGTGTCGTTGGCCAATGGCACTTGAGCACTCTCCTGCACAGCCTCTTCCAACTTGGTCGTCTCGCCCTGATGCTCATAATGCTGTTCCTGTATGTGCTCCACGGATGTCTCTGCGGAAGGATTCGTCTCGTGTAGAGCTTCGGTGTCTATCGTCTCGATGTCGGGCTGCTCGTGCTCTATCGTCGGCGTGGGAACGGCCTCTTCTGCGGGTGGTGGGGTGAGGTCTGCTTCAGTTGAGGCCTGCTCGGCGGGCGTCTGATCTACGGCAGGCTCTGCTTCAGGTACAGTCTGCTCAGCAGATGTAGGTTCTGTCACAGATTCAGATGCGGGCAAAGACTGCTCAATGGGTGTAGATTCTATTGTGGTTTCCGATGTGGCTGCAGGCTGCTCGACGGGCGTGGATTCTATTGCGGGCTCGGGTACGGTTGCATGCGGCTCAACGGGCGTCGCATCGGTATCGTGAGACTCGTGGGACTCGTGAGATTCTTGAACAGACAAGCTTAGAGCAGGTGGCTGCGGAGTGGCCGAACGCGCTTCGGCCAGAGGGGTTTTTGAGCCAGTGTCATCATGGTCCAAGTCGAGTTGGTCATCGTCATTCTGCCAGGCCGAGTACTCGTCGTCTTCTTCCTCGTCGAACACAAAGCGCGGCGTGTCATCGTTCAGAGGATGGCGGTCTTCAGACGTCCGCGGAGGCGGAGAGTCGAATGGGGGTTCAACGTCATCCATCTGCGCACTCGAATCGATGTTGTCGTGAGTGGTGGTGGCCATGTCGGTGAGAGGCGCAGGGGCGTGAGCGGAGTCTGGGCGCAGCGCGGGATTCCACGACGCGCTTTGATCGTCGGAAGGAGCCTTCGCGGGCGGAGATGTGGCGGGGTTGTCGTCCATTATGCTAAATTAATCTACAGGGCGAACGCGAACTACTGCCCCGCGCTTGTCAGCACGAGGTACCAATGGCGGCGGCTTGCGCCTGCGGCGCTCGGGAAAGAAGAAGCGCGGATTGAAGTGCGCACCTGTACAAGGAGGCGCAGAGGCGGCGGCAACGGTCGCGGGCTTGGGCGCGGGCGGCAGCAGCTAGGCAAGGCGCGCGGAATACAAACGGAAGGATTCAGAGGGCCGCAGCGTGGCGGGCATGCTGGTGTTGAGGCTTGAGATCAGGCCAAGTATGTAGGGGAGCCAAGCAACCAGGTAGCATCAGCGGAACTACCGTCGGGGCCGTGCCATGGTTGGCCGCGTATCCCTGCGCGCCACACTGTGGCTGACGCGCTCAATGTCGACACTCGTCCGCATCTCAAACCCGCGGCCTCCGCGCGCAGGCTTCCACCACACCTGAACTAAAAAGAGTGAGCGCCCAGCGCGCCGCCAGCTTTCTGCTCGACCCTTCCGCCAGCGCAGCAGCCGCCCTGTCTCGCCCCGCCGCCTCGCCGATCGTCGTCGTGCCCGCCTATCCTGGCAGCTTCGCCAGCTTGCCTTGTCCGCGTACACCGCCCGATGCAGCACCACCATGTCCGCTCCTCACGAATATCACCGGTCAAATGCCCCGGACTCGCCCGACGATAGTGACGAAGACCTCGAACTGCTCGACCCTATCAGCTCAACCCACGAATCCGCCTCCTCGCCGCCGCACCACAGCTCCAACGAGCGCCGGCCGCTCCACGAGCTAGGCGCCCGCATCCCTCTCCGCAACCTGCGTGTGGGCCGCCTACGAGGCAACAGCCACATGCGCCACGATGACCCCGATGCCGAGTCTCTGCGCGGCCTTGTCGACGACGGGGAGGGGGGTGACAAGCGCCGCCATTCGAACAATGATAGTATTGGTACCATTGGCGACGACGACGCTCCTTTGTTGCCGGGCGGTTCGCCCAACCGACGGGCGAAACCTCAAGGACGTATGGCCAGGTTAAAGTCGCATGTGCGCCTCCCCAGCTTCATGTCCGGCGGTCGACCCATGACGCCTCCTGAGCCTCCCGCCGCCGAAGCTGAAGTAGACGACCACGATCCCTCCTCTAACCGTACTATCGCCGTTGGTCAAATCCAGTCCTCCAAATTTCCTGCAAATGCTGTTTCCAATGCCAAATATACCCCATGGAGCTTCCTTCCGCGCACACTGTACAACGAATTCTCATATTTCTTCAATATGTACTTCTTGCTCGTCGCCCTATCACAGGTTATCCCCGCCCTGCGGATTGGCTACCTGTCTACCTACATTGCCCCCCTGGCTTTCGTCATCAGCATTACTCTTGGGAAAGAAGCCTCGGACGATATTCAACGCCGACGTCGGGACGCTGAGGCCAATTCCGAGCCCTACACGGTACTGCGTTTCGAAGATCCTAGTGCTGGTCCTGGAAAATCGTCTATTGGGTCAAAGAGAAATAAGCTCAGGAGAAAGAGCAAGACGAATAGGTCTAGCCGTGTTTCCGATGAGGAGGAAGGCATTGGCAGGCCAACAGCATCCGTTTCCGAGATTTCCAAGCCCTCTAAGGACCTGAAAGTCGGTGATATTCTGAAACTTGGTAAAGATCAGCGTGTTCCTGCAGATCTGGTCATTCTGGCCGCCTACATCAGCGACAACGCAGTTCAGGAATCAACTGAACCTGAGCCTCCGGTTTCTCCGCAGCAAAATTTGATCGAAACTGACGGCGACAGTGCCGCACCTGCACAACAACCGGCTCAAGATAACTCGTCTTCTGGCAACGACTCATCCGGAGAAGCCTTCATTAGGACTGATCAACTTGACGGAGAGACGGACTGGAAATTGAGGATTGCTTCGTCTCTTACCCAATCGCTGGACGTTTCCGAATTCACTCGTTTACGGATTGTGGCTGGGAAGCCGGATAAAAAGGTCAATGACTTTGTGGGCACTGTCGAGCTTTTGCCTAAGGAGAAGAATAGCTACGATCCTCATCTTGACGATCAGTCGACCTCTGAAAGCACAAAGTCTGCTCCTCTTACCATCGACAACACAGCCTGGGCGAACACTGTCCTCGCTTCAAGCTCCACTGTCCTGGGTGTTGTTGTCTATACTGGCCCCGAAACTCGCCAAGCTCTTTCCACCTCTGCCTCTAGATCCAAGGTTGGTCTCCTGGAGCTGGAGATTAACTCTCTCACAAAGATCCTGTGCTTTCTCACCTTGGCTCTTTCGATAATTCTGGTTGCTCTGAAGGGATTCGACGCTGAGACTGGACGTCCTTGGTACGTCTCGGTTATGCGCTTCCTGATTCTCTTCTCCACCATCGTCCCCATCAGTCTTCGTGTCAACCTCGATATGGGCAAATCGGTCTACGCCAGATTTATCGAGAAGGACCAAGGTATCCCCGGAACGATTGTGCGGACCAGCACTATCCCCGAGGATCTCGGACGCGTTGAGTATCTCTTGAGCGACAAAACGGGAACTCTCACCCAGAACGGTAAGCTATTCTCTCAGCGGTCTACTTTAACATTGCTAATTCTCTTACAGAGATGGAGATGAAGAAGATCCACGTCGGAACTGTTTCGTATGCCAACGAGGCTATGGATGAGGTTACCACTTACGTGCAACAAGCATTTTCAGTACCCCCAACAGAGGGCTCTAACGCTTCTGTCCTTATAACACCATCGTCAACATACACGGTTCCAGCTACATCTGCTACGAGGACCAGGAGAGAGATTGGGTCTCGCGTTCGTGATGTCGTTCTTGCGCTGGCACTTTGCCACAACGTCACCCCAACTACAGAGGAGATCAATGGCGAAATGGTCACTGCCTACCAAGCATCTTCTCCGGATGAAATCGCCATTGTAAAGTGGACTGAGAATGTCGGCCTTCGCCTTCTTCAACGCGATCGCCACAACATCACTTTACAGTCTGTCGAGACCGGACGCACCGTTGTCAAAGTACAGATTCTCAATGTCTTCCCATTCACGTCGGAAGGAAAGCGCATGGGTATCGTCGTCAAGTTCTTCCAAGGAACCGAGATCAGCCCTATGGACAATGGCGAGATCTGGTTCTACCAAAAGGGTGCCGACACCGTCATGACATCCATTGTGGCTGCCAATGACTGGCTGGATGAGGAAACTGCCAACATGGCAAGAGAAGGTCTGCGCACGTTGGTTGTCGGTCGCAAGAAGCTTTCTCCTCAGCAGTATGATTCTTTCAGCCGGCAGTACTCTGATGCGTCTCTTTCTCTGCACGGCCGCGATGCCGCCATGGCAGACGTGGTGAAGAATTTCCTTGAGAATGACCTTGAGCTGCTCGGTGTCACTGGTGTTGAGGACAAGCTTCAGCGCGACGTCAAGCCTTCACTGGAACTTCTCCGCAACGCCGGTGTCAAAATCTGGATGTTGACCGGAGATAAGGTGGAAACCGCCCGCTGTGTTGCTGTCAGCTCCAAGCTCGTCGCTCGTGGTCAATATATCCACACGATCGCAAAGCGTAAGTACAACTCTTCGATCCCATTCCGCTTCATACTAACAAAATATAGTCAAGCGGAAAGACCTTGCAAACGACTCACTCAATTTCCTCCGCGGAAAACCTGATGCTTGCTTGCTTATCGATGGTGAATCTTTGGCTTTGATGCTTACCCACTACCGAGATGACTTCATTTCCGTGGCGGTCCGTCTACCAACTGTTGTGGCCTGTAGATGTTCTCCGACTCAAAAAGCCGACGTGGCCAAGCTCATCCGAGCTTACACCAAGAAGCGCATCTGCTGTATTGGAGATGGTGGTAACGATGTTTCCATGATCCAGGCCGCCGATGTTGGTGTGGGTATTGTCGGTAAGGAAGGTAGGCAAGCAAGTTTGGCTGCCGACTTCTCCATCGAGCAATTCTGCTACCTTACCAAGCTCCTCGTCTGGCACGGCCGTAACAGTTATAAGCGGTCCGCCAAGCTCGCCCAGTTCGTTATCCACCGTGGTTTGATCATCAGTGTGTGCCAGACCATCTACAGCATTGCCAGCAAGTTTGAGCCCATCGCCCTGTATCGTGACTGGCTGCTGGTAGGCTACGCGACGCTGTACACCATGGCACCGGTCTTCTCTCTAGTCCTCGACCGCGACGTCGACGAGTCGCTAGCCAACCTCTACCCGGAGCTCTACAAGGAGCTCACGACGGGCCGCTCGCTGTCCTACCGCACCTTCTTTATCTGGGTCTTCGTCTCCATCTACCAGGGTAGCATGATCCAGGGTCTCAGCCAGATCCTGGTTGGTACCGACGACTTCCCCAAGATGGTCGCCGTCTCCTTCACGGTACTGGTTCTCAACGAACTCGCCATGGTCGCCGCCGAGATCACGACGTGGCACCCCGTCATGATATTCACCATCCTCGGTACCGCTGCCATCTACTTCGGTAGCATCCCCTTCCTTGGCGACTACTTCGACCTCAAGTTTGTTGTCAGCGTCGGCTTCTTGTGGCGCTCTGTCGCGATCTTGGCCATCGCCTTGGTACCGCCGTACGCGGGTAAGATTATTGGCAGGACGATACGGCCGCCGAGTTATCGGAAGGTGCAGGCTGTGTAAAGAGTGTAGAGTGTAGAGTGTTTTGATGAAGTAGAATCTCATTATTTTTCCTGGTTTGCACTTTAGGGCCCGTATATTTGCTGTGCTCTGCGTGAAGCCAGTGTGAAGTGAAAAGCTTTAAACAAAATATGGTTAAAGAGCAAAACTATCCGTAGCATATTTTCACCACGAGAATTCTGCATGAAAGTATTGCCGAGAGCGATGATCTGCAATTTAAGTGAAGTGGTCAAAAGGTTGTTGGCGTCGTCGCAACACGGTCACGTGCAGGCAGGCATAGCGCGGCCCGCGGGCTTGGCAGCGGAACTACGCAACTGACAAGTGCCTGGAGCTCCAGCACAACAACCTAGAGCCTGCTACTGCTTCCCGCCCCATCCACCTCCGCCACCCTCTCCTCCAAGACCCATTTCTCGTTCCTTGAGCTTTCTGCAGCTCGTCCGCCGCTGCACTACCTGAAACACACCTTGCCAACCCGCAAACCGCAGCTCTTCCACCATGTTCATCGCACGTTCGGAATACGGTAAGCTTCAGCCCACCACCGAGCTTTCGGACTGCCGCTAATGATGCCATCTTCCTTCAGATCGGGGTATCAAGTGAGACCATGACCATTGCATCTTCCGACCGAGCTCCCGCTAACCGCCCGCCAGCACCTTCTCCCCGGAAGGTCGTCTGTTCCAAGTTGAATACTCGCTCGAGGCCATCAAGCTCGGTTCGACCGCGATAGGCGTACGTCTCCGCACCTGTGCTTCCACCTCTCAACACACAACAAAACTCTAACACTCACCTTAGGTCGCGACGGGCGAGGGCGTGATCCTCGGCGTGGAGAAGCGGGTGACGTCGACGCTGCTGGAGACGTCGTCGGTGGAGAAGATAGTCGAGATCGACCGGCACATCGGGTGCGCGATGAGCGGGCTGCAGGCGGACGCGCGCAGCATGATTGAGCACGCGCGCGTCGAGAGCCAGAACCACGCGTTCCACTACGCCGAGCCGCTGCGCGTCGAGAGCTGCACCCAGGCCATCTGCGACCTGGCCCTGCGCTTCGGCGAGGGCGCCGAGGGCGAGGAGAGCATCATGAGTCGCCCCTTCGGCGTCGCCCTGCTCATCGCTGGCTATGACGAGGATGGTCCGAGTCTGTGAGTATATCGTCCGGTCTTGCACCTCAACACTTGTTTGTGTATGTGACTGACACACCACGGCAGCTACCACGCTGAGCCCTCGGGCACCTTCTACAGATACGACGCCAAGGCCATAGGATCGGGCTCCGAGGGCGCGCAGGCGGAGCTGCAGAACGAGTTCCACAAGTCGCTGACGCTGGGCGAGGCCGAGGTGCTGGTGCTGAAGACGCTGAAGCAGGTCATGGAGGAGAAGCTGGATTCCAAGAACGTGCAGCTGGCCAGCGTCACCAAGGACAGGGGCTTCAGGATCTACACGGACGATGAGATGGCCGAGGTCGTCGGCAGGTTACCCACCAACTAAGCTACTGCTGCTGGAGAGAGATGAAGGGCCATGATTTCGACGATGAATTGAGAGAAAGGTGGCGTTTATGCTGTAGCATAAGATCGGCAAAATTTTAGAGAATTGTGACGGACGGTCAATGATCATCTAATGAACATGCTGCGCATTGGCCTGGAAAGCGTATCTCGGGGATTCACTCAATGCATGGTTTATCTCACGGACCTCTCGAGGCTCCGGTCGACCGCGAACATGACGCAAGGAAAGTCTATTCGTCGCAAGCCCGGACGACAGGTATTGTACAGCCCACTGGACGTCTATAGTACAGCAGTTGTCCTGGCGGGCACAGAACCTCTTCATCTCATTCCTCTACCGCAGTTACTCCAAATCCCTCCCCAGATGCTACCATGGTCTCCAAGAATCTCTCGCAGTGCGAATGCGCTTAGAAAGGGTTGTCCTCGGGGGCAATCTTGACGTCGAAGAACGAGCCCAGGATGGGGACCTTCTTCATGATGTCCTCGCGCACGCGGGGGACCTCGGCGAAGAAGAAGATGGCGAAGACACCGGCGGCGGCGCCGAAGCCGGCAGCAGTGGTGCCGCTGTGATTGCAATTGCGTCAGCAAGCGTTGTTCTCCCGATTCGAGCCCATCCTTCAGATATCCAGCAAACAATTCCTCTTCTCCAACTTTCCCATCCGTCACCCCCAGCCAATCCTTCCGTCCGACGAACAACGATATAGAGAAGTAGTTGGGGCGGGAACGTACATCTTGGCGGCGCTGCTAAGGCTGATTCCGTGGAAGTGAGGCGCGGTGGAGTACCTGTATATCGCGGAAGAACGGAAGTCGTTAGATTGGCGTTGTCGTGGGAGGAGGGGGGATGGTGGTCCAGGAGGGTATACGCACTTGGGGCCGAACTTGGACTGGTAGGTCTTGTAGCCGCGGCGGGCGGTGACGGGGGCCACGCTGCGGGCGCTCTTGGCCAGAAGGTTTCCTCGTGCGAGCTAAACGGATTTCGTTTCCTCGGTCAGCGGTTGTTCGGACTTCTTTTTTCGAGCGGAATCGGGGTAGCGTGGCCGGGGAGTGCTGATGCGGGTGGATGCGCGTACCATTGTGGATGTGGGGCGTGCGTCTCTGCGTCGGTCGGAGT
The DNA here is from genome assembly GCA_023089105.1 of Lasiodiplodia citricola. Taxonomy (NCBI): domain Eukaryota; kingdom Fungi; phylum Ascomycota; class Dothideomycetes; order Botryosphaeriales; family Botryosphaeriaceae; genus Lasiodiplodia; species Lasiodiplodia citricola. The sequence goes on from JAJNLL010000027.1 coordinate 197,107, forward strand.
GCGGAGAGAGAGGGGGGCGATGCGGGTATGGATGGAAGATGCGCGAGAGGTGATGTTGAGGTTGCTGGTTGCTTGGCCGGCATTGGCCCGGGCGCGCCCGTTCTCTTCGGGTTCAGCCGGCCAATCAGCGGCCCGAAGTTTGCGAAACGCGCACCAGCAGACATTTTCTTCTTCTCGCGCGCCGTCTTTCCCTTCCTTTCTTCCTTCATCACACTTCACGGAACGACTTCGACAACTGACATGGCCACGGGCGACCGCATGTCCACGACAGCTGCTGCTGTAGCGGCCTGGCTGCCAGCGCGCGCAGGATGATGATGATGATGAGCTCCTCTGCCCTGGCAACCGGCGCTGTCCAGAGTTGCACGTGTCGACTTGGTGCCTTACAGCAGGGCTGTAGAAAACCTTACGGCCGGTTCGCTTCACATGAAGTCCAGCATGTGCTTGGTGTCCACTACACAGGTCTGGTGACTTCGTGGCCACGCTTTCTGCTCACAACAGTAAGGTATGCGAATTTTCCATTCTTCTACGTCACACGCATCCCATCTTTCATGATGACACACTTTACTCAGCTCACTCCGAGTCAATCAATGCGGATAACAACTCCTAATCCAATTGTTCCTTCTGAATTATCAACTCCTACATATATTCTGTACATCAGTCTATTCAGATCTGATTTGCTGACATCAGTCAAGTATTTAGGACGGGAAGCCTAGTAAATGGCGCAAGCGGTTCGCTTATTGTTGCGCCACGACTGGTGCGGTGCGGTGCGTGGCTTATCGTACTTGGCGATGATGATGCACATCACACAGGTTTACGTCTACGTCAATGCTCGCTTCGCCCACGTGTAGTTGCAACACTAAGAGGACTGATGTTGCATTTCCGGGCGATTGGTAGAAGGGACTCGGCTGGCGCAGGCAAATTCCGCCGGCAGGCGTGACATTAGGAAGAAGAAGAATAGATCAGTACTTCTGCGCGCATGAAAGCTCCCATCCGTCCCATCGTGAAAAACAGCGCTGACCCCTAACGTTGCCCCTGAGCCCCTCACCGGCTTGCAGCGGTTGCTTATACATCGTAATTGGTGGTGTGATTCAGCATCAGTGCAGCAGCTGATCTTCTGCCTTCTTTGCGGGACTTGCAGGACTCTCCAAATTTTGGCGGCGTCGGGGCTGCGGACGCGATCGCGCGCATGGGGGCGGTCCTGGAGCGTGCTTAGCAGGACGGTGATGCCGCAGCAGATGGGTCTTGGGCGTTCTATCGCTCCAGGCGCACCGCATGTGACCATCCGCGTACCAGGGAAGCGGGTAGGTAATGCAGAATATGGCGGCGCAGATTGGCCCCTTCGACCGGCACGACGCCAGCGACGCCGCGGGCTGCATGCTCGCATGAAATCAAGGTGCCTCATCGGCCAACAAGTTGCCGGGGTGCGCAGATTGCTGGGGTGCATCGTGGGGTTGACCATTTTCGACGGCTGCTGCTGCCGCGCCGCTCTTGGGCATGCGCTCCACCCCACCAAATGCAGCTCGGCATCTGCTCTGCGCGCAGCCTCGGCCGCCTCAACGCCGTGCTCCTCGTGCGCCCCGGGCTGGGGACATGATCCTCCTCAGCTGATGCAGTGGTCTCGCTCTTTGCTCGGCTGTCGGGGCATTGGCGTGCCGGCCTATCAGATCCTCTCCATTATCCCGTTTCTTTCTCGTTCCGGCTGCCACGGCTCTTCAGACGTCAGGCCTACCTACCGCTCCCCATCCACCGCCCCATTCTCCGCAGTCCAAGCAAAAGCCCCGCAGTCTTCTCCACGAAACCTCTGCCCAAATATCACGATACCGCGCCCACCAGGAAAGACGTCCTCAACGCACAGCCCTCAGCTCCGCCCGGCCGCAATCCCGTATCCAGCCGAGTCACCATCGCTCCGATCGCGAACGCCCTACCGCCCACCCTCCATGACTCGGCCGCGCCGCTGCTCGTAACCAAGAAAGACCACTCGAACACCACCGGGCAACGCGCTGCTCCTGCCGTGCCAGTAGCCTGCCCGTTGATCGCCCCCCATTCCACCGCCTAGCCTGCGCCCCGAAAAACACACACACCGGCACACCACGGCGCAGCGCAGGCCAGTCAAACTCCGTCCAGTCGCACTCCGACCAAACGCCAGACTCGTCACCGCCGCGACCACCTATAATTGCTCGCGCCACGCCTCCGTCCGCCCACACCTCCAGAAGTAGCTGCTTCGACACCCCCGGAGGCCGCTCATACCCTCCGACATCGCTTTCTACCTATCAACCACCACCCATCACAATACCTACACACACGTCGCCCGCCATGCCGACCAACGCGAATCGGCCCTTCCTCTCCAACTTCCTCGCCGCCTTCCGCGCGCAATCCGCCTTCCAAAGCGCCGCGCCCTCCCCTACTTCTCAGTCGCCCTCGACCACCACCGCTTCGGCCAAGCCCGCAACGCAGTCGTACACCACATCATCAACAACCTACGACCCGTCATCGCGGCCGACCGCCGGCGCTGGCGCCAAACCAAACGCCTCCACCAACCCCGCTGGCGCAACCGCCACCACAACCACCACGACACAAACCTCCTTCTCGCCCTACGGCAAGGCCCCCAGCACGCCCGGCACCCCGCCCCAGACGAGCGGTGGCGGCTACAACTACAACAACGGCTACCCCATCCCGCCCTCGTCATCATCCCCGTCCCGCCACCGCCGCGGGTCCGACAGCAGCTCCGACGGCGGCTTCCGCGAAAGGACGGGCAGTGCTGGCGCCAACGGCGGAAACGCGATGCCGGAGAAGTGGTACATCGGCGGCCGCACGCCGGGGGGTGAGGAGCGGTTTTACAAGTTGGGGATGGTGAGGAGGATGAGGAGTAGTGATCGGTTGAGTTTGGATAGGTTGAGTTTGTGAGGGGGGAGGGAGAAGGGAGGGGGATGGGAAGGGAGAGGGGGATGGGAATAAAGGCGAAAAGCATGATACCGGCGTTTTTAATCACCTCTTTTGTTGATATGGCGATGGGGCTGGTTTGGCCTGGCTTTTTTTTGGTTTTCCTTTTCAATCACAAGACGTTATATCCATGGGGGACGCTACCCCAGGTGCGAAACATACATACAAACCTTGGTATTCGGGGGACATTCTTCCTTGTATTGGCTTTTCCTTTTGCTTCTTCGGAAAGAGAATTCGCGAAACTCAAACAACTATCAACTGGGCGACGGGGACAGGCGTTCAAAAAAGCGAGGGTCTGGCTTTGAAGGGGTGGGGTTCGTAGATATAATCGGAAACCGAGGGGCATTCCTTATTGCTTTTGTCAACAACGCATTTATAAATTGGGAGGTTTGGTCGGTGTGTCTGATACATGGTCCCTTTGCTCTCTTATCACATCCACGGACAGGAGAGGAGAAACAAAAAAGAACAACGGCAACTGCTTGGTTTGTTTCATCTTTCAGTTCTGTCTCGCTGCTGGCGGTTATCTTGATGCGTACGTGTCGTTGGTCTTGCCTTTCGGGTTGGGTTGGGTTGGGTTGGGGAGCGGAGCTGTGTCTTGGTCGCGAATAGCATGTGGAATCTGAGTTGGTTTGCCAAATTGCTGGGTCAGATATAAGTTGTGCCCTTGGAGAAAGGGAATGGGTATATGGCAGTCCATTCACGCACATAATTACAATGTATTTTGGAAGTGACGAAGTTTCCTAAGATGAGAGGCAAAGCTGAAATACATAGAGCAGTGCTCTATTTTGGCTGATTGTTGGTGCAGAATGCACGATCGAGAACTGTTTCACATCTGTCTTGCAGCGCGTATGATCCACTTTCCGGTAGGTGCCTGAAAATTTAAGTCTCCCTCGAAATTTACTTGCCTATCTGTTTACGCTTAAATTATAGAGATCTTAAACCCTACTCAAGAGCAGTGTGGATTTACTGAGTAACTTTAACTACTAAGTCACTAGCGATACGGACAACCACCACTGACGAAATCACCACTACTAAGACAATCACGACTGCTAGCATCATTACTACTAATAGTTTAAGTGTAAGAACGCTAGTCACAGTGGAGATGCGTTTGGTATAGGTAATATTCCCAGGGGAACGTCAAAGTGTAGATTTGAGGAAGTGAATTCTCGAAATGGGGGAGCTAGCTCGCACATAATTTCATACAAAACTCCAAAACTCCAGAGTAGATAACTTTGAACATGTACTCGTTTAAATCAAGACCCAGAAGAAAACAAAAGAAAGCACAGCATTATGAAGAACGAACTCAACACGCCCTCCAACCCCATAAAACAGAACCAACCAAACATCCAACCACAAAAAAAAAACCTCACTCACGCCTCCTCCCCCTCCTTACCCCCATTCGCCACCCTCGCCGCCTCCTGCACCAAAACAACAATCAACACCACAAACAACGCCACAAGCAACACCAACAACAACGCCGCCAGCGCCAAAATAATCAGCCTATTCCACCTCATCCTCCTCATCCGCTCCTCTCCCCCCTCTCGCCCCTGCCTCTCGCACGCCTCTCCATCCCTGTCACTCCCCCTAACCGTCGACGCCGGCGTGAGGACGCGCGCCAAGTCCTCCGACAACAACGATGCCGACGCCTCTGAGGGAGGCGGCGGCGGGACGACTGTCGCTGCTGAGGAGGTTGCTGTTGCGGCCGTCCGGTACGACGACAGCGTGGAGGCGGACGAGGAGCCCGAGGCGGGGGTGGTGGCGTAGGGCGTGCGCGGGTCGTGAAGGCCGTGGGAGAGGCTGCTGTCGGCGCACCGCGGGGACGAGGTCGAGGTCGGCGGAAGCGGGTGGCGAGGGGAGCGGGGCGGGATGGAGGTGGTGAGGGGTGAGGGGGGGTCAAGGGGGAGGGAGCGGACGGTGTAGAGGGGGAGGGTGGTGGTGGAGGAGGAGGAAGAGGGGGAGGGGGAGGACGAGGTGGTGCTCCGTTTGATGGAGCGGAAGCCCGGCCAGGTCCAGGGTCTGCGGAGGGTCGACGGCTTGGGGAGGCCGAACGGGTCGGTGCCCAGGTCCAGGTCTTCGAAGTAGTCGGGCGAGACCAGGTTGTTCCTGCCCACGCCAGCGTCGGCGCGTGCAGCAGCAGTAGCAGCGCTGCCGCCGACGTACCCGTACCCGACGTATCCTCCACCGCAGGCGTTCGCCTTCGCCTTCCCCTTGTCCTCCCTCTCCTCATCCATCGCCAACCTCGGCGCCACGAACGACGACGCCCTCTCCAAGCCGCCACAGCGGTCGCTCCTCTCACCCAGCAACAGCGTCCGGCACCGCACCTTCCTCGCGCGGTCGTTCGGTAGGCTTGCCAGGTGGGCTCGCTCGACCTCGTCGACGTCCAGGCCGTAGCTGCGCGTGAGGGAGATGATGCGGGCTTCGCTGATATCGCAGGCGGCGGCGGTGGGGGAGCATCTGGTGCTGCTGCGGGTGATGAGGCTTCTGGTGTTGTTGTTGCTGCCGCTGCCGCTCTTGACGAGGGTGGTGGTGGTGGTGTTGGTGCGGAATACGTCGCCCATGTTGGAGTTTTTTTTTTCTTGGAGGGGGTTTCTTGTTTTTTTGTTTGGCTCTTTGCCTTTTTGCTTTTTGCTTTCGTCTGGGTTTCTGGACGAAGGAAGAGAGACGAGAGCGTGAGGCAGATTTCCTGAGAGCCGACTGCAGTTGGGGATAAAGAGGAACAGGATGTGCAGGCTGGGTGGGAAAGCTCTAAAAATAAGGGCTCTGCCCTAGATAAAAATTCAACTGTTCGTTACCAAGGGCCAGTGTCGTGAATTTGGAAGCTATACCAAGGTACGTGATAGGGACCCTGGCGCCAGCATTTCTAAGTAAGAGACCCTTCGACCATGTTGATATTTCAGCAAGGCTTCTACAAACACTCCTCCATTTCGAGAACTTGATCCCCCCAGACTGGACTTGGATGCCTTTTGTGCCGTTTTAGGAATATTACCTTTCCCATACGCATACTCACGATGCTCTTAGCGTGCTTACGCTCAAGCTACCAGTATTGACTGTGCTGGTGACGGGTAGTGATTGCGTGGATAGTAGTTATACAGATAGTAATCGTGATTTTAGTAGTGGTAAATACGTTAGTAGTCATAAGCTATTTATGCGGCAATGTCGAGGATATCTTATCGCGAAGTGAACAGGCCGAAAAGGGCAAACCTCAAACCCTCACAAGCACTCTCATCGTCGCTCAGCAAAAAACAGAAAGACTCACAACAAAAACACAACTCCAATCCAACACCAAACAGACAAAGGACAGCAGATAATCGCAACCATATCAATTTACAACAACATCAACAATAAACATCAACGCTAACAAGACACCGCAGTGTTGTGCTCAGACTATGCCCTCCCCCACAACATAAACCCTCGCTCATGACGATCATCATCATAAAAAAGCGCTACAAAGAAGGCGTAACATCTCCACCACTCCCTCATCCCCTCGTCCCCTCATCCCCTCCCCACCTGCTCCCTCTCTCCCCATCCCCATCCCCCCACCACCACCACCATCTCCCCTCCTCAGGGGGGTCGTCAACCACCACTCACAAACTGCCGTCACTCGACGACCCCCACCGTCAGTAATCGGCCAACTTCAGCCTGCGGCCGATGTTGCGGCGGACGACCTCCTTGCTCTCGCTCTGGGCGAGGGCGTCTTGTTGCTCGTGTTTGGCCTTGAGGGCGGCTTGCAGCATGCCCGAGTCGAAGAAGCCGTCTAGAAAGAGGTTGAAAAGAAAGCGTATAAGTAAATGTATTTTCTTCTTTGAGAAGCGAAAAAAAAACGTGTGGGAAAAGCAAAGATGGTGTGGATGATGTGCAAAGGCGAGGGGGAAGGGGGAGTGGTGGTGGGTGAATGAGGAGAATGTGTGTGCCGAGAAGGAGGCCTGCCAGAGCCCGCCGCCGATGAAAGGAAAGAAGAGAGAGAAAGCGAAAACGAAATCTACTCCAGCCCCCCGTACGCCACGAAGAATCAGCTCTAAGTTCTAAACCTTTTTCCTTTCTACACATCCAAAGTCCTCGACTTCAGCGTGCAAAAGTGCGGGTGCCGGCGCCGCTTAGCGACGGCGACGGGACGCTTGACCACGCTGGGCGGCAGCGTCACCCGCGGCGAACTCTGGATCTCCTTCTTCATCGACGGGCTCTGGAACGGGGAATGCGGCGGCGTGGGCAGGCCGTCGTGGAAGGAGCAGGAGCGCTCTCTTCCCTCGGCATCATCACTCTCCTCACTACTCCCTTCACCACCACTACCACCGCAGGTGCAGTGAGGGGAGGGAGGGGAACGGGGGAGGAAGGATAGAGAGGAGGTGTTTGTGTTGGTGGTGGAAGCGGAAGAAGAAACGACAGGGGAAGAACGGGGGTTGGAAGAGGAGGAGGAGGAGGGAGACGCACATCCACCAAGACCTTCGTCATCGCTTTCTCCGACCATGCTGCTGTCCGTCGCGGGTGTATGGGCTCCAGGCGCCTTCACGCTACCAGGCTCGCCAAGTATCTTGCGTCCACGGCTCTTCATGCGGCTAGCATTAAGCAATTTCTCATGATGCTCCTCCGCCTCGCGCGCGCGGCTAGCGCCCTTCTGCACCGAGGCGCCGCGGCGGCGCGTCTGCCTTAGCAGCTTGCGGATCTCCAGGAAATACGCTTCGATGGCGTCGATGAAGCGGGAGGTCTGGCGGTGCTTGGAGCTGGCGCAGATGGAGATGGAGCCGTCCTTGATGATGTAGCCGATGCCGAAGCCGTCGCCGGACGTCGGGCCGAAGCCGAACTGGCGCAGCGACGGGTTGCCGCAGTTGGACGTCGACAGGATCGTCGTGTTGAGGCGGTCCCAGCCGGCGTCGGCGAAGAGCGAGGGCATGCGGTGCTCGATCATCGCCGGGCCGCCGCTCGGCGGTGGGCTCGTCGAGATGGACGCGCCTTCCGAGAGGATCGAGTCCTGGCCCGGGCTGCCGACGACGACCTGCTGCTCCGAGTCCAGCGGGCTGCCGCTCGAGTCGCGGAGGGAGTCGTCGGTGTAGCTGGCGCCGTCCATGAAGGAAGCCCCGTCCTCGTCGAGCTGGCGCTGCCAGATGCAGTAAAGCGCGTACAGGTGTCGGTCCTGGCCTTGGGCCTTGGAGCACTCCCTGGTGATGGAAACGTGCTTTTCACATGCTCGGCGGAGGGCTTCGACCTTGTCGGCGGCGGGGTTGTCGTTCCAGAAAGTTTGGACGAACTCGACCGACTCGGGGGTTACCGGCCTGATGGCTTCCGTTCGTCCGTGGTAGAACATCTTTGTCATGGCAGGCTCGTACACGCACTCCATGCGCCCGTACAGTCCGTAGTATGCCGCTTGGAACGCCATCTGCACGAATGCGTCGGGAGAGAAGCCCATTGAAGTCATGAAGTGCTTGCCGTAATGCATGAACTCGAGCGTCTGGAACTCGTTTTGCTGGATGAGATCGGCCAGCCTTGTCTCGGCGAAGCGCAGGGCAGTGCTAAGCTCAGGAACCATATCCCACTCGAGCTTGTGCGGCGTGGTGCTGACGTCGCCGAAGCTTGCTGGGTCGCGCTTCGAGGGGTCAGGGCTGCTCGATGCCCACAGGCTCGGTGCTTGGCCGTTGATGGTCCGCGCGAATCGAAGGATGGTATCCGTGTAGACATCACTGGCGAAGCGGAGGACCGTGTGGCCATCTACACCAGTGTGCTCGAAGTTGATACCAGCACTGCCGTTCTTGCACACGATGATCTGGAGCTTGTCATACCATCTGTTGGTGCACGTGCCGACTTGCACGCCACGCTCGACCTTGCTGGTACCGCAGAGCATGTTCATGCAGAGGTCTGCACCGGTGGTGGGCTCAGTGTAGTCAAGGCAGAGAATGAACAGCGCCGAGTCGACAATGTTCAGGCAGTCAGAGTTGTTTGATCCCTCGTCTCTGTGGAGCACATCTCTGAGACCGGACCAAATCTTTCTGTTCTCGGTGCTGAGAACACCAAGTGCTCCTTTTGCCGCTTCCTGGATGGGGATCTGTGCAGCGTCCTCGATGATGGCTTCCAGGTTCTGAGAGATGTCCTTCTCCGTCATGATCAGGTCCGAGTTGTCGTCCAGAACGTCGAACCAATAGAACTGGCCATGGCACAGCACGACGACGTGTTTTGCCGTCGGGTCTTGGCCGATCTGGCAGCCATTTTCTGTCGGTATTCTGGCGGTACCGAACAATCTGGAGTACTGGTACATGCAAAGTGGCTGGCCACGGACAGTGTCAGGAGGGAGCTCTTCCTTCCGGACGGCGCGCACAAAAGACAAGGCCGACACCACCAAGGATGCGGCACGGGTGACTTGGTTGTTCCTGGCCGGAGTAGGGTCATCCTCCAATAGGAAGAAAGGGTTCAAGTTCAAGACAACCGGGTTGTCGAAGTTTAGATAGGAGTCGTACCCTTGGTCTAATTAGCCGGATTGCGGACGGGTAAAGTGGGATCTACGATATGCTTACAGAACTGCTCAATATAATTGGCCTTGCCGGCGGCGTACTTCTTTAGCTTCTCCTGGAGCTCCGGGCCATCACTCTTCAAAAAGTCGCGAATGGCAGCGCGCGTCTCCTGTTGTTCCTTGGGTGATTGCAAAGGCTGGAGCGCGGCAAGGTACTTGTTGCATGACGACTCAAGCTCCGGAATAGGGAGCTTCGGTAGGTTGTCTTGTGCAGCGAAGGTGATGCCGGGCTTGGAGTTTGGATTTCTTGCAGTGCCGAGTGGGTTTTGCTCAGATTTGGAGAAGTCATTGGTGGCGTCTTTTGCCGCCTGTGCGGAGCGCGGTGCGTCGTTAGACATGGCGGTCCCGTTGACGCCGTTGACGCCGTTGGTTTCTTTGGCAAGGGTGCCGTTTAGAGAGGTAGGGGCTTGGAAGGTTCGGACTGGCATGGTGGCGAGGGGTCAGAGGGATTCAAGCGTAGAGGGGAGAGATGAAAGTCGAGACGTTAAGGCCCCGCAGCGCAGTGCGGTAGAAATAGTGGCAGTCTTGAAGGCAGTAGGCGGGCATGGAAACTGGCGGCTGGACGCCGGAGAAAACGTGGGAGTAAGAGAGGCAGGGGAGTGGCCTCGGGTGGATGAGGTCTTTATCATCACAGGTCGGGTGGACGAAGGGGGAACTGGAGAGGCACACGCAACAACCCCGCGACAAAGGGACCCATGTGCAACGGGGACTAGCTACCGCCGCGCATGGGACCGGCGAGACGGAAGACCTGGATATGGGGTGCAGATACGGGGGCCAGACGGGCGGTGCCAGCCATGACGACAGCGAATGGAAGAGGGTCACTTACCGAGCACACCTTCAATGCGCGATATTTCCGAGTCAAAGCTGGGCAGGTCAGTTGTGCTACCGAACGACTCACCACGTGCTTGGCGTTGCTTGGACCGTTAAGCCGGTAGAGGGGAGCGCTGGGCTCTGCGGGCCAAAGGCGCGGACGGGCGCCCGAGGAGAGCAATAGGACCGAGGAGCTTGGGCGGAAATGGGCGTGGCAGAGGTCGACGGACGAGAGGAAGTGCTGGTGGTTCTAGCTGCAACAGGGATGCGTGCGATGGTCAGCCGGCGGGCGCGGCGAAAGGAAGTTGACACAGCGGCACCAGCAGACGAGGGCACAGGATCCATCCCAGCCGGGCTGCGCTTACCTTTTGAATTGCTCCCAGCGGCGGCGCCGTGGATGGAATCGATCCTAGACCAGGCGGCTCAGCAGACGCCTGCGCGCAACCGCTTCGGGATGCGATGAGCACGGGTGAACGGGACTTTCTTTGAACGTCATCGCCTCTCGCTCCCCAGATTTTCCCCCGGACACGCTGCCCGAATTCGAGCCCGGCCAAGCCCTGCAGCCGGCTGCCTGCTGCCGTGCTCTGGCCCTGCCGCTGCTTGCCGACCCCACGCCCCAAGACGCGTCTCGCCCGCGTCCACGTCCACGCTCATCACGTTCGCGCCCACGCCCCAAAACGCCGCCGTCCGACCTCTCGCGGCACGCCCGCGCGCCGCCGCCGCCGCCAAGTGCCGGCATGCCTGACATCCCAGCTGACCGTTTCCTGTCATGTCCGATCTGCACCACGTTCTGCCCGACGGATTCCCGGCCCATCATTTTTCGCACCTGCTGCCGTCGCTCGACCGCCACCGTGTCACCACCACCGACATCCTGACCCTCGATGCCGTCGACCTCGCGAAGCGCGCCCAGGTCCCCGTCGCCGAGCTGCGCAAGCTCCAGCAGGCCATTGTGAGCGCGCTCCATGCCGAGCTAGGAGTCGCCGATTCGGTCGAAGCTGCGGACGCGGGGAATAACGCGGCGGCGGATGACTGGCATGCGGCGGAATGGCGTACTATCAGTACGCTCGATGATCGTCTGGACGCCGAGCTGGGGGGAGGGATACCTGCGGGGTACCTGACCGAGATCACTGGCGAAAGGTATATTTTCGCTGTGTTCGAAAGCGGGACGAACGAACTGTGTGCTGAGACCTGAAATTTCCACAGCGGCGCGGGGAAGACTCAATTCCTACTCACCTTGCTCCTATCGGCGCAGTTGCCAGCTCCCCATGGCCTCTCCAAGTCCGCCCTCTACATCTCCACCGAGGCGCCGCTCGCGACGACGCGTTTGGCCCAGCTGTTGAACCAGCATCCATGCCTCACGAGTCTCCCACCCTCCTCCAAGCCCTCGCTCTCGCGCATCCTCAGCATACAGACGCCCGACCTCGAGTCGCAAGACCACATCTTGCGCTACCAGCTGCCCGTCGCCATCCAGCGCCACAACGTCGGCCTCGTCGTGCTCGACTCGGTCGCCGCCAACTACCGCGCCGAATTCGAGCGGGGCGGCGGAGGTGGTGGAGGTGGGAGCGAGAAGGACGGAGGCAGTCGCCGTGCCGTCGGCGAAGCCATGGCGCACCGCACCGCGCAGCTGGTGCAGCTGGGCGCGCTGCTACGCTCCGTTGCTCGCGCTCATGGCGTCGCCGTCGTTGTTGCAAACCAGGTCTCCGACCGCTTCTCTGCCCCTCCCCCACCACCTCCTCCTCCCTCCAGCGCTACCACCTCCCGCCACCCTTCCTACAACAGCACCTTCAGCCAAACATCCCGCGTGCCGACGCCTGGCCCCGGCCCGCCTTCTCAACAAGGCGGTGGCGTAGCAGGTGCTACATCAACACCACCACCACCGCCTCCAGGCACCGCAACCGCATCCACCGCACCCCTCACTCTCTCCCGCGACCCCCTCACACTCGACCACCAGCAACGCTGGTTCACCGGCTGGGGCGACGTGCGTGCCTCGTCATCCGCATCCGAAAACCTCAAAACGCCCGCCCTCGGCCTTGTCTGGGCGAACCAGATCGCGGCAAGAATAGCGCTGCTCAAGGCGCCCGTGTATAACGCGCCGAATCCCTGGATCGGGCTGGCGGCGGACGGGCGGGTGGATTGGCGGGGAGAGGGAGACGGAGATGAGGGGGGAGGGACGGAGATCAAGCGGTGGAGAAGGTGGATGAAGGTCGTGTTTGCGCCGTGGGCGCCGCCGTCGGTGGGGAGGGGGGTGGAGTATGTTATTCGGGGGAGGGGGGTGGTGGCTGCTGGTGCTGCTGGTGCGGAGGGTAAGGCGAAGGCGAAGGTGGGGTTTGGGGAGGGGGAGGAGGAGAAGGGTGTGGAGGGTGAGGTGGAAGAGAAGAAGGGTGCGGAGGACGAGGTAGAGGAAGAAGACCGCGCGGAGCAGGTCAAGGAGGGAGAGCCGGGCCAGGACGACAGCCCGGTTGGCGAGCAGCAGCCACGCGCCGGAAGTGAGCCATTGGCAGATAGGAAGTAGTAGTACGTGCGAACGTGAGGAGTCGCCAAAGACTTCGATAAGAAAAAAAAGTCGACGAGACACCAGCGCTAGTAGGAGAGAGCGCTGAAGGAAGCCTGATATAGTCGTATTCGCCTCCCACTCACCCATTTCCCCACCCCCCACTCCAAAAGCCGGAGAAGCGGAGTTGAAAAACGCCCGGAGGAGCAACACGCAGCTCGAGAAAATCTCACTCACTCCTCCTCCTCCCGTTGGGGAAGGAAGGGCCAAGCAGGGAAGCTGATAGGGAATGCGTCTCGCGACATGGATCGGAATCTGTCCGACGAAGGAAAAAACAGGAAAAAAACGTAAAAAACCCAGGCGTCTGGAGCCGATTAGTCAAGTGAAACGATCAGCGCAGCAAGAATAAGAAAAAGTAAAGTGGCCCGCCGTTCGTCCAGACCGTTGTGAACAGGGAGCGCGTGGTCCTGCAGGGTGGTCGTTTTTTTTGTTGTGACACATGCATATGCAGGTGAGGTGCGAGGCTTACATTTCCCGCCTCAACAAAGGAAATTGGGATCACGGCAAACCGGCGCAGGAGCGTGTCTCTTGCATAATATGGGGAATGCTCGCACTCTTGGCGGGCAGGACGCGGTGGGAAATGACTGGGTTGTGGTGCAAGGCGAGCAAGGATCACGGACGACGAAGGATCAAGGCTGATGTTAATACGGGTTGTCTGTCAGAACGTGACGTACTATCGGGGTGCATTCCGTGATATTCGCCTCTTCCGGTTGTTTGCTACGACTCCGTTTGTTGTTTTCTACCACACCGTTTGCCGTGTGCTATTCGTTTGTCACCTAGCGATATTTAAAGCTGCCTGCAGGTCCTCTATGAATCATCCTGCGCACCCTCTTCAGAACGATATAAACGAGCACTAGCAAAACTGGCATGAACAGATACATCCAGGCGAGAGATTTAAGTCCTGCTTTTTCTTATTGCATTATTTTAGTCCCCATCATGCATGCTAGTCTTTTGCAGAGATCTGATGTTTGATATAGATGGAAAAATGAACAGATCCCGCCCTGATGACCCCTCCCCTAACTGCCCATCTTTTGATTCTTTTGCCTCATGGAAAATGATGCTCAACAATTAACTTTCGTGCTTTACACCGGACGCCGCGCGGGAATCTAGAAAACAATACGCGAGAAGGAAGGTGTCTACGACAGCTCCATGGCCTCGCCAGTGGCACCGCTACCGTTGGGTATCGAGAGCGTGACGTCTCCGTCGACGCTGATGAAGCGCTTTTCGAACTCGGTGACGAACTGATTATGTAAATTAGTAAATCAACCAATTGAAGTATTTCTTATCTGTAGCTTACCTTGGCGCTGCGATCAGGGTCGAAGAAGAGCTTGTAGCTCCGCTGAACATCGTCGATGCTGACCTCTGATGCCTTGCGTTTCTGAGCAAGGAGGTACGAGGTGGTAATGAGGTTGCTAGCGTATCTTAGGTTCGTCTCCGATCCAATCTTAGTAAGAAGCGCAAGAGCGTCAGGGGAAAGGTCGATCTCCTCCTCCTGGGCACGAATCGCAAGAATTTGCCTGATCTCGTCTGCCTGGTAGGGCGCAGTGCTAACGATGACGGTGCGGTCAAGGAAGTCGAGCGGAAGGCCGTGCGGAGACGAGTAGTTGGTCCCACGAATCTTGGTGTTGCCACGGTTCGAGGCCATAATGACAATTGGCGCCAGTTGATCTTCCAGGGCACGGTTGATGAACGAGAAGCACTCAATATCGAGCATGTGCACCTCGTCGATGAACAACACACCCGGGACCAGCTCGGCCTTGCCCTCCTCCTTCCACTCGGCGACCTTGGTATCAATCTGCTGGCGCACCTCTTGCCTGATCTCGCCGGTATCACCGGAGAAGAGAGCGAGGAAGCCCTGGGTGCGGGAATTGATGACGTCAATCTCATGGAGCGAGACGGTGTGGACGACCTCACGGCGCTGCTGCAGCTCCCCGTCTGGGCATTGCACAAACTTGGTGTCGGCGCCCATGGCGTCGTAATCACGCGAGCGGGTGTAGGAGCGGCCCAGCTTAGTGATCTTGCCAGATGCCTTGTCGATGGAAATAACGTCTCCAGCCATGACCTTCTCCTTGGTCATTGAGTCGATCATCTTCGTTCCCATGTCGTAGACGGTCTCCATGTCGGTGGTCTTGATGGTGAGTTTGCCCTGCTTGTTGCTCTAGATTGAAGAATGCCGTTAAGATCTCTCCGTGAGGGAGGGGGAGAAAAAGCTTACACCCGTGACGCTGCGGTCTATTTGGATCTCGACGACCTCGCCCTCAATGATTTCGCTCTCCTCCGTTATCCGCACGCCAATGGACTTCCGGAAGGCCTGGGTCAAGGCCTCGGTCTTGGACATCTCCAGGGAAAAGATTTCAGAGGAGGCGAGCATAGTGAAGGGGACATCGGAACCCAGCGACTGAGCCATGCCCATAGCGATGGCAGTCTTGCCAGTGCTGGGGGGACCAGCGATCAAGACGGCGCGGCCAGCAATCTTGCCATCCTTGACCATCTGCAGTATGACAGCAGCAGCCTTGCGGGCCTTCTCCTGGCCGACGAGGCCTTGCGACGCGGCCTTGGGCTCGAGGGTGTCGGGCTCGACACCGAGGCCGCGGATGTGCGAGTGAGCGGCGATGAGGTTGAGGCCGCGGAGCTCTTTGCTCTCGGCGATGGTGGTGATGGGCTGCAGCGCAGGTCAGCATGGGGTCGCGCGGGCATGGGGCGCGTGCGGGACTCACGGCAGCCATGGTGGGCGGTGGGCAATGGGTCGGGGTGGGAGTGGAGGCTTGAATGCCTTCTTTGCTGCTGGTGATGGAGCGGCAGGCTGCGCTGGGCTGGTGGAAAGAAAGCGGGCCGGGTTGGAGCTCGGGGCAGTGTAGGGCGCGTGCAGGGCGGCGCGTCGCCGCTGCCCGCCAAGCGCGTCGCGGCCCGGGCGCTTCAAATACAGAGCTGTTCGCTGCCCTCTGCTCCACGACAAGCTCAGCACCTTGTCGCAAACGCCTGCTCTGCGGCCAGCTGGGACTAGTCTCGTCCAACGTCCGACCCGTGGGTGGTGCAAACGTAGCACCAGCGCAGCGCCTGACCGTGTCGCGGCAAGCTGCAGCTGCGCCAGCCCTCGATTGGCCGTGGACCCTGCGACGACTCACATTGCATTTATCGCCTTCAGTCAGCAGCATCAGCGCGGAAACTCGCTCCAGTTTTTCTTCCTCGCTCGCTCTCTCTCTCCTCCGCTCCCTTGCGTGCACCTCGCCCCCTCGTGCCCAAGCGCCGCGGTTGCACACGACGTTATCAGTGCGAGAAGCGAGCGAGTCGACGCCGCAACCGCTGTTGATCGCGCCCGTTTGCCGTCGAGCAATGCCCGCTCCCCCTCACCGTGACCCTGCTCGCGACCTCTGGGACGAGCACACCTAGCACGCCACCGCGGCACGCCGCCGCTAAGTATTTGAAACACGGCTGTCAGTAAGCGGCGAGGTTCCTTTCCCTTCCATCACGACCCTATAAATACCCGCCTCTAGTCTTGCGCCTCTGTCCCTTCGGTATCACATCAACATCCTGCTTTCCACTCGTCTCACCTTCGACCTACGCCCACTTAAAATCGCCATCACGCCTTCCGGATTGCCCAAGCGATTCACGTCCTGGCGACGGCCCGTGGCACATGCTAACACACTCCCAGGCACATCAGACCACGTCACTGGCCCGCTCTGGCGCCTGGAATTATGGTTAGCAGCAAGCGATCGGGGCGCGATCTCTCGCCCCGAGACGCACAGGAGCATAAGAAGGTGAAGCACCTCGGCGACAGCGCGTCCAAACAGGTATGTCATCGCAGTCGTCCGCCTATTCCACCCACTAATCAACCACCCGTCTAGAAGTCGCAAACATTGCGTAAGAGCGGAAGCTCCACTCCTGACTCAGCGAACTCTGGTGCGAAAGCATCGCTTAGCAATCGCACCTGGAATCAAATCGATTCTAGGTCGAGTGCCAGCGCATCCGGAAGTCGTTCCGGGAGCCCAACCAAAAGACGAGCATCCAAGACTTTCTCCGACGCGTCAGCTGAAGTAAATGACCGACCACCTCTGAGGGTGCTCACGACGCCAACCCAAGCTGCAAATGGTCAATCCGAAGCACCGGCTTCTGCTAAAGAAGCATCTTCCGCGACAAGTGAACAGA
Organism: Lasiodiplodia citricola; assembly: GCA_023089105.1. Taxonomy (NCBI): domain Eukaryota; kingdom Fungi; phylum Ascomycota; class Dothideomycetes; order Botryosphaeriales; family Botryosphaeriaceae; genus Lasiodiplodia; species Lasiodiplodia citricola. Next base: position 214,050 of record JAJNLL010000027.1, read on the forward strand.
ACTCGCGGCCCACGCTCAAGAGGGCCAACACCATTTCAGGCGCTCCATCGAAGGCTTCTCCAGATAATCAGAGTGGCGTTTCGCTGCCTCCTCCTCGTGGTCCCGCTCCCACTGCACCGATGATGGGTTTATCACCCGTTTCAGTGCCGGGCTCGGCTAAAACTTCTTCAGTCATGACGCCATCAACAGCTACCGAGCCTGGGTCCTTGACTCCGACAGGTAGTTTGGACAGCTTTCATGATGTCTTGAAGGAGTGCAGCAGACTGATCCAGCTATCTACGAGGGCGGCATTGAAGAAAGACCAATTGAGAGAGCGCCTTGCCAAGCTGAATTCAGGAAGCTCGGCTGGGAATGATGATCGGATCTCAGAGTTACAGCGAAACGTGAAGACCGCGGAGACAGAGTTCAAGGATGTTAACAAACGACTACACTCTCAACTCCGTGCTCTGGAAGCAACACTTGAATACGAAATTCACAAGCGATGTGATGATGCGGTCAAGAAGGTAAAAGACAGGGTCGAAACTATTGAGGGACAGCAGAAGGCAAAGGCAGCAAAGCTTAGAGCATCTCTGGCTCCTTTACAATTGTCTGAGTCCCCAGATGGCGTAATTAACCATGATGAACTTGAGACAATGATCAGGAAGCATGTTAAGGAACAGCTTGCTGCTACACTCAAAGGCCCGCTTTCACTCCTAGCTTCTGATTCCACCTCCGAGGAACCCTCGGCTTTGGTAAAGGCACCAAAAGCGATTGCGCCAAGCGCATCCATCGAAGTACAATCTGAACTCTCCAAAATGAAGAAAGACCTGGAGGCATTCAAGCAGACTGTCAGTTCCAAGGATAAAGAAAGGGACTCCAAGATCAAAACCCTGGAAAACGAAAATGCACGTCTCAAAGGCCAGGTTACACAGCTCCAGGGCACGGTCCAAAATGCAAATAAGGAAATCTCCTCCCTGACCAACTCGGTCACAGACCTCAAGAGACAAAAAGCCGACCAGAACAAGGTCGCTTCTTTGGAGCAGCAGGTGAATTCTAACTCCGATGCTCTTAAAAATGCTCTTTCCATTTCAACCGTTGTTACCAAGCTTCAATCCGAGATGAAGGAGTCGAAGTCGATATGGGACGAAGTGAAACGTCTCAGAAAGGATATGACTACTACCACGGATCCACGCAAGAGGATATTCCCGACTCCGGCCGTTGATGCGAACGCGAACGGACGCATCGATGTGCTTCAGAAGAGCGTAGATGCACTAACACAGCGCATCGAGAATCAACCAGCTCCCTCGAACTTCTCGAACTTGCAAAAAGATTTTGAGAAGATGAAAAAGGATTCCGAGAAGCTGAAAGAGGAATTCAAAAAGGCCAAGGACGAGAGTAGCAAGGTGCTCGACCGTCACGAGAAGGAGATCGAACGTCATGACGAATGCATTGAAAGGCATGAACGCGATCTTAGGGCTGATAACAATCGCATAAATGAGGTCAACCAGGACCTCAGCAACCTCAGCGATGACTTGGCCAAACTCAACACTAAGGTGAGAGATATCGACCTCGACCTTGAAGATCTAGAATGGGAAGTCAAGAAACTTCCCCGGACTAACGTCGACACTTCCGAAAAGATGGAAGGAGAAGTCAAGAACAAACAGGCCGAATTCGCGAAAATTCGAGACACGGTACTCCGTCACGATGAAGACATCAAGTCGCTTAATGCCAAAGTGGCGAAGATACCCGAGAAATCCACGCCGGATAATAGCGCGGCATTGTCAGTCAGACTAGATCATGTGGAAGCCAAGCAGGACACCCAGCAGAACTCCATCAATACGGCAACACAAAAAATCAAGACTCTGGAAAAGGATACCAAGGTTTGTTCTCAGAGGAACTCTGTGGTAAAATATGCTGACTCATGAACTCATCAGAATCACAAAAACACTATGGACGATATCAAGCGCAAGTCTGATCAGAAGCACACTTCCTTGTCTAAAGTGGTTGACGGGCTCCAAAAACGGGTTAACACCATAGATGATGAACAGTCTGCTCTGCAAGAAAAGGTTGACAGTATTGACGCTACACTCGAAAAGGAAGATACGGAAGGCCTACAACGCGACGTGGCTCTGCTCAAATCTAACCATGAAGCGCACACAGCATCCATCAAGAACCTTGATCGGATCTTGCACGGTGCTGAGGCGATGACTAATTCGGAGGGTGCTAGCTTAGTTCAGCAGCTGATCGACTTGAAGAGCACTGTCCATGCTATGGGACAGTCATACGAAAATCAGCCAAGAAGCAATTCCGCACCTGCACAACAGTCCGGTTCTGCTCAGCAGACTTCTTCTCTAGGTCTTGGCGTGTTAGAAAAGCGCGTCACGCAGGTCGAACGAGATAATGCTAGCATGAAGAAGGACATCGGTGCATTGAGGATAGATATCGACTCCTTTGAGGAGGCGGTAGCTCAGCAGTCTGAACTCATCGAGGAGGATGTCAAGCAGCGAGTTAGACATGAAGTCGCAACGGCCATGTCTTCAGCTCATCAACCGGCACCACAAACACCCGAGAACGTCAAACACATGATCGAGGAGTCTACTGGCAGAATCAGGAATGAAATGCAGGAACTGCGCCAAGACGTGGCAAGAAGATCAGCCACTCCAAGGGTTCAGGAGGTTGAAGATGCCATCTACTCAAGGTTGGAACAATCGGCTTCCAGAGTCGTAGACAACAAGCTCGATGACTTGAACAAGAAGCTTGACGGCTCGTACGAGAGGTATAATCTCCTGAGCGACCATCTCGCGGCGCTATCGAAACTGCTCGAACAAAGATGCCCGCCCGGGTACTCAGACATACTAGCGGACCTCGTCATGTTCAGCGAGACACAGGGAAAGCCGTCGAACTTTTTCTGGGCAACTATAACCGCCATACGTGACCTGCAAAGTCGATTCGATAACTTGCAGACTCGGGATCTTGCTGTGTGCATACTGAATGCACTGATGCCACACATCAACCAGAAGCTCATCCAGCCGCTCAGCCAAACGCTGCTGGAGCCCATTCGTAATGCCATTGCTGCAAACATTGGCAACGAATTCAAGGGAGACGTCAAAGACGTCAAGGCGAACGTCGAGCTGGTCAAACGCAAGATCAGGGACATTGAGAGCTCCAGCAAACAGAAGTTTGACGATCTCGACCGCAGGGTGAACACGCGGACTCCGGCAAGCGACACGGCAATCCAGGACGAACTCAGGAGGCTGTCGCAGGAGTCCCACCGCTCCTGCGCAGTCATCAACGAACGGATCGACAAAGAAATACGTACGGCGACCGACGGCATCAGGAACCTCTGGACCACCGTCAACGCCCTCAGCGCGGATTTCGAGAGGGACAGGCCCGTCATCTGGGAGCAGCTCAGGGAGCACCGCGACAACATCGAGCGCGCCCAGGAAGACTTTGGAGGAATCCAGGTCTGCGTCTGTCGCATCGCGAAGAAGGTGGATCCGAACTTGGTGCCTCACTCCTGGTTCGAGATGTACGAGACTTGATGGACACACCGTCATCAACTCTCTCCTGTCGATTCATGGTTCTCTGGTTCCCCCCCATTTCGGCGCTTTGAGCGTTTGCTTCCCGTGCCCACAGCGTCTCCCCTATTGTTAATTGCTGCTGCACGATACCCCCTATCAATAGCGGCTGATTTTTTTTCCCCACATCATTGCTTTTCCTTTTGGGGCATTCGTGACGGCGCGAGATTGCTTTGCTTGCGATATCGTCTAACAGGAGCGAGCAACGGCCATCCCTCTCCCCTTCTCTTTCTCTTTCCGGTTTTTTTTTTTCTAGCGCTCTTGCTTCACACACAGCATACGTAGCGAGCGAGCGTGGCGGAAATTGTGTTTTGTCTTCTCTGCTTTCTTTTCTCTCCCTTTTGCTCCCTCCAAAGCAATCTTCTTGCGAGGAAATGGAGCGAGTAAATATATAACATACGTGCAGGCGAGAGAACCTGAAAGTTCAAAATGGGTAAATATGGACAAATCAATGAAAAGGCGTTTGCCTGATTTTCTGGGGTCACACTGCTTCTTCCTGTGTCACATTCTCCCTGTAAGACATAGCTTAGCTCTGTAATTGCGATGGCCAGTTTTTTGTGATTACTTTTGCAAAGCGAACCGGCCGGACGTAACTGTAGATTGAGGAATTACAACTTGCGTGTGGTTGGAGCTACCATCCGGACGTAGTTGTGGAATTTTTTCATCTTCTACCAGGATTCTGCTAACTTGAGTCCAACTGCCACTCCACTCCCCTTTCACAAGTTCGTCCTAACGACCTCATGTTATAGCTATACACATATTTTTTTTAAGACTGTTTCATTTACTTCCGACCTGGCGAATTGGCAATTCAAGATTAATGTGGCCTGAACTGCGAAATTGTTTTAAGATTGCGAGTCTCATTCACTCACTAGAAGCCCTGCAGCCCTGCCCATCCAAACCCAGAGACTATCGTGGATATCACGGCACGGGTGCTTTTCTTGTCAGTATTCAACTTGTAGAAAAAGAATCAACTCCATTACAAGACCTAAATTCGGCCTGCCCCATTTTTTGGCCATGATTTAAAACGACACCCTTCCCGCTCCCTCCCCTGTTCACCAATCTGTCTATGTAAACAAGATACAGAGAAGGTAAGACGAGTACAACTCCAAGCTCCGCAAACAAACGACAAGAAGAAGCGAAGACGAATAATAAAGATGAAAAAAAGGTGATGTGAGGGAGAGTAAGAGTGAGAGAGGGTGTGTGTGTGAGTGTCTGTGTGCTAAAAGAGATCTATATTTGCGCCGCGAACAGCTGCTCAGCCCTGCCTCGCCATTGCTGTACTAACAAAAAGTAACAAAACCAACAGCAGCGACCGGGTTGTACTAAATACTCTATAAACGGGGTGTGAACAATAGACGACGAAGAAGAAAAAAGACAAGCCAAGATACAAGGATAGAACGTGCTAAGCTATCAAAACCCAAGCGTGTTCTCCTGCTCTTATGTGCGGCCTTTGTGTACGTGTTGCGCGTTTGTTTTTGTTATTTTGTTCGTGCGTGTGCGTGTGTGTGCAGGGATGATGTGTGAGAGGGGCAAAAAAAGAGACATGTGTGCAGTTGTGTATGTGCGTGCCCTCTTTTTTTACTTGTCCATCTACAATCTCTTCCCCCATCCCGAATGGATATCTCTTCCCCGATACCATTTTCGGAGAGAAAAAAAGCAGCAGGGACGGGAAGAAGCACAGGAACGTGAAACTCCATCAATGCAGGGGTATATGTGACCGCTATCGGGTGTGGCGCAGAAACAAAACAACTTTCGAAAAGCAAAGAAAGCATGACGATGCTGAGAAGATTTGACCAAAGAAATGAGTGAGTGTGGACATGAGTTTTACATCAGGTAAAGGAAAACAGGAACAGTGTGTTGGGGACGCCCAGGTTGCCGCCTTCGCCAAAAGATTTTGTGCGTGCGGGAAGTTTTGAAAAGGGGAAGGAAGAACATGAAGGAATGTCGTCTTTGATCAGGAGCCCGTTGCATCCAGCAATCCAATTTCACCATCTCAATCAATAAACTCAAGAAGCAGCAATCACCTGCGGAACTGCAAGATTAAAGTGTACAATTAGCTTAAACGCAGTGGAAGTTCTGCCAGCAGAACGAAACAACAAAACAAGAAACAAAGACAATTGGCGCTCAAATGCCATTAAAGCAACGCAGAACAAGAAAAACAATAATCAACGAAAGAGAGTGGGGCTAAGACTTACACTTGCGCCAATTCCACCCAGGCCGGCAGCAATACCGCGGCTCGCCTCCATGCGTTGGCGGCCGAGCCAGGACTTTGGAGTCTCGGTCTTGGTGCGTTGGAGCACGACCGTGTTGGATTGGAGTCTGTTGGCCATGTCGTACCAAGCGCTCATTATGAGCTTATTCTCGCGCTGTAGGGCTTGAAGCTCCTTTTGGACGTCGACCTGTTGGACGGGAAAAATCGGGGACGTAAGTCAGCGTCGGCCACGTTCGCGCCAGCAGGAGCAGGTGCGGGTGGCAAGAGCGGTGAATTCTCGCCGTACTGCCACGCCAGCCGTCGAATGATGAGAGGGCATGATGAGACGGCACTCACCGATGCCTTGTCGCCCGCCTCCTTCTTAATGCGCTCTAGGTTCGTCTTCAACGTCTTAACCATCGATTCAAGATCCGCGATTCGCTGCGTTTATGAGATTGATTAGCATTGTCCTTCTTTTTGGGATCATCGGCCTTCTTCTTGGAAGTATTCGGCGCAAACGGCATGAACCAAATGGTGTGTTTAGGTGCCACCACTGTACGCCAGCGTCCCATGGTAGGAACCTTGTTTGTGACACGACCGTCGGGGTAGATGTAGAGACTCACCTGATCGCGAGATGAAAGATCAGCCAGACCGCTGCTCAGCTTCTTGATGACATCCGATGCAATAGCGATCTTGATCTGGTCGGCCTCCTCGTCCGCAGCTTCACGGTGGAAGGTCAATTGCTCCTGAAGCAGCTTGTACTCGTTGGATTGAAGGGCCTCGGCATCCTCCTGGCGGAGAATGTCGGCGTTGAGCAGCTTGTGGCGCAGAAGAGCCCTCCAGTCATCAATCTCGTTGTCGAGCGTCTTGGCGTGCTTCTGAAGGTTGTCGTGTGCGGCAAGAAGCTGCCCGTAGTTCTCCTTCATAGTCTGGTGGTCAGCACTAGACGCGCCGTCCATCTTACCCGTTCCAGTCAGCTCCGCAAGCTTGGCCTTGATCTCCATGTTCTCGGCCGTAATCTCATGAACCTTGTTAGTAAGTTCCTTAACCTCGGCCTCCGCAGCGTGCAACTTGGTGGTCTGATGAACAAACGGATCGTCTCTGTAATACTTGGTCAGATTTTCCAGGATTTTCTCGCATTCGATTTGGAGTACTGACCCTTCCTTGAGCGATTGCTCGTCCTGCAAGGCGGCCTGAAGACCAAGGTTCTCCTGGAAGACGTCCAGGTACTTCTCCTCCACCCTCTGGCATCTGGCAGTGAGGAGCTCAATCTTCTGCTGAAGAAGCTCAACATCGGCGTTGTCCGTGTTGACGATGATCGACTTCCGAGCAATCGACTTGGTGTCCATGTCATCGTCCTTGAGTTGATCGGCCAGAGATCCGAGACCCTCGATACCCGTTGAGCGGTCCTCAACTTCACGGAGTCTCTCCTCGAGCTGTTGGTTCTCGGTCTGGTAACGGTTGGACATGGCCGTAGCCGATTCAGCGCGCGCGATGGCTCCCTTGAGCTCCTGCTCCAGGCGAGATTTGGTCTGCTTGACCTCGAAAAGGTCGGCTTCGGTCGTAGCAAGAGTCTGCATGGTCTCCTCGTTCATGGTCTTGAGGCGGCCGTTCATTTCACGAAGCTGGTCAAGCTCCTGCTGGTCCTCAGTAAGAGACTGAAGACGCTGCTGAAGCCCTTGCTGAACCTTGACCTGCTCCTGAAGATGCTCGACCTTCTTGCGCAGGTTCTCCATACCCTTGGTCTTCTGCAGAAGCTCGTCACGCTCAGCCTTGAGCAGCTGGTTCTCATCGCGGAGCTCCTGCTTGGTCTCAGCATCGGCCTTCAAGCGCTCAACCTGGCGGCCCTGGCTCTCGTTGAGGTTCCTTGCCTCCTCCAGATCAGTCTCCAGCTGGGCAATGTAGTCGCGATCCTTGTCTGCCTGAATCTTGAGCTCGGTAACCTCGTCATCGTCGGTCCGACGTCCGCGGGTCTCCTGGAGGACTCGGGCCTCAACGAGTGCCTCATCCAGCTGAGCATTCTTCTTACGCTCGTCGTCAAGGTCCTCCAACGTCTCAGACAGTTTCGTCTGAAGACGCTTGATCTCCTGGTTCGCCTTGATCAGACGTTCCTCGCGCTCGAGCTCAGGATCGCGCTGAATTGCGTCCGGCCTCGCCTCACCATCTGAGGTTATTTCCTCCTCCACAGACTCGTCCTGCTTCGGGGGTTCCATGGCCTTCTCCATTGCAACGTGGATGGTCTGAGCCATGATGGCGAGATGCCCCTGATCGGTCGGTGGCATCTTGCTAACGATATTTGTGAGGACCGGGTTCGCCTTTTCGGATGAGAAGCCGAGCATAAGCAGGCCTTTGAGCATCTTGCAAACGATTTCCGTCAGTAGAAGCTCCAGATGTCGTATCACACGTGCGGGGGTTCCAGTTCTAACCTTGGTGCTCTGAACAACATCGCTGTCGATGGCGATGGCCTTTAGGTCTGGGTTGAGCAGACGGATCAGGCCCTCGTTCATGGCGACTTCGCGGAGGTAGGTGGTCATAGCCTTGTCGATGAATTTCACTGCGGTAAGGTTAGCGGTGAAGTGGCCGGGTGCCAGAACGCGTCCCATTTCGTCGCCAGCGTAGAAGGGGATAAGCGTACTGTTCTGCCATCTCGATATCCAGCTCTCGCCCGTCTTCTGACTGTCCTCGGGAAGGTCACCGGTGAAGTAGTCCGGGTCGAGGAGCTTCAGCATCTCCCACAGAAGCGTGCCATCCTGCAGGTCTTTCCAGGTCTTGACGGACCTGGACAGTCCAAAGGTGTTTGCACACTCGAGCAGGGCCTGCTCGAGCTCGGGTGAGGTCGCGTCCATCCTGGGACGCGGGTGAGTCGGGCGTGCTACTGAGGAAGGTGCGGTGACGGGGCTCGATGCGTAGCGATCCTAGAGTGAGCGTCGAGAAGAGAAGCTGGTTGTCGCCCTGTCCGACCACTTAAACATGGCTCCGGAGCAGCGGCGACATTGGGTGTATATAGGCAAGACGAAGATGCGGTCGCGACGGTGAGGTGAAGGTGAACAATGCCGAAATTGGCCCCGGACCCTTGACGCGTGCAAAGGGAGCCCGCCGTGTGACGCTAGCGCCCATGCTCCTCAACAAAGCGTCCTTTGACCGCCATAACAATGCCTTTCAACTTTTTCGCCGCCCGACGTTGTTTACGCTTGTTCGGCCAACTTTGGGCGCTGAACAGCTCGACGATGCCTACATTGTTCGTGTCGACCACTTGTTCTCGTAAACAACTATTCGACCATGCACAAGCGGGCGGCCCGGCCCCCGCTCTCAGCCCTGCATCGCGTCACCCGCGCGCCATCGGGCCATTCTTCACGCTGCTGGTTGCACAAGAACACAACGCGCTGAACACTGAGCACTTCTGGGTAATGAATCAAAAAACGCCGTATTATTACAAGTCAAACGAGTGCTACCCGAATCCCTTCCCTTCCCATTCCATCCCTCCCCCGTTTCATAAGCATAAGTCGTCATTGAGTCGAGGTCTCGGGGTCGCTTCCCTTGCGGTAATAGTGCACGTGTACCAGGGTGTTCCCTAGTTCGAGCCCTCATTCCACGCGTGCACCTCCTGGTCTTCCTCCATGACCAAGTTGCCCCAGTTGTTCGTCGTGAAAGTATCCTTCGCTTTCTCGAAGACACTAGCGGGTGCGCTGGCGAGGAAGGCGCTGTTCGTGCATGTTAGACCATCGCTCGTTTCTTCCGGCGTTTCATAGCGGAGTGGTGCATGGCGAAAACGGGAGCTTACTGGATCAGTGCTGGTGGCCTGTTAGCTTGGCTATCAAATACCAAAGGTAGAGGGCTACTTACTGTACTTGTGAAGAACGACGCCCTCCTTTGGTCCGCTGTTAGTTGGAGGTATCGCAAACGTGAAACGGGCCGCCTACCTGGTCCTCAATCCACTGGATAGCGTGGTCGATAACGCCGGCGCTGTCGGCGCTGATCAGGACCGACTTCGTGGGCGCAGTGGCGGCGACACAGGCCGCGAGCATGGCAAGCAGAAACGAGAAGATGAAGAACTTCATGGTGGGTGGTTTGTGCAGGCGTTTGAGTGTGCGATTGTAGGAATGTAGGTTGGCAGCAGGATCGAGCGGTGTTGCGTTGTGACAGCGCAGTGGTGGGAGGGCCTGGGGTTTAATACGGCCTAGAAGAATGTCTGGGGAGACCCAAGGCCGACTCAGGCAGGAGCGATGCGTTCATACGCCCCTGCGCACCCTCCTGCCAATCCCGGCCGCCAATCAGACCAAACCGCATGCGCTCTAGCGCTCGCCAAGCTCCGCTGCAGACAGAAGAAAGACCGGCGCAGCCGCTCGTCGTCAGCCAACCTCACCTCACTTAACCGCAAACACCACGTTGTCTCCATCCGCTCACCTCTGCCGCCGCGACCAGAGGCTCCGCCAGCCTCTCGCCCCGTAGCTTCGCGTTCCGCCCGCCGCCGGATCCCCCAGTGGCCCCTTGTGTGCCCGCGTAGCTCGGGCGCACCACTCTTGCAAGCTCTCCACGCTCCCGTCACGCTCTCATACTCGTGGGAAGGTATTGGGAGGAGGACGATTCTGCACGCGCAGAGTGTCAGGCGGGGTTTTGTTGGCGTAGTGTTGGGCAGGTCCGGGTCTCTTTCACTTGCAACGGCGGTCATTCTATTCTGGCTCGCTTGGACAATAGCTAGCAAAGATACACGTGCTGCTTTTGATTTCCCTTTTCTCGCGAGCGATAGAGCAGAAGACCTTTACCTCACAACCTTGAAAGTTGGATCCAGGCGGCCGACTGCTTTCCGATTGCCAGCCTAACTCGCACCGCGTCTGACTGCAGTACTAATCTGAAAGCACTTGCATCAGCCCATCATGTCACTCCCATCTGCAGAGGTCGCTGCCGATTTCCGCGACGCCTTGAACGACCTCAAGTTCAACAGCAGGCCCGAGATCAGCAATCTAACCATCATCGCGAAAGAGAACACAGAGCACGCACAAGCAATTTCACGAGAGCTCGAGGAACACATTAAGACGGTAGGTCACTCCGAGACTCCAACATCAGTGCTCGCAGCTGATTCGCCATGCAGACGCGCCCTGAGTACAAACTTCCGGCTTTGTACGTGCTCGACTCGATTGTCAAAAACGTCGGCACTCCGTACACGGTCTATCTGGGGCGCAACTTATACAACACCTTTGTAAACACATACACTCTCGTCGACAATCCCACCAGGAAGGCTCTCGAGGGCCTGCTGCGGACATGGAAGCAGCCCGTTCCCGAATCCATGGACACCCGGCCGGTGTTCCCCGTTGACATCACCCGCGCCATTGACAACATGCTCCTCAAGTACAAGACGGTGATAGCCCAGCAGCAGCAGAACCAGCCTAGGGCGCCAGGCCAATTCCCAGGTCAGGACCCTAGAGCTACAAATTCGCCATTCCCCCCAGGAAGTGCAGCAAGGCAGTCTCCAGCTCAGAATGGAATGCCGTTCCATCCTCCACCAATGCCCTCCCGCCAGTCTCCGGCTCCTGCCATAACCTTGCCGTTCGGCATGCCGCCACAGGCCTACCGTAACTCTCCGGTTCAGAGCGGAACACCGTTCGCACCGCCTGCCGCTCCATCCATTGAGAAGATTCAAGCAGATGTGGAGAGATTGATTGCAGCTGCTAAGCTAGACTTTGCTGCCAACCCGTATGATCCGGAGAAGCAGAAGAGGTTGAAGACGTTCTTAGATCTGCAGACCATTCTTAAGGTGCAACAGCTGCCTCCTGATCAGCTTCGAGCTGTTGAGCAGCAGCTGGCCACACTCGGTGGCGCCTCCCTTGCGCCATCAGCTCCGGCGTCAACCGCTCCAGTGAGCACGCCTGTAGCGCCTCCTCCTTTCCCCATGCCGACGCAAACCCCTCAAATTCCTCCTATTCCAACGCCGACTCAGCAATCTTCAACTCCAGCACCTCCGATGGCACCTACTGCTCAACCACCTTCGCTCGCGGATTTGCTTCGGGGTTTTGGTGGTGCAACTCCCAGCCAGAATGTAACTCCCGTCCCGCCTCCCGCTTCGGCTCCTCCGGCGGCTGTGCCGGTGAACAGCACCTTTTCTCTCCTGGACACACTCCGTGCTCAAGGGTTACTGGGAAGCAGTTCTACGCCCATGCCGGCTTTCGCGGCCCCAGCTCCATCCGCTAACACAAGATCGGCGCGCAACGACGTGGAGCTGACCAAGGAGTCGATCAAAAAATCGCGCCCGGAACTGATCAGCCTGCTCTACGAAGCTCGGCCGAACCAGTGCTCCACTTGTGGACGTCGCTTCCCGGCCACTGACGACGGCAAAGTTATGAAAAGGAGACATCTTGACTGGCACTTCAAGGTCAAGGACCCGAATCTCGTGAAGCAAGCTATCCACCGCAGCTGGTACATTGGCGAAAAGGAGTGGATTGAGTATCGTGAACAAGACGAGGCCAAGCCGCCGCCGGAGACCAACGGCAACGCGGCCGCCGCTGCTAAGACGAACCAGCAGCGCTGGGTGCGGATACCTTTGGACCCAGAGCTCGTGAACGCTCCATGCCCGATCTGCCAGGAGAAATTCACGCCGTCAAGGTTGGACGATGAGTTTGTGTGGTTGGATACCATCCAAGTCGGACCGAAGTACTTCCATGCCAGCTGCTACGAAGAGGCATACGGAAATGCAAGGAGTACGCCTGTGTCGATTCTCGGCAAGAGAGGTGCGGATGAGGGCGCCCACACGCCGTCGAAGAAGATGCAGGTCTGAGCACGACATGTACATGACATAGATTGGATCAGGCGTTCTCGGAGGTATGGGTTTCAGCGCTTTGGCTTAAACGGATGCTTCGGATTGTGGGTTTTCATGCACTCAGGCGGATGATTTCAATTGCATAGCCACGGGGTTTGCAGAAGGTTGAGCGGCAGATAAGGCGGAGGTCATTGCTCGTCTATGAATCACGGTCCGACCCGCGATGCCATCTAGACACATCAGATAGGAGAATTCGGAAAACTGCCCATGGGCGGTTTAATCCATTAGTCCAGACTTGCCTGCACAATAATGACCATGTTTGCACGAATGTCTTCGGCTCTACTGACGTAGCACGGCAAGCGGCGAAGCAGCTGGGCGAATCAAATCAAGCGGCTCTCAAATCACACGCAGCTGCAGGATCACGTGTATTTCATCTCGGTCCGCGGGAAGAACTCGGTCAGAGGGGGAAGCGCGGCCCCCAGCCAGCCGTGCCAGCCTGCCGCCCGCGGAAGGAGCTGTGTAGGTCCCGCCGCCCGCCGAGCTCTCGTCAATATCCGCCGAGACGTCCGCGAATCCTGGTTTTTCCAGACTTCCGCTCCCCCAACGACTCCTGCCAGAGCCCATTGACCCGTCCATCTCAGCGCGCTCCCTTCGCCGTCTTTCGCATCTCCCGCAGCTTTTTCTCGCCGCACACCGCCGCCGAATCCGTCGCAATGGCTCCGACTGTGGAACAGATTGTTGACGACATCAAGAGCTCCATCCAGAAGCTCGAGAGCCGCATGTCGGACCTCGAAGCCCGCGTTGAGGGCAAGGCCGCAGGCGTCACCGCCCCCAGCGCCATGCGCATGATCCTGATGGGCCCTCCTGGTGCCGGTACGTCTGAACGTTCTATCCCAACAAGCGCATTTGTCATGCCTCGGCATTGCAGCATGGGGGGGCAGGCTGAGCGCCGACAAGGGCATCATTGAAGCTCCGAGCCAGATAGCATTTTTACTGACACTCTGCGACAATGAACAGGCAAGGGTACTCAGGCGCCCCGCATCAAGGACAAGTACTGCGTCTGCCACCTTGTACGTCTCCCCCGCTTGCGTTATCTCGCGCGCCTCCAGCCGCGGTTCAGTGCTGATCGGAATTTTTTGAGCAATAGGCTACCGGTGATATGCTGCGCGCGCAGGTCGCAAAGAAGACTGCTCTGGGCCGGGAAGCCAAGAAGATCATGGATGCCGGCGGTCTCGTTAGCGACGAGATCATGGTTAACATGATTAAGAGCGAGCTCGAGACCAACACCGAGTGCAAGAACGGGTATGACTCTTCCCTTCTCGCGTGATATCAGATGAGAGGCTGTCTCAGCCAGATGAAAGAAAGTTGGTCAGTGCTAACGCGACAACAGCTTCATCCTCGACGGCTTCCCGCGCACCGTCGCCCAGGCCGAGCGGTTAGACGACATGCTCACGGCCAAGGACCAGAAGCTGATGCACGCCGTCGAGCTGCAAATTCCCGACGAGCTGCTGGTTGCGCGCATTACGGGTCGTCTCATCCACCCGGCGTCGGGCCGTTCGTACCACAAGATCTTCAACCCGCCCAAGGAGGCCATGAAGGACGACGTGACGGGCGAGCCGCTGATCCAGCGCTCCGACGACAACGTCGAGGCCCTCCAGAAGCGCCTCGTCACCTACCACAAGCAGACCTACCCCGTCGTCTCGTACTACCAGAAGACGGGCATCTGGCGCCCGCTCGACGCCTCGCAGGAGCCCGGCCAGGTCTGGCAAGCCCTGCTCAAGGTCTTCGACGACAAGTCCTCGTCGTCTAGCTCGCTTATGAGCAAGCTCGGCCTTAAGAACTAGATTGTATTTTCCCGCCGCCGCCGAACGTCGCCCCCCACCCTAAATTTATTTTATTTCTAAGCTTCGATTGCGAAATGGGGAAAATTCTGTGATGTCCTCCCGCGCCAATTGTTCAAAAGGGTTGCGTCGTCTTTATTTTTGTTCCCGTTCTTTGGCTCGCCTCCTACTATTGCTACTGCTACTGGATTTAGACAAAACTGGTCCATGGGTGGAGTTTTGGTGGGGTAATCACGGAGAAGAAGATTGGGCGGGTGTGAAGAATTGACATGTGAGAGTGGAATGGATATCGTCCAATCTCGGCAATAGTTTTGACGAGTTATGGATGGTCAATTTTTTGAAAGCTGGGAATGTCGTCATTGCACAGTGTTTTCTGTTGCTTTGTATAAACTGCTACGTGACTTCCATATGTATAGATGATGGTTGTGAATTGTGCAAAGTCCTTATCTCGATTCGTGCCAGGGAAACGGTCTCTTAGACGATCTCGAACATGTTGCACCTTGGATTTCATTATCACAGAATGTTCTTCCCTTTCGCAGAAAAAAGGGAATGTTCTATCTGCAGTTTACTATTTGTAGCTCCTTCAAACCAAAGAACGTGCCAAATATCTCAGTTCTGTTGCTCTACAAGTGCCGAGGATCATGGTATTCAGATATTCACCCCAGCTAGGACGTATCAGACGCGTTTAACTCTAGAGCTGGCAGATATGAGCCAGCTCGAGGAATTGTTTCGATAGCTCATGCGGATGCAGTCCCTCCAGAAGTGGACCAGATCACGCGCAGATTGTCGCCTTAGGAATCGTAGCGACGGCAGCTAGATAGCTTGTGGAGGGGGGATATTCATCTTGCGAAGCGTTGTGGTCTCTCCTCCGTTCAGAGGGATGATTCCACTCCTGAAGGTCAGAGGCCCCTGAATTCGAGAAGGTTGATTCTGTTTTCTGACCGCCCCATACAAGCCTACTTGTTTGTTCAGGCATGTGAGCCGACTTTATTATGGCATGCTGGATACAGCCTGCGTTCTCAAACCTCATTTCTTCTTTCCTTCTCTTTATTTTTTTCCTCTTCACATTCGTTCACTCACTGTGAAGCAGCCGCCGCTGCCTCCGTTGAACCGGCCGCGACGCCGACGTCCTTCTCCCACGGCTTCTTGCGCTTCGACGCCGTGCTCGCCGACCCTTGGCCCTCGAGCACCGTGTCCGGGATCTCCTTGATGCCCGGAATCGGCTGCCCCGACGTGATCAGCTCGACAATGTGCGCGAAGGACGTCGGATACGGCGCTTCGCCTTGTTGCTCGCCTTCAGCGGATGCGGCTGGTGGTGGCGCGGAAGCTGGCGTGGAGGTTGCTGATGCGGAAGGGAATGTCGCCGTTGAGCCGAGCGGCGGCGTTTGGCCGGGAGAGGGCGTCGCGGGGAGGTCGGCGGCGGGTGCGAGGCCGTTGGGTGCAGTGGTGGGGACCGCGGAGGGAGAGGGCGCACTGGCGCGGTAGGCTTTGTAGGCGTCGAAGTCGACGGAGGTGTTGAACTTGCTAGATTCCGGGGGTTAGTGCAAGTGGACAAGCGGTGGCTCATAAGAGGAATCTGGGGATCGGCGATGCTGCTGGAGTATCGTGGAATGCTGGACCAAGAACGACCAAAACAATAGCAAGTTCCAATGGCGGGGTATAGTGCGGGGAAAGATGAATGTTGGGCAATGAGGCATACCGAGAGTAGTAGAAGCAGCGTGCGCGAAGAGACAGCTCCACTGCTTGTTCTGAAGATGCAGTAGAGCCTAGGATAGCTCCGAGACCGCTCTGGAACTCTGCGTCGGTGTCCCACGGGTAGTTGTCGACTTGGGCGTAAATAGAGTCGGATGCGGAAGACTCCGGGGCGGCTGCCATGATGAAAGTTTCCAGGAATTGATGAGCGATGCTCGCGGGCTAGTAGAATTTGCAGAGAAATTGTGAAGAATCACGGTGCATCAGTTGTCGTCAGTTGGAAGCGGGGAGTGGGAGAGCTCACACCCATGAGGCACATCAAGTCTTGGCGGGCCTTACGTAATGCTGCCGCCAGCTCCTCGCCGCTCACCTCTCGCCGACCTTCACCCCAGCGTCACAACATCCGTTACCCACCTCCGCCCCCATCTGACGCCTGCGCCACACTCTACGACTTCAACTCCATCCTGCCCCATCTACGGCCACCATTGACCGGAGCCCTCGGTTTGCGCGCGCTGCTGCCATCTTGCACCTAGCTCAGCCCCACAATGTCCGAGTACATCGGGTATGCCGCCGTCCTCACAGCATGACGAGTCGATCAATGGCAGCTAACACGGCGTCGCAGTGCCCGGATATCTCTGGTATCCAAGAGTGACATCAGGTCCGCCCTGTCGCGCATCCCGAACACGTCGTTTGTGCCTAACTCCAGCCTCCAGATACGTTGGAACCCTCCACGAGATCAACTCCGAGAACTCCACCGTCGCCCTTGAGAATGTCAGGTCCTTTGGTACCGAGGGACGCCGCAATGGCGAGGACGAGATCGCTGCCTCCGACAACATCTACGAGTACATCGTCTTCCGTGGCAGCGATGTGAAGGATCTCAGGATAGAGGGCAAGGTCGAGGAGCCCAAGCCTGCGCCGCCGCCCATGCCTAACGACCCGGCAATCCTTGGCGTAAGTCTACCCTGGAACACTCCCAACACCCGTCGCAAGCTTGATGAAGCATTTCGGATGTAAAGTACACAACTCGCCGAGAGCGCAAAACCGTGTGGATATCTCCGTTGCCTTCCTTCTGATCTAGCTCCTACTTCCACACGTATGATCCGACGAAACTATTGGATTGATTACTGAATATTCTATGAATAGGCCGCTCGTCCCGCTCAGTCCACGCCGCAGGGCAACCAGCAGACCCAGCCTCCCCCGAACTTCCCCAACCCGCAGCACTTCAACCCGCCGTACCCAACCTCCGGCCCTGGTCCCTACCCGCCCTTCCAGAATACTCATTTCGGTCCTCCTGGTGTTTATCCTGGCGGCCCTGGTGGTCCTCCTCGTGGCCCTGGCGGTCCTGGCGGTCCCGGTGGCCCCGGCGGTCCTGGTGGATTCCCCGGCTACCCTGGCATGCCGTACGGTGCGCCTCCGGGCTGGTACCCTCCTCCCGGCCAGGGTTTCCCCCCGGGTCCTCCTGGTCCCTTCTCGCCGCACCCGAACCAGATGCCCATTGGCCCGCCTGGTCAAGGTCCCAAGCCCGGCCCTCCTGGCCCTGGCAAGGAGCAGAACCCCGTTGAGGCAGATGCGGCGCCCAAGTCGGCTGAGGACAAGAGCAAGGATTCTACACCTGCACCGGCTCCTGGCCAGGCGCCAACTCCCCCCGTCGAGTCCAAGCCTGATCCCGCCGCTGCTCTGGCGCCCCCTCAGCCGAACGCGGCTGCTGCCCCGCCGACTGGACCCAAGGCGGCACCCAACGGCCCGAAGAATGGTCGCATAGTCCCCGCCATTCCCCTCACTACACCTGGCCAGAAGCCCGCCGCCCCGGTTGCTACCCCTCAGGCTCCTCAGGGCGCTCAGCCGGGCGGTAACCAGCCGCAGCAGTACCGCGATGCCACGCAAGCTGCTACTGCTGCCGTGGCCGCGGCGATGGCTAAGCTCAAGCCGCAGGGTGGAGCTCCTCAGCCTCAGACTGGTGATGCAGCTATTCAGAACCTTACCCAGAAGGTCGCGGAGATGCGTGCCGATGACAGGGCCCGTCACGGCAAGCAGGCAGGCGCCGGTGGTTTCCCTCCCCGCGGAGGTCGTGGCGGCCGCCGTGGTTCTGGTCGTGATCAGCACAGCAAGCCGATCGAAGTTCCCGGAACTGATTTCGACTTTGAGTCTTCCAACGCAAAATTCAACAAGCAGGATCTGGTGAAGGAGGCCATTGCTACCGGCTCTCCGCTGGGCACTCCTGGCGAGGAGGGTGACCCGCTCAACAATGGAGAGACCAACGGCGCCACGCACGAGAAGAAGGAATCGGTCGTGATCCCCGCTGCTTCGTACAACAAGAGCGACTCGTTCTTCGACAACATCTCGTCGGAACTGAAGGACAGGGAGGAGGCCAGGGGCAAGCTGGGAGGCCACGAGTTCCGCACCGAGGAGCGGAGGAAGAACCTCGAGACGTTTGGCCAGGGCAGCGTCGACAACTACCGCGGCGGCTTCCGTGGCCGTGGCCGTGGCAGGGGCTTCCGTGGCGGTCGGGGTTTCGGCCGTGGCCGTGGTGGCTCTCGCGGTCGTGGCGCTCACGCCTCGGCTGCTGAGGCCGGCGCTCTGTGAGGTGTCGTGGGCTACTATTGGTAGTTGACACATTGCTTATTGCTTTTTCTGGTCTTTTTAGCCCAAAAGCCGGCGTGGAAACGAAAGGCAGAAAGGAAACAAGGAAAAAAACAACCACTACGGATTTGACGGATCTGAACGAAGGGTTCTTCTTCCTCTTTTTTTCGGCGTTTTTTCTTTTTTTGATTAAACTGGAGAAGAGTAAGAAGAAAGCATCTGACGTCGGGGTGGAGGGAAATTCCCTTTTTTTGAAGTTGAGGTTCTTTCTCTTTTCTAGTCCTTTCTCTCTCTTTGCTTTTTGCTTGATAGCAGTGGGCGATGGATGGTTTTGAAGAGCATGAGCACTTATACGGCGAGGGGGAGTAGCGGGGGAATGGTAACCAAAAACCCGGATAAGACTTTGTACAACTATACACTTTTGCGAAATCCCCCTCCTTCTTTCCCTTTACTACCTTTGTCAACTTTGCACACACACACACACATGCGCGCGTACACACATAATTGTTAGCTTTGCTTTGAGTCTCGAGGCTTGGTACGGATGTTGGTGGGAAAGGAGAATGGATGGCGCATATTTTTCGGTGAAGTCAGGCAAAGTGTGGTTCGAGCGGCGAGTACAGTAGGACAGCGGTCTTTTTATTGTCTTGTTTGCAATGCTGTTATCTTTTCTCTTGCTGATAGGCTAAAAGCGAACAGAAAGCGAGCGTTTGTCTTGCCCAGAACAGAAATCTGAATCATCCTCTTACCTTTGATGTTCAAGGCCCTTGTGTGCTTCTCTAGCTCGACCAAGCCGTGTGGGATGTCATCGATTCTCCAACTGGGCGCTCCACAAAGGAAGGAGAGTGCGGTCGCACTGGGCGGCCAAGGCACTGAGCAGCACTCTACTGCAGACATGGGAGACTGAACCTGTGAAAGAGCACCGGCCGTAGAGGCCAGCGTCACGCTGCTCCCTCTTCTATGGTTTATGTATGCGATCAACCCGCCCTCACATAGCTTCATCCCGATGTCAAGCCTCGCTCCCTCCCATTCATTTAGCCTTGTCCCGCTTTCTCCTTCTGCAGCTGTAATCTCCGGTCTCATGTGTGTCCTGGTCGACGGTCAGGTCTGATAGTGCGCTCTTGGACAGCGGCGCCTGTCAAGACGGGGTGAGGTGAGGTGAGGTGAGCCGGTGTCAGGTGTCAGGCGGGAAATTTTCGAACACTCGCTGGCCAGTGTTTTCGCTCGGTCTGATGAAAGCGTCAGTGGCGGTTCTCATTCGCTCGCGCCTGGAGATCTGCTGCGATGTTTCCCTGCCTTTCTGCGCGAATCGCTGTCTGTGGGGTTGAAGGTATGGCGCGGGCTTTGGGTGCGAAGTTTTATGGGCTCCCGACCAGGTCTGTGGCCGAAGCGCTGAAGGTGCGGCTTGCTTGCGGATATGAATTGGGCTGGTGTTGAAGCAGAGCAGCGACTTGACAGCGCGTCTCCTCCTTCGAAGCTGCAAGTGCTGTGGGAGGGCGAGACTTGGGCGGGGCGATGGGTTCTGGCTTGGTCCGCCACGTCTATGTTAAAGCTAAAGACGCTTGCGACGGAGGGCGAGCTCGCTCTGGGCCGAGAGACCTGAGCGCGATGAGGCTTTCACAGAGAGCGCGACAGTTGTCAGCTATTCAGAAAGGCAATGAGTCGCTATAAGCTATCCTCATCTGGTGCTGAGGCATCTCTGAGATGGCTGGATGCCCGTCAGCGGCTGAGTTGGGTGCGCAAAGATGGACACATGTTGTTGGAGGCAAATCCTGGAAGAAATTCTATGGAGTAAGGCTTTTTTGAGGTTTAAACGAGCGCTTGCCTGGCTGTACAGCTTCTCGAGTAGATGGAATATCCATGAGTCTTAGCACTACAAACAGCGACGCGGCCGCTGCGGTGGTGGCTTGAAGTGATGGTGTCTTGACAACGCCTGAAGCGCAGAGCTTCTGTGACCGTGGGCAGCAGACGCTGGAATCCGAATTGCTCAAGACGGCTTGTCGTCTGCGGTGCTAGCTCCTACAGAGGCTTCATCGGTCCAGTTGGGGTATACTGGTGTCTTGCAGCGCCATGAACGCCCACAATATCTGCTGGACCATAGCCGCCCTCTCCCTCCCAGGCAATGGCCGACTCTCCAGGCTCCAGAGCGTACATCACATGCTAGTACCAGTCGCCCAATAGCATGCTTGATAAATCAGCATTGCTTTCAGCACGGGCCAGGCATGGTGGGTGAGGTTTCGCCGGGGGCCGGGGGCGGGTGGTCCGTGCCTGGGATGTTCTCCAGGGAGTTTACCACAACCCCATGGGGTTACCCGCCTCAGAAAAGTCAACACTACGGAGAACACGCTGAGATACAATTCGCTTAACTGACCGGCTGCCTGGCTAAGCGAGCTGGCTGCCACAAAATGCCTCCAGCCATGAGGCATCCTTTCTTCCTTTTCTTCTTCGGCCTCCCGACTCCCAGCTTTCCCCAGCTTTTGTAATACAGGCCCTCGACACATTCACATTCACATTCAAACATCCTCATCTCACTCCAATTGGGACACTCACCGCATTCGGAAATCCTCACACACCACAAACCTCACCCATACCCTCAACATGTCGTCCCCCTCCGGCCAATGGCCTTCATCTGAGCACCCATACTTGCTCATCAGCGCCGGCGGCCAAGTCCAGGTCGTCATCCCGGCTCATCTCCTTGTCGACCAAGGACTCCAAGCAGTCCTCGACGAGCTGATGGCCAAGTACCCGCCGTCGCCGCCCCAGCAGCAGCAGCAGAACGACCTCTTCACCAACGAAGAGCTCGACGCCATGGCCGATTGGGCCAGCAGCCCGGCCGCTCCCTTCCCGCTCGACCACGAGCAGTTCGCCTCCTCTCCTCCTCCTCTTCCGGCTCCGGCTCCAGCTGCTCCCGCCGCTGCTCCCGCTCTGGCTCCGGCCACTCCCGCTCCCGCTCTGGCCCTGGCTCCTCCCGCCCCCGCTCCTGCTCCCGCTCGCCGCAGCCGCGGCAACAAGACGACGCCCCCCGGCTTCCCTGGCTACCGCTGGGTGGCGCAGACGGTGGCCCTGCAGGCGAGCCCGCGCCGGCCGCAAGTCCAGCTCGGCCACATCTACGCCTACATGGAGAAGGCGTGGCCGGAGCACTTCCGGTCCGGCGCTGGCACTGGCTGGAAGTCTGGCGTCCGTCACGCCGTGCTCAAGCATTTCAAGCGCGTGGCGGCGCCCGGTGGAGAGAAGGGGGTCTGGTACGAGCCGGACCCGGACAACGTGATGACGGCGGAGGAGGCGAGGAGGGTTGTGAGGGCGGCTGGTGGTGGTGGAGTGGGTGAGAATTAAGCGGGGGGAGGGAAGGGGGTGGTGGGGAGTTGGGGGTTGGTCTTGGCTTGGCTTTGGGTTGGTTTCGGTTTGGTTTTTGGTCTGGTCTGGTCTGGTATTTGGTGGTTTTCTTCTGGCGCTCTTGGGCAGATCAAGCGGATACCCGGACCTCATTACGAGTTTTTAAATGTGCACAAATTCATCTGGACAATGGCTTCACGTACCCACGTAAGTGGAATTTTATTGTGCCCTTCGCTCAATTGAAGACATGAAAAAGTTGCATGGAATATGGCATTGAAAAAAGTAAATGATATAGATTTCTTCAGATCAATTGAGGTGAAGTGAAGATGAGTGGGTGCGAATCATTAGATGAAAGTGAGGTTTTGGTGATGAAGTGAGGTGTGAAGAAAGTAGTGGTCGGAGTGCTGTGAGGGCGGCGCTCGGGCCGGCGCTAATTCGGGGGGCAACAGCAGTAAACATCGACAGCGACACGTCGAGTCGCGAAAGCTCCCACCCCACGCGTTTCCGCGACCGCCAACGCGCTCACCACCGAGCAATCTGCCCACATTCGCCCGCCGAACACTCTTTCGAGACGCCCTAAGCTCCGGCTATCCCGCGCCGCCATGGCGCCCGCCGCTTCAAAGTCGCGCGACAACCAGTTCTTCAATGTCGGAGTTCAAGGAAGGTGCGCACATCCGGCAAACCCTCCGCCCATGGCTGCGCATACTCACGCGCTGCAGGAAAACGGGCATCACGCTCAAGGATACAGGTGTTCGCGATGAACACGGAATGGAACCAATCGACGGCATCTTCTCGTCGCCGGAGAAGTCGCCGGAGCAGTCGCCGCCGAAGCGCAGCAACGCTCGCCAGCAGGCCGACAGAACCCTGACTTCCTCTGACATGGACGTGCAGCAAAGTATGCCCCGCAAGAAATTCGGAAACAAAAACCAGCGCTACGACAGTCTCATAGACGAGCTACTGGCCAGCGATGAAGAAGGTGCTAAGACAACACTACTCAACATAGGTTCCATGCCCGAGCCCGCCGACGCGCTCAGCGCCCGCAAGTCAATTCGCCCCGGAAGGTCATCAATCTTTCCCCCGCCAATGGGTCGCTCGCCTATCAAGACCTCGCTGGGCTCCTCCCCTCGCCGCCAATCCTCCATGGGCCCGCCGTCAGGCCTGCGCAGGACTTCCGACGGACCTAACCGCTCAGGATCTCACCCTACCGTCGCGAGGCGATTAGATTTTGGCGCCGCCGACGAGACCAATGCGAGAGCGCCAGGAAGTGGAAGCAGGAATCGCGGCCCGCCCCGTCCAGACATCTTCGACCTACCAACTTCGCCAGCACGCAACAAGAAGCGCACACACGATGAGAGCTTGGTGGAGGATGAGACTATGCTGGAGGAGAGCGAACTCGCAATCAATGGCATCGGGGAGGACAGCCCTCTGCCAGATGTAGAGGATACGCTGCCAATACTCGACCAGGGTGGTGATACCGAGCCGGACGAGCCGGACGAGCCTATTGAAGAATCAATGGACATTCCGGAAGAACCGCAGCCGAGACCATCGCTCACTAAGGGCCGCGGCAAAGCGAGGAAGAGTTTGGAGCACAAGGAATCGCCCCCACCAGCACCATCGCCCGCGCCGAAGAAAAAAGCAGGAAGACCAAAGAAGACTCAGGAATTGGTATCTTCAAGAGCATCTAACGCTACTGTCCCTGCAAGGTCACGGACAGCTGCTCAATCGCGGCCGGTTTCGAACAGACAAGTCGAAGATGAGAGCGCAATGGATGTCGATCAGTCGATAGAGGAGGCCTCAATGCCGCAAGTCGACGAGGAAGAAACTGAAGAATTGGAAGATAAAATCGAGGAGGGTGAGGAGACGGAGCCAGACACGGAACCGGAGCAGGAACCAGAATCAGAACCTGAAGTTGAGCCTGAGCCGGAACCTGAGCCTGAATCACCCCCTGCAAAGAAGAAGAAACGTGGACGACCCAAGACAGGCTCTAAACCTAACGTTCATGTGGATGAACCTGAGGAACCAGTGCAGCTTCCAGAAAGGCCGGCGAAAAAGGCCAAGAAAGCGCCTGCATCCAAGAAGCCTCCACCATCACAGCGCGACCCGAACGCTAGAGTAACCTCGAAAAAAGGCAGTGCGAAAAACAAGTCAAAGGGCAAGCAGAAAGAGGACATGCCACCACCGCCTCTGCCATCTGTATCTCAAACGAGCTCGCAGCCGGAGTCCAGTCAATCGCGTACAGCAAGTCAAGCACGAAGTCTCCAAATCCTCCGTCAAGGCACACCATTTGAGGATGTAGGAGCGAAGACTACCCGGTCAGGCAGAATTTCGACGAAGCCGGTGGAGTACTGGCGCAACGAGAGAATTGAGTACGGTCACGATGGAACCAAAAAGGAAATCATTCGTGCCGAGGATGTCGAAGAAACCAAGCGCCCTGCCGCCCGCGCAAGACCGCGCAAGCGAACTACTAAGCGCTCGGAAAGCGCGATTGAAGAGGAGCCAGAAATGGAGCTTGAGGAGTGGGAGATTAATGAGGGTCAGTTTCAGGGCTGGGTCAACGGCTGGGACGAGAAGCAAAACATCATCATCGATGAGGGAGGACGACATGAAGGTAAAGTTCCGAAGTCGGTGTGCTACCATGCGGAGTGGTCCAACGGCTGCCAACCGGGTGTATTTGCATTTCTCTGGCTAACACGGCATACAGAACTCGCATATTCTGCGGTCAAACTCCAAACAAGAGAAGTGGCAGGCGCAAACTTCCGATATTCGAAGATTCTCGGGACACCCTTCTTTGGCGCTGGCATGGTCGATATTCCACCGCACGGATCGAAGCGCTCGAAGAATTCTCGCCGCATGTACATGGCATTCTGCCTGCTATCGGGCAAGGTCAGTGTCACGGTGGGCGATAATGAGTTCAGCATCAGCAAGGGTGGCGTGTTCATGGTACCGAGAGGTAAGTGATGTTCCGTCTTATAATTTCCTTTTGTCTGGTTTGCTTCTCGATTGGTTGCGCTTTCCTTCTACTCTCGCTTGGGCTGCATCGCGGGTCCGGGCAGACTGGCGGCGAATGCAAATGGTGAGTCGGTGTGCAAGACCACGTATGTGTGACGAGCGGTCACTTTATGCTCATACCTGGTCGGCGGGTCTGGCGCCGGATAGACGCGCTGTTGCATCCGACGGAGCGTTCGTGACACGGCAGCGGGTGCAGATGGTCGCAACGCATTGCCTGCAACTGCCAGCCCCCAGCTCGTCTTGGCTCTGGTCGCACAACAGCGTGCATGGATGATGCGGTCGTTGTGTGGCGCCAGCCCAGGCAGGGTCGTTTGCAACCTTGTACCACGGCAACCGGATCTTCGCTTCGCTCCGCAGCAATGAGGCACAGCAGCAGCCTGGCAAGACCCTGGCACACTGGCACACACACACATCCCGCAGTCGGGGATCGCTGTTCCTTATTTCAACCCCCGGTCACACACAACGACGGTATCGACGCCCTTCCCACCGCTCATTCACAAGCCGCATCCATTCTTTTCTGGTCTGTTGGGGCGCTGTTCGCACAGCGGCTGGCTTTTTTCGGTCTATCACATTCAGTGTAACCACCCGCGCGGTGGAAGGCCAGCCGGCCGTGGTGGTGCGGCGACGCCATGCAAACTGCACGATCCCCCCACGGCGCACCCAATCGGCAGACAGCCGGGTGGCAGACCGCTTTTGCAACACATGCAGCGTATCTGTCATTTCTGATTTCTCTGGGTGGGGTGTGGTGGTGATCGATGGCTGGGGGTTGGGAGCGGGATGCGGTGGGGTTTGTGGTGGCCGGGCTGACGGGGCGTTCCTGTCGACCCTCGTCGAAACTCCTGTGGCAGAAGGGGGGAACCACCACTTTGGCGGCACAGCCTGCAGACCCAGAGAAACGCGCGCGACGCACGTCAGCAGCAGCACCAGCAGCGGCAGGGCGGCAATCGCAACCAGACAGCAATCGGCGTAGCCGCCGCGAAGCGACGACGCACGCACGCACATGCGCGTCACGCTGGCAAAGAGAGGGGAGGGGCGGTTTGTTTTTGATTCGCAACGGACACGACCACCTGTTCATCGCATTGCGAACATATCTTGCAGCGCCCGCACAACAATCCCTGTACCCTGCTGCTGCTGCTGCTGCTGCTTGCTGCTGGGCCTTCTCTGACGTGCGCTGTTTCGGCATTGCATGTCGTGGTGGTGGTTGTTTCCTCTCATCGTCCCGTTCATGCATCATGCCAGCAACACACACAACGACCACGGCACACACACACATGTCTGGCGGTCAGCAACGGCAGCAACGGCCTGCCACATACCGTTTCCTCTTTTTGGTCCGTTTTCTGCACCGCCAGCTGGACTTGGTTTCCTGCAGATGGGCTGCCGCTGCCTGCTGCTGATGCTGATGCTGCATTTGCGTGGGGTGATTGTGGTGATATCGGGCTCGGCTTGATTGATCCGTTTGGCAGCGAGCAGAGAGGGAGATGCGATGCTGCACACCACAGCCTCTCCGATGGATTCCGTGGCGAATGGCATTTTCGAGGACGGAAGGCAGCGAATCGGATGACGCCGATGGCCTTGCCTTGCTGTCGAGCGACGTGTGCTTTTTCCCGGGCTGCTTGGTCTTGGCCCTTGCTTGATTACTATTCGTTTTGCCCTATCCGTTTTTTTTGAGTTTTTTGCTTTTTTTCCTGTTCTTTTTTTGGGGCATTGTGCTTTCGTCTCGTTTGCTTTCTTGCATGCATGGATCTCGTTTTTTGAGTTCAGAGAGGCTGACACGTTATGCAGGCAACTTTTACAGCATCACCAACGACAACGAGGTCCCAGCCAGGATCTTCTTCGCCCAGGGTTGTGAGGTCGCTCCGGAGCCGGAGCAGGCGACGCCTAGTTCGTGAGGTGTGTCGGTTTGTAATACGACAAGGTTTCGGGGAATGAAGATGATGATGATAGTGATGAAGCATTGACTTTATTGTTTGGTCCTCGCCAGGTGCGGGCAGATAGGTTTGGTGAACGAACGGATATTCTTTGCGGTCCTGGTGTTCTCGCTACTTTTCTTCTTGATTGCGGAGTTCGGTGTGATTGGACCTTTTCATGTGTGGTGTGTCTTTGTCTGGAGGCTTGAGGCCGGTTATCTTGGGAATGTAGTGGCGTGGTGTGAGTACGACGGGCCTCGTGCTTGTGTTTCATTGGGACAGCGTTCGGATGGGGAGGGAGCGGTATGGTTTTTGGTGGGCAGACGTGGCATAGTTCGGGCACTTGCCATTTTTGGTGCACTCTATGAGTATTGGTCAGGAGTCAGGACGAATGCAATGGAGAGTTATGACAGTGACACAAAAGTCTTGCTGAACAAACAAAGGTGTGTTGGAAGTGTTATGCTGAAGGTCGGTTCTATCAGGGAAAGTAAATAGGAAACTACTTCTACGGATCGAGAATCTATATTGCCCGTCTCTTCTACACATTCGGTACTCGGTGCTCTCTCTCTATTACATGATCTCTCTTAGACAAGAATAGGTGCGTTTAGGTCGATTTGTCATGCCTCGACCATGTATCAATTTATCGTTCGGCCGTTTGTATATCTAAACTTACTCACCCACTCGCTTTGCACATGTTCGCAGCGGGAAAGACAAACATGCCCCGAAAAAATCAACTGTAATTGAAGATCAAAAAAATCACAAAAGGAAAAAAAAAAAAAAAAACAAGCCGCTATGCAGAAGGAGGGAGGGAGGGTTCGGTAGAAAGCAGTATGGTGGACGCTCGAGAAAGCAACAAAACAAATAAAGTCTCAGAAAGAAAAGGTACTACAACCTCAAGACCAAGGGAAAAGAGGAGATAAACGAGAGAACGAAACTTGTTAGAGACAACCGCCAGATGTCCTTCTTGCCCGTACGTATGTTTGGAATTTGCGCACTATGAGTGTGAAACCGTTCGTGCTTGTTTTCCCGCCTATCACCGCACACTTCACACACCACCTGATCACCACCCCAAGCACCCAGTTTCATCGTCGTCATCCGTACGAGTTCTACGTATGTCGTCTTTGGTTCTGCTTTGATGTCGTTTTTTTTTTTTTTTTTTGCCTTCGCCTTGATGATTGTCGGCTTTCCGTCTCCTTCCGTTTCGTTCTCGCAGATCTTCGCTAATTTCCGTATCGATTACAAGTGTTCCTCTATCTTGGTGCGTTGAGGCCGTTGATAGGATGAAGAAAGAAATTAAAAAATCCAAAAGGAACCAGCCACCATTACTCACGTATCGCCCCCATTTGTCTCTCTCCTCCTTCTGTTGGTGCCGCATCGCCCACGCTGTGCAAGGAACATGACTTAAACGCAATATAAATAGGAAAAAAAAAGTGGGTAAATAGGGAATCATAACTCATAACGTCATCATAATCATGAGGTCATGGCCAGAAAACAAACAACAATAGGAAAGGGAAAGGAGAGGTAGAGAATAAGGAAAAAGTGGACACGCCTGCAAATGGGAAGGGTACTAAAAGATGAAGTAACCAAAAGCTAACCGCTGAGAAGTAAGAAGAGGGGAATAAAAAAGAAGCAAGAATTGTGAGCCACAGACAGCCATGCCAAAATGCCAATGCTCATGCTCATGCTCAAGGACAAAAGCACTATTAAGCCCAGAAAAAAACCCCGAAGGTGTAGTCGACCCCAAATGCAGTTGGTAGAAACAGAAGAGAAGAAAGTGACAGGCGTGTATGCGCCTCAGAAACGAAAAGAAAAAAAAAAAGAACCCCCTTCCCTTGACCAACCAACCAGCCCCCTTTACTCAGTCATCACTCCCAGTAGTAGCCTCCTTCTTCACCCTAACGACATCCATATCCGCCACGAAGCCCGCCGTCTGATGCCTCCTCTTTCCCCCACCACTTCCCTCGTCCCTCCCAATCACCGTCATCCTCGACTCACCCCCCGCAAACGGACTCGCCAACCTCCCCGGCGCCGCAACACCACCGCCGCTTCCCTCATGCACGACCGTCGGCACCGTCCTCGGCGTTGTCCCCAACGACGAGGGCGTCGGGCCTCGCTGCACCTGCTGATGCTGCTGCTGCCCATCCCCACCGCCGCCCGCGGTAGCCGCCGCCAGGCTCAGCGGCGTGACAGGCCGCATGCCCCCACCGGTGCTACCTCCGCCTACGCCGCTTCCTCCAGCCGACGAGCTCACCGGGGTCGGCGTCTGCCGCGGCGTGCCGAGCAGCGGCGTCGCGAGGTGGTAGGCGCCGGTGGCGGCGGGCTGGTGGAGCGGGAGGCCTGATGAGTGCTGGTGCTGCGCCGTAGCGGCCGCAGCTGAAGCAGCTCCGCGCGGCAGCGGCGGTAATGCCTGCGGCGAGGCGGGCTGGCCGACGCTGGCGGCGGTGCTGGCGCCGCTGGTGGGGCGGGTGGGGAGGAGCGGGGGCGGCGGCGGCCATTGCTGATCGCCGCGCTCGCGGGAGGGTTCGCGGGAGAGGTTGTGGTGGTGGTGGGAGTTGGGGGCCGCGGCGTAGGGGGAGTGTTGGTGGTTGTATGGGTGTTGTGCGTGGGGGTGATGATGGTGATGGGCGCGTTGGTGCGGCGAGTGCATGTGATGGTACGAGGAGGCAGGTGACGTCGTATTGTTGTCGTCGTCGGCCGCGAGGGTCGAGGAGGGCGGAGAGGCGTTCTCGTCGTCGAGATGGCCGCCTGGAGGCGTGGGGCCGCCGCCACCAGCTGAAGCGCCGCGGTACTGGACGTTGGCGCGGCGCAGCATCTCTTCTTCGCCCAGCTGCCAGTGCATGCGTTCGCAGGAGCGCCATGGTCGGCACATTTCGTCGGCGATGCGCTTCCACATGTCTTCCATGAATCTGTGAGGGAGAAGACGGTCGTCAGCGCGTTGTTCTTTAGCGAGATAGGGGCTAGAGGGCGTGAAGAGGGTGGAGGGAGTGCGATTGATTCAACGATTTTGAATCACCACGCTGTGAAGATGTTGTGAGCTTGGGGTAGATGGAATGGCAGGTGTCGGATCTGGTCGAATCTAGCTTGTTAATGTGACAGTCTTTTTTGGAATGACTCCTGCAGCCCGGACAGGCCCGCCCCTAGATTTGGCGTTGCTTCTCCATGCAGCGTTTGGGATCTGTCACATAGGCGCTGCAGCTCATCCGGATGATAGCCCAAATAGGCTCAAGCTAGTTCGACGATCTTCTGCGCGTCGCTTGCCATTCCATCTTGCCCCTAGGTGCCACGACATTAGCGTCAGGGGAGCAGGAAAATTCAAAGCATACCGATGATAGAGGCGCGCAAGCATGTCCTTTTCATCCTCAGCCCACTCCTTCTTCTCCGTGTAGTTCTGGTAGCGCAGGCGACAAGCGGTGGCGCTGCGGCCCGGGTTCTGCTGCGAGATGTCGACCCATTTCATGCCGCTGCTGCGCAGCTTGATCAGCAACTTCTCCTCCTCCTCAGTCCACTTTCCCTTTAGCTTCTTCTCCTTCTTGGCGGCGCTGCCGCCGCCTCCCGCTGGATCGCCGTTGCCCGTCCCTAGCGCTGACGATGCCGTGCGCTTGTTGGACGAAACCGGGCTAGCAGCTGCGGGGTGCAGGGAAGCGTGCTGTGACGAAGGCGCGGAATGAAAATAAGGTCCCGGAGTGCTGTTGTGAGATGGCACGCCCCCTGAGTAGATGGGGCGGAAGCCGCTCTGATGGATGTAGCTGCTGTTGCCTGGCGGCGACTGCTGGTGTTGAAGCTCATCGGGATGAGAGCCGTGATGGCGGAACGAGGGCAGCTGCTGAACGGGGGTCCATTGCGGAGCGGGGACACCCGGCGGCGATGGAGATGGAAGTGTGGTGGTGGAGCGGGGTGTGGAGTAAGAGGCTGGCGGGAGGTAAGAAGCAGCTGGGGGCGGAGGCTGGTGGTGTTGATGGGTAACACCGGAGCCTTGCGAAGACGTGCTCTTCCGGGTCCTTGGAGACGCAGAGTCGCGAGCGTCTCGCGACTCGAGCAGCGAGGCGATATCCAGGTTGAAAGCTGTTCACTAAGGCTGGCCTCCGGAAGAAGGCCTGGCCATGCACAATGGGAAACTCGGCGCCAAAATTACAGCAGGTGGGGTCGGCTGGGGAGCGGTGATGGCTTAACCAAAGAGCTAGATGGCCGGAGATTTTATGGCGTGTTTCGAGGGTTGCACAAGGTAGCAAGCTGATGCTCGGGAGGACAGCTGGAGGCGTCCAGAGGAAGGCGCGGGCAGGGGAGATCCCAAAAAGGCACGGGGTTAGGGGGCAGGCCTGGGTTTTGAGGGCTTAGTGGGGCACTGAGATGAGGTCGCGAGTGATGTACTGGCGTTGGGGCGAGCTTGGCGGGGAGGCTGATGTGAAAGTGATGATGGGGTGCGTCTGTGGCAAGGCGGCGCCAGTGAGAGTGACGAGATTCGAAAAGTTCCGAGAAGCGCGGCGGGACGAGCCAACTACGTCTTTGTAGGGCAATTCTGGGCTCTTACTCGCCGCCCGTCATGTGCTATTTGGGAAGGCGCAGGGATTTGGTGGGTCAAGTGCCGGAGCTTGCAAATACAGAGTAAACTGGTAGAAAAGCGACGGAAAATTTGATCCTTCCCTAGCACTGGATGTTCATGCAGGATGGCGGCGGCGGAGCCAGGGCGCGGCCTCAGCCAGGATCGCCTGCCGGGCCCGAAAGCTGGCGGTCGTGATCCGAGGCGAGGGTGCTGTGATGACGTGTCGGGCGGTTTTCTATCAGGACCTAGCGCAGCGGCGGCTGGGAAGACGATCTGAGGCGGCCAGTCACGGCGGGGCGCAGGCGGTGAACTGCTCCAGGGATGCCTGAGGAAGCGGCCTTGAGGGTAGATCTGCACAACCTTCTGCATTATACGAAGTCAAATGGGGGCGGTGTACGGCGGCGCAACGGTCAGTCGCGCAGTGCAACGCTCCACGTGAGGCGCAATCCAGGAACACGTTGCTTTTCGGGCGTGGCGTGACGCATCTGGGAAGCCATGTGCCTCTGTCGAACCGGTTTCGCGGTGGGTGTTGGTGAATGGCGCAATGGGGAAAGGGCAGATCCGGCGGAGTGGGTTGACGCCCAATATTCAGGCTCCCAGCTGCTCGCTAGCCGCGGGAGGCCCGCTAGGCTGCCAGAGCACGGCAGTTGCAGCGCAACGCAGCACTGCGCGCTTCGTCTCCAGATTGATCTCCGCGATGCGCAGCGCAAGTCATCCGACACGGCGACGCGCCAGATGGTTCGCGGCGAGTCGCCGCCGTCTGGCGGTGAGGCCCACGGCCCGCGGTTGGAGGGCGGGTGAGGCTGGTGCATCCGCGTGCTGCGAGGTCGACCTTCATCATGCGCCAAGCAGCAGGTTCCCCCAGTGCCATAGGGCCGAACCGCCTCACGCCCCAAGAGGAATCTGATCGATCTGGCCCGCGTCGCTGCCACCCCGGCGTCGTCGCTTGCGCGCCAGCGCTAAGCGCGCGCCCACCGCACCGAGCGCCAGTTTCCCCCGCCTGCGCCCGCGCTCGTTCTCCAGAACGGCGCCGGCGTTGAGGTCGACGGTCACGTCTATAGCGTTGGTGCCGGCGTCTGCAGCAGATCACCGTGCATTGGTTACCGGGCTGCCGGTGCGCCCAAGCGCTGCTTGACTAGGGGCCTGCGTCCTCACCACAACCTAACCAGCGTCCAAACCAACTCGCAACGGCCAAATCCTCAACGCCGCCGCGCTTTCCGACGAACACCGAGGGACCCAACCCACCGCTCCACGCACGACCTCCGTCAGCGCCTCTCAGCGGCCCCCAGACCCACCGGTCAGCGACTCGCGACCCCAGCCACCATGTCGCTCCAGCCCGCCCATGACGTGCCGCTGCTGGTCTCGTCGCCCAACTCGGCCTCGGAGCGCCGCGTCACGCCGTCATGGTCCATTAGCCACCTGAAGACCCGTCTCGAGCCTGTCACCGGTATCCCGGCCTCCTGTCAAAAGCTCACTCTGCGGATCGGCTCGCAGGCGCCCGTGCCTCTCGATGCGCCAAACGAGGACGCAACCCTGCTGTCTTCCTTCCCTCTGCAGCCATACGCCGAGATCTACGTACGTTTCCATTTTCCATCAAGCCTTCAACCGTGCCGCCGGTTCCACCCCCTCGTATCCACGTATTTGGAACTCTAAACACTCCAGAGTGGCGCTGGCCCGTCCGCTTTTGTCACTCTTCTTATTGTTTCCCGTGCGTCTTGTGTACCCTGCGGAACGCGGCACGCCCTCCGGTCCGCTGTGATCGCCGTGATCTCTGGAAGCACAGCAGCCGATCTGAAGATCACTGTCTCAATTTCTCAGGAACAGCATACGAGAGGGCGCTCATAAATCCTCACTTTTGCTGCTGGGATCTCAAGCCAGCTGAGCCGCCGACCGGCAACACCCTGGGAGCCGAGCCGCTGTCCCCCGCAGCCTACACCTTGCCGTGGGTCATATGAACACGGCCGTTCGTTTGCCCGAGCAAGGCGTGCGCCTGCATGCAGACGACCCAGCCAAACGGCTGTCCACTACCCGCTGGGGGCCTCGCAATTACATCTGGCGTTATCAGCCAGACGTTCATCCTGCAGCACCCATCACAACCAATGACTGTGACAAAAACGCCAGCGCACCACCTCTTTCGCTGAGCGACCGTTGACGCGCGCCTCATCTGCATCATTTGTCATCTTCTTCCCGACCATCCCTACTAACTCTGCCAAACAGGTCGACGATACGCGTCCCGCCGCCGCCCGGACCGACTTTAGCGATGTCTCCGCCGTAGAGAAGTACGTGATGCCAGCCGACGAGTACGAGACCCGCTCCGACAGCGTGCTCGCCTGGAAGAAGGCCCAGAAGCTTGGCCGCTTCGACCCTAATGCTCCGAGCATCGAGGAGCAGAAGGTCAAAGCGCTGGAGCGCGAGGTCGAGGAAAGAGGTACGCCTTACATGTTTTACATTACCGTTTTTGCGGCTTCGCTTCCTGCTTTTCTTGCTTTTCTCTCAAAGCTACCGTTCCACTTTTTCCTTTTTTTTTTTTTCGCGGCCGCAACATGCGAATAGAGGATAGCAGTGTGGGGTTCTCGGTCGTACTCTCTGTCCAGATTCTTCCCCCTGGAGAGTGGAGTGGATGCTGGTTCCACTTTCCCGTCTCTCCTCATCATTCTATTACAATTCTTGGCTCCTGCTATGCATTTAGCGGCCGTCAGCCCGAATTGTCAGCATGGCGGTACAGCCGCAACTCGCACAGCGGGTCTCAGCCTCAGCTGAGAGACACAGACACCGACTCCACAAACACCAACCTCTACCCGAACCCCATCCTCTAGCTTAGGCCCTCGTCGAGCACAAACATCTCTACACCTCACCCCCTTTCCACACCGCTTCGACCAAAGAAGAAGAAACCCCCCTTCACCGCTTTCACTGACAGCAAACCCCCTTTTTCTGCGCAACAACAGGCATCACCGTAGGCGCCCGCTGCCAGCTCCTCCCCGCCTCCACCGATGGTCGCCGCGGCACTGTCTCCTTCATCGGCCCCATCCCCGAGCTGCCTCCGCCCGCCGGGCCCTGGATCGGCATCACCCTCGACGAGCCGACGGGCAAGAACGACGGCTCCGTCAAGGGCGGCGCCCGCTACTTCCAGTCCAAGCCCAACTGTGGCGCCTTCGTCCGCCCGGAGAAGGTCGAGGTCGGCGATTTCCCTGAGGTCGACGAGTTTGCTGAGGAGATGGAGGAGATTTAAAGGCGAGGAAAATGGGAGAGTGGGGGGAGATTAGAGGGGAGAGGGGGAATGAGGTGGTGTATAGTTGTGTGTCGAACTAGAAAAAGCACGACGCTGCACTGATTCCAGTGCTGGCTGATGGCTATCATACTCTGACACGAAGAGAAGTGGATAGGTAGGTGGATCGAGTGCGAATCAGATTGTCTCTAGGGGTGTGAATAGCCACGCTTAGAACGACAGCGTGGTTATGGGCATATTGGCACTCTTGTGGTTGATGTTGATAAGTGTCCTCACGCTGCGGTGGCCAAAGCTACAGCAGAATCACCGCGCCTCGGGTTGAGGTATATTACGTGCACACGATCGAGGCTTTCACGCACAGAATAAAGCCAGAAAAGGAAAAGGCGTTCGGCTTCATGACTGCTATTACTGCCACTACCCAGCCCGTATAGCGACTATTAAGGATGACTCTCGGATGACAGCACGTTCGCTGTCGCGATTCAATAACTGCTCTTCCCTCCGCTCTACTGATTCATAAACGAGAGTTAGTATGTAAACTAGCATTACTCATCCTCTCCAGAGATCTCCATCACGTCATGAGATCTCGACTCGTCCTTTTGAAGATCACTACCCACGCTAAATGGTCAGAGAGGAACGAAGAGCGGCGCGGGGGGCCGTACTCTAAATTCTGCTCGCCCAAAAAAAAACGGCGACTCTTTTTTTTTTTCTTTGCCCAAATTTCGCCTTCGTAAATTCGTTTGGCGCCAAAGCCGCGCGCAAGCGCGCCGACCATCGGCTGGCCAACGAACAACGCGCACTTTCTTTTTTTTTTCTTTTCGTGTTTTGGATAATAGGCCCCAAAGCGCACTAGAATCGGATTTTACCTTGGTTTTCCGAGCCGAGCCGATCTCACTTCTCATGCACAGTGCGCACGCGCGCGGCGGAGATCTTCGATTCTAGCAAATCTTGCTTGCGTCGCTTGTTAGTTCTCCCGCCGGGGTGGGAGGGAATTATTTGCATTTTTTTTA
Source organism: Lasiodiplodia citricola (assembly GCA_023089105.1). Taxonomy (NCBI): domain Eukaryota; kingdom Fungi; phylum Ascomycota; class Dothideomycetes; order Botryosphaeriales; family Botryosphaeriaceae; genus Lasiodiplodia; species Lasiodiplodia citricola. The sequence goes on from JAJNLL010000027.1 coordinate 249,681, forward strand.
TTTATTGGATGGCGGGGGAAATGGTGATAGGGTGGTTGGCAGTGAGGTGGCTGAGATGATGTCGTGCACGGGGACTGTTAATGGGTGAAACTGGGTTAGTTAGCGGGGAGGCGGGGCGGAGCACCGAGTCAGCAATCTGCTCTCTCCTTAGTATCTGGCAACAGAGCATTGGACACTTACGGCCGAGTTTGACGGAGCTGGGACGGATGATGAGCCTATTGTGGGTTAGGAGAGTGAGATTCAAGGCACTGATGTGCCTACTCGTGGCGCGTTTTGGAAAGCGATGGGCGGACAGGGATTGGTTGTGGTGGTGGTCACGATGGTGGATGGGCAGGTGGATAGGGTCGTAGATCACGTCGGCTATTGTACGGACTTTACCTTCCTTTTTTTTTTCTTTTTTCCTGCTGGCTGTCTTTTACTTCGGTCCTACCGGGTCATCCCGTTCGGTCGGGAGGAATGCATTAATGAGGTTCCGTAAAGGGTTGGTTGGTTCGATTATGTTGGCGAGCTGAAGGCCATACTGCGAGTATGTTACTCTTTTTTATTTGATTACTTCGCTTCAAAGAGAGTGCGGCTGCAATGTAAGTCTGTCCAGTTCCAAGGCATGGCTTTGTATACTGTGATATACTACATGAAGCGTGCAGAAGGACTAGGCATGCAAGCGTCTTTTGGTTGAACTTCTCTTCGTTCAAGATGTAGCTTTCTCCCGTTTGATGTTTTCGTAGCTCCTATATACTAATAGAGATCATTCCATTAAGCTCTAGCCGAAACTTCCTCTTGTTGCGCCAAATCCAGCCTTTTCATCCCCTTGTAGCAGGTCTTTCCATCTATCCGTCTTGGCATCCACAACCTCGGTATTCCTTCTCCTTCGCCCGACAGCTTACAGAAGCCATTAAGACATGCATCCCATGCTTCTAGAGCGACGCCGGTGAGTAATCGACGAATCACACGACTAATCGTGCGTCTACTTTCAATCAACTAACATCTCAACCAAACGACGATCCACCCACGTCACGTCACTTAAGCCTACCTAGTTACCGGTATCTTAGGTTGAGAAACGCGGCGTCGGACCCTAAAAATGAGCCAGCCTAGTAGTTACACAGTCGTTGCTACCCATGTGAAACATGAAACACGGAGCTGACGGCAGCACGTATCTCTCAACCCGAGCCCAACCCAGGATTCTCGCTCTATCTCCTACGCTAGCTTCCGCCCATACGATCTCTTAGGATCCTACCGCCTTCTCAGTTGGTACCTTGGCAGAATTAGTCGGGTGACATGCCGTGGCGATGGATTCATTTGCCAATAGATAAGCCCCGATAGCCGCCCTAGGTGGTGATCTAGAAGGTAGCATAAGAAAAAGCTGACGGAGGAAATCTTACTCACTTCGCCACCAATACTCCGAAAAAGATGCTTTAGCCCTTACTATAGCGCCTCGTAAAGAAAATTAACTTTCTCAAGCCGTCTCACTAGAGGCATAACATACTTGCATCGGATATTGAAATCTATGGGGGAGCTGGATATTTTCTAACAGTCTTAGAAACTTACAGTTTAACCCGGGTATTTGCTTCGACTACCTACAGATGAAAAGTGCAGTATCCTTCGTAAAATACCCAAGGATCAAGTTTCGAAAAGTGCGATGTGCTTCCTCTAATCAGATGAGTGAACCACATCGTGAAGTCCCTAAGAAACACTATCTGAAATATCAAATGTATTGAGCTATCAAGTGATCATTACGCAAGACAGCGCATCCCGCACAGATTTCTGCACCTGACGAACCTTCATCTGGTTCTTTCCATTCTGAGCTCTAAAGGACTGGGAAATCCGGTGACCTACTTGACCTCGTGACCGACACGGTGGCCACTCGGAGTGTATAAATTAAATGGAGTTTCATTGCGCCATGTTTTCCGGCACAGATTTCGGACAGCCAAATTCCCTGACGTACGAAAGCGCACAGCTTGACTGTCTCGGCCTTTGTTGCCCCTTCGAACATGCTGCAACCTTGACAGTCTCACTCAATCAACGAGAGAAGCTACGGCATTAATACATCATCAACATGGCTGAAGCGCACAAAGAGGACGTGAGAGTGCTCTTCATCAATTTGTTTGCCTGAATAACGCATCCTTGATATGAGAGCTGCGAACTTCTAGCTCGAACACCATGATCCCACTCGCCCAATCCTTACATTTTTGAATGTACCGTACTATAAAAAAAAAAAAATGAAGCAGACGAACAACCGGATGCTGTTTCTTTAATTCGCTAACCGATTGATCTTGGGGTATATTCCGTAACTCCATTGTCGCCCGCTGTGCCCAAAGCAAAGACAATCGAACCTTCTGCCGCAATTTTCCAAGGCTCAGCTACCCTTCCCTCTCTCTAATTTATGAGTGATTCTGATGACCGTTGATCTCCTCCAAGAATGCGCTGGCAGGTGCTATGCCTGGATATGCGTGAAAAACAAGCAGGCCATCGCGGCTACATCCAACCTCAGCCATGACGGCATGCTATGGCTGTTGTGGATAGAGTTGGAGAAAGAAGCCGGCGAAGCAAAGCTGGAGACGCGACTAGAGGCTAAGTGTAGTCAGATAGTAGAAGCGGTTCTTCGTCCTCGAGTTTCCGCTCATCCCAATGAGGCCCGCGATCTGGACAGCAACCTCCCGCACCATTTTCAAAAGAGAAAAGGCCCAACACCTCCCATCAACCCATCGACCTCTTCACCTTCGGCGTCGGCGTCCACCTCACCCTCTCCCTATTCTCCCTCCTCAACGGCGTCCCACCACCACCACTTCCCCCAAACGCAGCGAACCCAGCCAACCCATCCCGCTTGGGTGTACCGCCCACCCTCGCAAACAACCGCTGCGCCGCAGGCGTCAAGCTGCCCGCACCGCCACCAGCCTTCCTCGCAATGACCGGACTGCTCGCAAACTTGGGCGTCGGCGTCTTCCCACCACTCGCCTCGCCCTTTAACGCCGCGATCCTTCCCATCCCACCACCACCACCACCACCAGAAGCAGCACCCTCCCTCTTCGCCTTCGCGCTCTTGTCAACGAGGCGGTGGTGCAGCTCCTCGCGCTTGCTAGCCTGGCGGATGGAGAAGGGGTTGGGCCTGCCGCCGTCGTCGCCGGCGGTGATGCCGAGGCGCTGGAGCAGGGAGTGGTCCGGCTCGGGCTCCGGATCATCTTCGTCGACGAAAGAGTAGCCGTTGACACGGGGGGTCTCGCTGCCGGAGTACGCGGCGGCGCTGCCAACCTCCGAGCCGGTCGGCCGGGGACGGCCGTGGATGGCGTCGTTGACGGCGGAGAGGGATGGCGAGGGGGGCACGCTGTTCTCCGGATCCATGCCAGCAGCAACCGGGGCAGGTAGGCGCGTGTTGTTGTAGACGATGGCCTTGGGCGGGGCGGTCGAGGCGGCTTGGGCAGCCTGCGCGACGGTCTCGTGTGTGTCTTCGATCGAGTCCGGGTTGAACATGAGCGAGTTGCGGGGCGCAGCGGGGCGGTGGTCGGGCATGGCCTTGCGCGTGTCTGCGTCGCGCTCGCGCTCCGGGTCGCGGCGCACGAGGGCGCGGTCGTTGTTGCGGATGTGTCCTGCTCCTCCCTCCTTGTCCTCCTCCTCGGCCTTGAGCAGCTTCGCCTCGCGCTCGCGCCACGCTATCTGGCGGCCCGTCGCGATCTTGTTGCCCTGCCACAAGAAGGCGTACTTCTCGGCGCGCTTGGCGTTCTGGCGGTCCAGCAGCGCGTTGAAGCTCTCGTTGTCCTCGGACGTGTACTTGGCCTGGAACGCATTCAAGCTCAATCCGCGCATCTCCTCGTGCTCGCGCTCCCTGCGCTCCTCCTCCTCCTCCGTCTCTTCCTTTCCGCCCCTCACCGTCGCCGGTGTCCGCGGCGTCTCCCCACCCCACCCCCTCGGCGTCTCACCTGCTCTCCCTACGAGCCGCGGCGTCGTCGCCACCGGTGTCATGCTGACGCCCCTCCGCCCGAATCGCCGCCGTCCGTCCGGCCCCGGCGTCATGATGCGCTCCAGGTTCCGCCCGGCGTCGCGCTGCCACGCCTTGTCGTTGCTGTCGACGGCGGCCAGGTACTCGCGCTGCGCGCGCATCTCCAGCAGGCCCGGGTAGAAGTCGCGCGCGACGATGTGGTCGAGGGTGCCCGTGTACGTGTCTTCGTCGAGGATCTTGGGCGGGCGCTTGATGCGCTTCGCGGGCGGTTGCTGGGGTGGTGGCGGCATGAGGGCGGTGTCGCGGGAGCGCTTGGTGAGGGCTGTGGTCGTTGTCGGAGCGGGAGGCGGAGGGGGAGGATTCGAGGATGAGGATGGGGGCGCCATGGTTGGCTATGGGGGGGAACGAGGTCGAATTGTTGTCTGCCAAGCTGAGTGATAGTTGAACTGTGGTTGTTTGTCGTGGGTGGTAGAAGATGTCGGGAGTGAGGTGGTGGACAAAAAGGCATCGGAGGTGCCAAATAGGCCGCAGCTTCGGCTGGCTGCGCGTCATCGCGCTTTTTCCGCCCGCCCCCGTTCAGCCCTACGAGAACAATTAGCTTCGACCGCATACCTTTCACCATGCTGCCCGCACCAACAAGAACACAGCTCTACTACGCCGACCCGACATCCAATTCCTTCTCGTCTTCCCCAGAGACCACCTCTCACGCCAATACGACCGATCCAATCACCCGCACAACGCCTCCGGCCGCCGAAATAATTTCCTCTTCCTCGACCTCCGCAACAGCATCTCCGAAGAAACCCACCAAAAACCACCACGCCGCTCCCGCACGGCCCCAAAAGCCTCCTCCTCACTCCTCACCCGAGAAAACCCTCCACCTCCACCGCCACAAACCAAACCAAAACCAACCAACCATGCCCCCAACCCTCCCGCTCTCCCGCCCAGTAACAGCAACAACATCCTTCACCTCCACCACCTCAACCACCAGCTCCAATGCCCCGCAAACCCTCCACACCCACACCCACCGCCGCTCGCCCTGGACCTACATCCACCTGCGCCTGCACACCAGTCCTCCCACGACGACCAACACCACCCTCGACGCCCTGACTGCGCGCCAGCACCTCAGCGCCGCGCTGCGCTCCTACCTCGGCGCGCACGGAGCTGCGACGGCCGTCGACATCTTGCGCGTCGATGCCGATAGCGGGGACGTCTGGATCCGCGTGCCGCGGGAGGATGGGGCGGGGGTGGTTGCGGCGGTTGGGGGGTGGGTTGGTTCTTCAGCGGCGGGGGGAGTAGGAGGAGGAGGAGGTGAGGAGGAGGTGAGGATGGGTTGGGTGGTGAAAGGGTGGGGGGATTGGTTGGGCGGGGTGGTTTTGGGGAGGGGGGGAGGAGGAGGAGGAGGGGATGGTGGGGCGGATGTGTTTGGAGAAGGGAGGTGAAATGGGAAAAGAAGGATGGAAAAGAAAAAGAATATGGGAAACCCCTGCTCTGGTCCCGCTTTCTTGTTGTAAGGCTTTGTAAAGGCCGTGGTGGATTAGGGCGTGAAGGTGGTTCAGATGTTCTGCTTTTCCCCGCCTTCGTTCCCCTTGCTCAACAGCTTCGTGTGGGGACCTGAAGGGAGGGATGAATAAACGGGAACCCGCCTGAAACGACGAAAGCATCCCTGGAGGGAAGAGGAAAGATAGATGGCTGAGGTGCGTTGCATCAATGGCGTGTGGAATCTTTCTTCTAACTTAAAATGAAGCAAGCAAAGTAAGCCATAAACCTGGCTGAGTTGCGCCAAAATATCCACGACAGTCTCCGGCTGAAGAAGAAAGACATTGGGATCGAGAGGCAAGGCAGGAACCATTGAGATGATGATATCACTATTAGCATAAAAATCGAAGCAAACTTTGGGTTTGATATGGTATTCGAGATAACCAGCCGCGCAACAAGCATAGCGGCCAAACCCTACTAAAAGAGAATTTCAATAACTCCCTTTCCCATGTTCTTTCCGTCAGGCATAAGGCCAAATCAAGAAAGAAAGAACCAAACCCTCAGATAGAAATCCTCTTTCCCCCACTCCGTCTTAATTCTTCCTTTACTCCCTTTAGCATATATCCCGCAGTTGGTACTTGCCGACCCTCAATCTGAGATGCCCGCAGCCCTTCGCCCTGCAGTATAAAAGCCACCGGTTCACGTTCGCTGCATCAATCCCTCCGTCTAGCCAGAGAAATCCTCAAACAGGAATCCTCCTTCGTCCAAGCTTGTTTTTTCACTCGTAAACCCTCAGTCCTCATGTATTACCTCCCTTCAGCCGTCACAAAGGATATGTGAAAAGCCATGTCGAAGGCATCGTGGTATGATTTATACCCTTGTGAACAAGAATCTCTCGAGTAAAAACCCGTGTGAATTTGCCTTCATGTGTGTCGTCGCCCTGAAACAAGATACCAACAAGAAACAAGAAGAATGGGAATCGACCGCTATTTTTAGTAGAAGGACTCGACCATGGTCTCCTTGTTGGTGGTGTTGATGGCGCCGGGGCCCATGCCCTCGCCGAGGCGGAAGACGGACTCGATGACGGAAAGCTCTGTCGCCGTGGTGTCGAGGCCTGTTGTGTAATGCGTCCGTTAGCCAATTACCCCAATTTACTCTCACGCTTAAAAGAAAGAAAAATAATGCTGAAGAACAGCGGAGGAGAAAAAGAAAGAGAGCAAAACGCACCAGTAACAGCCATCCAGTCATTCACCACCATTCCCGCGCCGACGACCGGCGAGCCTCTGTTCACGCTACCCGCCACCAGCGGCACCTGCAGCAAGCTCGACAGCTCATCCTGATCCTGAATGCTCGTCTTCGGGTGGACAATACCACCCTGGTTACTCAAGCTCATATAGCTGCCCACCAACACATTATCTGCGACCGTCTGCCTGAAGACCTCGACGCCCAGCACATCCGCAATAATCTCCTCCGTCTCGCGCTCAATGTCCGGGTGCACGAGCGCGACGTGGTCGTTGGCGCAGATCACATTACCGAGCGCGGACAGGCGCTCCTCGATGCGCTGGATGCGCACCTCGTCGGGGATGCTGTTGCGCAGGTGCTGCAGCTCCTGGTCGGTCGTGGACGTCGGGACGAGCAGGCCCTTGCGGTTGCCGGCCGTCAGGCGGCCGACGATGCGCGTGCCGGCGATGGTCGCGTGGCAGATGGGCACGACGTCTTGCAGCTCGGCTTCGAAGACAGAGTAGAAGTTCTCCGAGGCGCCGACGGCGACGAGGGCGTACGAGTTGGTGAGGGTCGAGAAGACGCCGACTCTGTGGGGGAGAAAAGACCGGTCGTTAGCTCATGATTTTTGTCTTTCTGTGAAATTTGACGGTCGTGAGAGAGTGGAGAGGGGAACTGAAAGCGGTAAGGAAAGATATCGCGCAATAGCCGCAGGCGCGTATTTCTAGCACCGAGGATCCCAGCGACTGAAAAGGCCCCATAGCGCAAACAAGAGCGTTATTGAAAATGAACGCCTCGAGCCATATCGCTGGCTGTAAAACCGCGATCCCCCACCCGTTGCCTGCCCTTCATGCATGTACGCGCCCCCGTCACGGTGGCGCGGCGGGGCAAAGAAAAAAGAGATAACACTGGGGCCGAAAACAAAATGTACGCACTCGTTGGAGTTCTCGAATTGCGCGCGGACCGCCATGGCTGTTTGTTCTGCTGCTTCTTCTTTACTTGTGTTGGGTCCTGAGGTCGAGGTGGTTGTGGCGAAGGGTATCGACTGCGCGAAAGTATGCGGTTGAGGTGGTGTGGCGTGTGGAGGGGTAAAGGGTAAGGAATGGGCAAGGAAGCGGGTTGGTTTTCAGAAGGTTTTATGACGAATTCGGTCGCTTGCGCCCGCGCTTTTGCCGGTGGTGTGGCGCTTGCTTACAGCTCATCATTGCCCGCTAGTTAGCGTCGTCCAGGCACCCGCCTCTCGCAGAAAGATCCAGTTTAGTGTGTGAGTCACCGACCGCCCGTAAGACATGGTGGTTAGTAGTGCGACCGAAGAAGCGCATGAGTTCTAGCTCCGTGCTGCGCCCTGTGCGATGTGCGGTGTTCCTTTTCTTCTGTGGCGGCATGACGGACAAGCCCTGCGAATTTTCACCATGAGCGATCATGAATCATGCGCCTTTAGCCAAAACAGGCAACTCCCCCCCGAACAGCATCCTGTACAGTCACCAATGCAAGTAGGTACAGACCTCGAGCTGAACTTTGCAGCCTGAGGCACTGTTACACAAAAACACTTCATGATGTCTCATCTCCAACCCTAAATGTCACCGCTCGAGCACACGCCTAGGGCAACGGTACTTCGGAATCGGGTGCGACCTCTCGAACTGCGCCCACAAGACCTCACCCATTCTTGGCACCTCAAGAATAATTAGGGGGGAAATCAACGTATTGATTGCTTGCTCGCCTGCTTGCAAAGTGCCGCAGGAACAAAAACAGAACTCAAAGACCTCCTATGCCAACCAGAAGTTATGCCTGGAATCAGACTCGCTTTGACGCAGAAACGCCGTTCGAATGCAGACTTGTCCGCTGTGCCTCCTGCAAGGATTAACGTCAAAAAGAAGAAGAAGAAAGGAAAACAAAAGGGGAGGATAAGCGACGACATCATATCAATATTTCCCCGCTTACTTCCTCCCTCCCAACCGTCTTTGTCCTTCCCACCCAATCGACGTGCCGAAATGGAATCCCCATCCCCACAACCGATTTTTAATTACCAAGTAGCCAGCCACTCTAATCCCGTCTCTCCCAATCATTCACCCATATGTACCTCAATGCCTCTTCGGCCCCGTATAAGGCCTAAACTCCGTCCCCGGCGCAGTATTCTTCCACCGCCTCCTTCCCCCGTGTCCTCCGCGACCACCTCTCTCACTATGCCCCCCCGCAGCACCGCCGCCGTACTGACTCTGTTGCTGGCTGAAAGCCGGCGGGTGGTGGGCCGGTGGGCTACCCGGATACGGACTGCCCACTTGTCCTGCGGAGGTGCCCCCACTGCTACGTCGGTCGATGGTAGCCGGCAAGATCGGTTGACCGCCGTACTGCGTGCCGTAGTGCTGTTGCGGAGGGCCCGGCGGCGGGGGCCCAGGTTGTTGTTGATGCGGGGGCGGAGGTGGCGGCGGGCCGGCGCCCGGTGGCGGGGGTGGAGCACCGTAGGGTGCTGGAGGCGGGGGAGGATAGCCTCCTGGCGCTGGCGGCGGTGCGTAGATGGATTGGTACGGTGGAGGGCCTGGTGGACAATTGAAAGGTGGTGAGACGAATGGCATGGCGCTAAGGTGGGGGTTAGGCGGAGGGTAGCTATAGCTGTACGGACCTGGTGGTGGTGGCGGTGGCACCGGATGCCCTGGTGGCCCATAGCCAGCAGGAGGTTGGACACGCGCGTCATATGGGGGAGCAAAGTTGGGGTACGATTGCGGCGGTGAAGCCGCTGACTGCTGCGAAAGACGCATTTGCGATTCCACAGTCCAGCCCTGGTGCTTGAGAAAAGCATTTTGGGGAGGATTTGAGTCAGGCCGAAATGGAGGAGTGGGCCCATGCTGAGGGGGCACCGCTGCTCTCCATCTGTTCTGGCGCTGCTCAAGACCCTTATCACGACTGTTGGACCGCTTCGGCGCCTCCACCGGTGATGCCAATGAAGGCTGCGTACCAGGCGGCTGAGAAACCACACTAGCAGCACCGGATGACCGGCGAGAGCTCGCAGCATCGTTAGATACCGAAGCTCTCGATGCCGGAGGCGCCATTTCAGGCCGCTCAGAGAGCCGGTCATTAGCAGTGGCAGGCGGAGTAGTCACAGAGGGGCTATCTGCTCTGCGCGGATAGTTCGAAGGGTTTAAAATCTGTCGTATCCTTGCCAAAGGCGTCTTGTCAGCGTTCAACGGACTGGTGGGCCTTGACTTGTTGTCGATTGTGATAGTATCCCAAAACGTCTTCCGGGAGGGCGGTGCATCCTGCCTCGTCGCCTCCGTCGGCGCAGTGGTTGGCCGCTGCTGCGCAATCCCGACAGAATCAATTGTCCTCTCCGGCTCAGAAAGCGTGGAGATGTACGACTCCTGTGAACGTTCACTACGATCAACAGGCTGCGAAAACTGAGCAGTCAGACCAGGTTGTGAAGATTCAGAAGGCTGACCAGAGTGGTGTGCAGCAAAACGAGGTAATTCGGACAGTGGAGCCGACGAGGGTTGCGGCAATGGCTGCAGAATTACGGGTGGCAAAGCTGCAGGACTGGATGAGATGAACGGAGAGATCTGTGGGGGCGGTTCGTCACCCTTGTTCAGAAGATCCGTGATCCTATTTGAGGATACGCTTGGCTGTCTTGGCAGGCGTGGCTCAGCTATCGGCTCTCTTTCTGCGCCATTCATAATTGGACCCTCAGAAACCGTATGTCTGGGTTCCTCGGGAGCATATGCAGTAGGCGCTGGCTGAATGATCGGTTTCCGTGGACTGGGATCACGGGTCTCAATGCCCGTCGACATGGAAGCTGACATGGCTGAGCCGGGTTCGGGATGCTCGAGCAAATCATCGACCATGGCGGGGGCAGGAGTCGAGGTCCTGGATCGAGCATTCGCACGGATAGGCGTCGATCTTGCCGATTGCCCACGCCCTCTACGACCGCGGGTAGACTTCGGTGTTGACGTGGATCTTGGTGGTGGAACACTTCCCATCCTTGGTGTACTAATTTCAGCCGCAGGCGTGCTACGAGGCGTAATGCGCTCCTCGTATTTCCGCTCCTCAACCCGGGTAGGGAGAGGAGCCGGCGGGGGTGGATTTTCGATTGCAGAGATAAGCAATTGAAGGCCGGTGGCGTCCTCATTGGGTAATGTCTTGATAACTGGCTCAGGTTTGATGCCCTTCTCGACAGCCTCGGCAGCTTCGGCCAAGGTGTTTGCGTTGTAAATAGCCTGAGCATATTCCCGACGATCTGCGTCAAATGTGGCAAAATTCTCTCGAGACGTGACCACGTCTTTATCAAATTCGTCCGGATTTTTCTCCAAGAAGCTGTCTCTTTCTTGTTTTGAGAGACCACGACGCTCGAAGTCTTTCAACAGCTTTTCTGTCTCGAGGTAAAACCTACTGCGGGAGTCTGAACTTGGGTCGAGAAAGCCAGTCGGTCGCCATTTGTACTGCATACCACGTCGACGAGGCACGAGGCCGTCCTGTGTAATTGTTAGAGACTGCTCAGCTTTAAGGGTTGCAAGGTGAATGGTAATACCTCATCGTCAGTAGCTTCGCCGTCCTGCGCTTGCTTCTCAGCCTCACGCAGAATATTCAAAATTTGGTACTGGCAACGTAAGAGATAGTCTTCTTGAATATTGAAGAAAACGTTCTGAGAAAATATTAGTTGTCGAGTCCATCGAGAAACAATAGCCACCTACTTCGTATGCTGTCTCGACGATGTGCTGCTCCGCCGTTTTCCTGCGCTCAACGTGCTCTTTTGAAATGGCCAATTTCCGATCCAGATAGCCAACACGATCGGCGAGCTGAGCATCCAAAGCAGCCTTGACAATTTCGTACTGATCGCTCTGCTCGTGAGCATTTGGATCCTCCTCGACGTCATTGATGGCACGGTCGGCAAGCTCAGCGAGGACAGGCTTCAGCACCTTGACGACAGCACGATATGCAGTCTTCAACTGCAGCTGGCGACGCAGGTCGGCCTCGATGCTCGGGTCAGCATTAGGGGCGCGGCGGCGGCCAGGTAGTCGTTTGGGTTGCTTGATGGGACGTTCACTGCCAGCCTGCTGGTCGTCTGAGAGATGGTCCCTGTCAGGCAGGCCGGCAGAGGGCGGGGTCGATGTCGCATCGGTGTGAAAGCTTGCATGAGTAGATAGAGTCAGTCCGCCGCGGCCACCTCTCCCTCTACCGCGACCTCTCCCCCTCCAGCCACCGCGGGCACGCTTTCGTGGTGGTTCGGGATCCGGGTGGTTGGTAGCGGGCACGGGCGGGTCGGCGTCATCGGGCGAGGAAGTGCCGTTGACGCCGTTGGTGTGTGGAGGATGATGCGAGAGATCTTCACCGCCAGCCGAGGAGCGTTTTCTCTTATTACCGCTTTTGGAAGTGTCCAGGGATTCCTGGTCATGGTCTTGTGACGAGGTGTCGGACTCGGGAGCACCCGGCACATCTGCATCCATGTGATCACGGTCTGCATCGCGGCTCTGCTGATCGGCGTCGTCGGTCGACGATGACGATGCAGATTGGTGGGTGGCGACTTGGTTGTAGTCGGCCTGAGGCTGCGGGTCGTTGAGCGAGCTGCGACGGCTGCCGCTGGCTTCGGATTGGGCGGGTGAGTCAGTGCCTACGGTGGAGGCGGCCTTGCCAGCAGCGCGGGTCGTCATGTGCAAAGCCTCAGTTGGTTGCCGCCTGGCTGGCTTCGAGGGCGTCAGGCTAGCGGCTCGCGTACTGGACCTGCGTAACCGCGTTTCCGGCGATGTGGCTGGCCGAGATGAGAGCCGTCAATGGAGGAACGAAGGCACAAAACAGCGGGATACGAACCTGGCCTGGACATTTCGGGGCTGCGTGATGTCGACTTGGCGCCTCCTCGTCTGCGCTTCATGGTGGGGCGGTGGTCTGGGGTTGGATAGTTAGGGTCTGGTACGCGACCATGTGAGGCGGTCGGGAACTGTCCAGACTTACCGGAAAAACAAGTGGAGCTGTCAGTCAGAAGGAATCAAGCAAAATGCGTCAGGTGAAGCAGGCTGCAATCATTCACCAGTCGGCTGCGGTGACAGGAGTAGGCGTGCAGCAGCCCTTGGCCAGCCGCCACAGCGGAAATGGAAAAGTACTGCAAAGCGTGCGCGGCGACAGCGCGGGTCAGAAAAAAAGCGAGCAAGCCGCGCGGAGCATTCGGCCGAAGCGATGTGCTGGGCAGATGGTGCGATAGCAATTCGCTGGCGGTGGGTTAGTTGACGCACGCGGATCGGCTGGAGAGCGCGGATGGTCCAACTGGTCGCGGGCCACCGTGGCGGGGCAGATGAAAAGACTCGGCGAAAGCAAACTTACAAGAAAAAGAGCGGCCCGAGCAGGGGTGCAGGGCGGCTGGCGGGGGTGGTGGCGGGACGAAGTGGTTGTTGATGGCGGGCTCGAGTGAGATGCAAATGCAAAATGGTGCTCGTCTCACGAAGGGGACGGGCCTTGCACAGCAACAACAAAGACAGCTGGAGCGGGGTGAGGCGGCGGCCGGGCACGCTCGCTGGATGCTCCTCTCGCGGCTTGGGATGCGGCGATGCGCTGGATGAGCCCGGGGGTTGGGGCGTGTTGTTTCTTCTCTATTCAGAATCCAAATGAACAACCTGACAAGCAGCGAAGCACTCGCCCGGCCGGCTAGCCCCTTTTGCGCTAGCCAGTTCCCAAAACGTCAGGGAGAGCACGCGAAACTCGGATTTTAACCCAGCCCCAGAAACGCTGCCCAGAAGTCCGCGCAGCCTTGCCCGCTGCCTCAAGCGACTATTTTGCGCCTGTAGTGCGCTGCTTGATCGCTATCGTTGCCGCGCCTCGCGTGAGCGTGACGGGCCGGCGCCTGGTCTCGAAGCGCTGGAAAGAACGCCCGGCAAGTCCTAAGGGGACAACCATTGCACCGCACCCTGTCGCCACCCAAATCTTCTTCAGCCGCCAGCCCTCTGCGCCGCCGTGGCCGCGCGCTCTCGTCAACTGTCAGTCCGCCGCCGTGCAGTGCCGTCGCCCGGCTCTTTCCTGTCTGGGCGACTCGGCCACTGCTAAATAAAGCCGTCTTGCGCAATGCTTGCGGCCCCCCATTATTGCACCACCATATCTCCCCCGGCATTCCAGCCTGCCAGCTCTCAGCCCTCTCCCCGGTACGAAAACCGTAACACTCCGCGAAGGGTCAACGCCAAGCCTAGACTGCCGTCGGCCTTCTCAGGTGATTTGCCGAATGATCTGCTGTCGGCCGTCAAAATTGGCCTTGATCCCCCGGGGCATCCGCACACCTGGGAAATGTGCAAACGCACCCCGTCATCATCGATGCTTGTGTTGTCTAGGCCGGCCTCCTCCGTGCACACGTATCCTCCCTCGTCCGCAATCATCCCCAGACAAATGTCTGCGCACCGAGATTTGCTTGCGTGCCTCAATTTCCAGCGCAATGCTCGCCCCCTTGCCCGCTCCACCTTCAGGGTCCCCCGGAACTCGCTCCGCGGCCCGGAACGAACTGCTTCATGCTCGCTCAATGTCGTCATCATCTCCATCCATGATAAGCGCCATCTTCAAACATGTTGTCGTGGTCGAAACCGCTCCCTCGTGACATGTCTCACCTCTAAAGCTCTCCCAGCTGTTTTTACCCGGGCGCGCATCGCCGTCAATCCCACCCCCAGCTGCACTTCCATTGGCGCTGATCCATCGGCGGCTTGCAGCGAGCAACCCCGCCACTGCAGGGAGCCGAGCATAAGCTGCAGCGTGCGAAGCAAGGAGCTGCGTTGCTGCGAAATCTTAAATGGGGAAAAGAAATAAAGATAAATCCATCATCCCCGCCCCAACAAATAACACGAGTGTTGACTTGGAAAATGTTGCTTTGAAGTAATGCAGTCAAAGGTCTTGTACACAGCTCTGCGCCATGTTCTAGATCAACGCGTACAGTCGATAAGAATCAGCTGTTACTCGCGACGCCCATGGTCGTACCGCCTGCATTATCGAAGTAAGGCACAGGGATCGTATAGCCCCGGTAGCAAATAAGCTGCCAACCCCTCAACAACAGCAACAATAACCTTCGAGCCGCCCGTATCCATGATTGCCGGGTCGCCAATCTTTGCGCGGATCGGCCCTCGCAGTCCCTCAATAAGCATTGCAGTAAAAATATATTACCTTACCTAGCGCCTGGCTTTATTATTTTTTTTTTTTGCCATGTGCATTTACAAGTACCGAAAGAATGCTCCCGCCCGCGCGCAAATCACAGAAAACAAGAACAATGAACCAATATCAATACAGCATAATCAACAACTTCCACACACTCTCCTCAAGAAACCAGCCCCAAGCCCTCTCTCTCTCCCCTAGCCCCCAGCGCCCTGACACTCCACCTCTCCAACACCGCCCCATCCAAAACAACAACATTCCCCACCAACACCAACACCACAACCACCACGCCACCCCAGCACCACCATCATCTCGCCACCATTAAAAAAAAAAAATCCAACATACATAAAACCTCACCCGGCTCCTCCCCAAACAAGCTCCCCACCTCGGCCCGATCCATCAAACAAGACCACCCCGGCAAGCAGGGAGGGGGAGAGCCAAAAACCATGTCTCAAGGACTGACCACCTCTTACTGACTAGGTAACGAACGAACATCAGGACCGCCCGCCCACGTGTTTGCAAAACTCAACTCCACAATTTAGAATTTCAAGCTTACTTGCTCCACGTTGCTTTTGCTTGCCTGAGCAAAAAATCGGTAAATGCTGACAACAATGAGGAGGAGGGGGCGTGATAGTTTCACCACCACCACGAATGTGGAGCAGAAAAGGATAAGAAGAAAATAAGAAGGAAGACCCTTGATCCAGGTTGATGAAAGAAAACGATGTCGCCCGCTTGCAGCTGCAGCTGCTGCCCCTGCCTGCCGCCGCTGCCTGAGGCTTGATCTTAAACGCTGAAACGAAACACCTGTGAAAATCCGGGAAAAGATGTCAAACAAACCCGCCATGGTGATGAAACCCCACCAAGATCCTGTAAGTAAAAAAACAGAGTTCTTCATCGTTTCTGATCTGCTGCTGCCCAAGCGGCAACGTTTCAAGGAACTGGAACCCCACCCACAGTTCTCCTTCACAAATGCCATGTTTCATCTGTTTGGCTGGCAGGGGTTCACGACAGATAGACAAGATAACCAGGGAAGAAAAAAAAAAAAAAAGTGAAACATTCAGACATGAGAGAAATTCGATTTCCTTTTCGTTTGCTGTTTTGCTTCTAACTCGATGCTCTAAGATGGGTGATTTTTTTACGCTTTGTGGATCAAGTCGCCTATGCTTCGCCATTGTGCCATATTCCATCCCAACCACCAACCCCCACCCCATTGTTCCGGCGCCAATATGTAGAACCAGAGACCTAGAGACAAAGGGAACAAAGGAAATAAACACCAGAAGCAATCCCACACACTCATGCCAGCCCTCTCCATAAAAGACATTACGGTCGTGCAGTCCGGCTGTGGTGATGATGAACACAAAAAATCGATGATACGCTTTCCCGCTTCGCCATGTGAGAAAAGCAGCCACAAATAAAGCCATTGGAAGAATCCAATTCCTTCCTTCTTTCTCTTCTGCCTCCCCGTGAGGATGAGACAATGCGCACACCGCCGAAAACAGAAAAAAAGGGTATCAGTTACATCAAAAAAAAAAAAAAAACCAGGACATCAAGGAAAGACGTGAAAAAAGAGGCCCAGCCCTGCCTCTCAAGTAGCCAATTACTCCTTATTCAAACTAACCTTCCTCAAACTCGCCAAGCTAACCCTCGGACTATCGCCATTACTAAAGATAAACTCCGGCACAGGCGGCGTCGTCTCGCGGGCAGGCGGGCTCGGGCTACGCAGGCTGCGCATCGAGACGTTGCTGCGGATGCTCTGCTGGCCGTCGTTGTTGAAGGGCGAGTAAGGAGTAGTACTACCGGCGCGCGTACGGCTGTTGGCGCGCGAGCGCGACGGGTGGGCGATGACCTGGCCGCTGTACGGCGACGCGACGACGACGGTGCCGGGCGACGCCGCGGGCGGCGGGTGCGGGCTGTCGGAGCGGAAGAGCGGGTGGACGTTCGAATCGTCAATGCCCGCCGTCACGCTCGTCATCGACGTCGGCGTGCTGGGCCGCGAGTTGTGCGGGCTGCCGGCCATGAAGGCCGGTTGCGGCGCGGGCAGGTCGTCGAGGTCGAGGGTGAGGACCGACGGGTGGTTGGATTGGGGAGGGAAGGGGCCGTCCAGGGCGCGGGCGGGAGAGACGGGGCGGCTGCCCGGAATGGGGTCGAGACGGGTGCCGCCGCGGCCAGGGCCGAAGACGCGGAGCAGGTCTTGCTGGATGTCTGATGCCGCCGCCGACTGTGTTGCAATGTCGCGCGCCTGCTGGTCGACGCTGGACGTGTCCCAGCTCTCGAAGCCGTCCGAGGGGGCGAGGGAGTTTGTGCGCGTGGTGTTGCCAGAGTAGAAGCTTCCGGACTTGCGGAGAGACGAGGTTCTCGACAGAAGACGCGTGCGTGATGTGATGGGTCGGACGACCTGCTGGAGAGAGGACCGCCAAGAGTTGCGAGACGAGTGAAGCGTATCGCTCGAAAAGGTCGGGGAGGCGAGATCTCCGGTCGGCCTTTCGCCTTTGAGCTCGAGCATCATGGGCGGTGCTTGGTCATGCATCTCCTGACCCCTATTCTCGGTTGGCGAGCGGCTCAGGCTCATATCCGAGGACAGAGGCAGCCATCGCGTCGTGGTGAAGATGAAGATGGCCTGAGTCAATGTGGAGAGAGCCCATACCGCGAATTTGGCTGCCATGAAGTCGCTCGAGGCACCGGAGTCCTTTGCCCTGACATCGTCGAAGTGAGATTGCGTCAGGCCGTACGTGGCAACAGTGAAAAGGCTGGCGAAGAAGAGGGGAACCGAGTAGAGAGACAAAAGGATCATCCGGCTCTTTGCCGAGCTGTACCACCGCTCATCGCCCCTCCACACCACCTGTATTAAGAATAGCACTAAGGCTGCAAGGGCAGCGATGTTGAGAAGAACAGATATTATCGCCAACGCACGGAACGATAGCGAGGCAAGGAAAAGGGAGGAAGCCGTTAGCGCGGAGAACACGGCAGTGACGATGGTGAGTATCGTGGCTGCCAGCGCCAGTGCGGAGAGGGTGAGGCGGGAGGAAGAGTCGTTTCTCGAAGCCATGGATTTCCGGAGAGAGCGAGAGTCGATTGTGGAGAGGGACATTTCGCAACAGAGGGCCGTGGTGGCGGCGAGCCCTGGGGATTTGGGAGATGATCCTGGTTGAGGGGTAGAAAGTATGTTGCAGCCTGGGGAGGCCGTTGAGCGCTGACCAAGGGGCTTGACAGCGTTGGAGATCGACGGGGCGAGCGGCGACGGAAGGTTGATAGGGTCAGGTCGTCAGGCCATAGACCGAGACATCAGGTTCTCACCACGGGATGGGAGGGGGCCGAGTCTTGAGTTGCCGTGGTGCGGCAATAAGCAAGTGATGGGCGTACAGGCCTGGGTGAGAGACAGGGAAGACGATGCTGTGGCCGGGCGGTGAGGGGGGTGGTTTCGAGTAGAGATCGGATAGAGTTCCCCGGGCTATAATGCAGATGATGGACAAGTCTGTGCACGTATATCCTGGGTCGCGACGCAGGTATAAAGCGAGTGACTGAGGAAGGAGGATGATCGGCTTAGGGGGGTGAGCGAGAGTTGAGTCGGCAGGCTGGCAGTCCAAGATGGCGCGCAGTCGGTATATCTGGTCCACTCGGGAGGATTGGGGCCGGGGCTAGTTTCGAAAATTCGTGATGCAGTCCGTGGCTGTCTTGCTCAGCCTCTGATTTTGCGGGATCTAGCTGATCTACGCGTGCGGTGAGGGGACCCGGGAGGCTGGGAACGAGGAGCTGCAGAGAGAGCAAGAAGGACGACAAATGACGAGAGGGTATTGGCAACGGCGGGCAACGGCGTGTGGGGACCTCAAGGAATAAATAGAACCCGGTACGGTAGGGCTCGTGTGGTAGGGACAGGCCTGCACTCATCTTGCCAATCCTTGATCTTGCCAATCCTTGATGCGCGACATGCATCCGGGCGGGCGCGGAGAAGCTGGGCAGCACTCCTGGGAAATTGCTGCGTTTGGATGACGGCAATGCAAGCACTGGCGCGAGACAGTGGGCAGCACGGTGGCATCGGCGAGCATCCGCGTACTCCTGGGCCACCGGCCGCTGCGACCCTACGCAGGTACGGCTCGGGAGACCCAATTTTCTGTGGCCGTTGGCCGCGCGCGTCCAATGGCGTACAAGCTGACGGCGGGCTCGAAACGATGGGCGACGGGGCGTGGACGCGGCCAGAACGAGGATTAACCAAAAAGCCCCCGCAGCGGGCCCGTTCGCAGGCGGATCCCTCGTCATTTCCGTGCGCCAAACCAGACGTCAAACAGCCCGCGCTGTTTACTGGCAAGAAGCACGAGACAGCGCTGGGTCAACAAACACGCTGCCACCGCGGTGCGGGCTAGCGCCCACCGGGTGCGAGCTGAGGCTGCGCGGCGCTGCACACAGTCGGGTTGCCCCCAGTCGCGGCGTAGGACAAGCCGCAGTCGACAGCGCCCCGTAGCACGAATACATGCGCGTGGCCGCCAATGGCAGCGTGGCCAGCGCCTGTGTCGGGAGAGCGCGCTGATGGCGCTCGTGTGGAGGGCAGCGTGCCATGGCCGACGAGCCCGACGAGAGCCCCATGCTGGCTCGGCGACAAGACGCCTGTGCGCGCGTCTGCCCTACGCTCCGCGGTGATGAAGGAGGCTGCGGAGACGTGCGGCTTCGGGAGCGCACCTTAAGCGGCGGGTCCATCATGCGGCACCCGCCGCGCCGACAGCCTTCGGTCGGCTCTCGCTTAATCGGCCGTTCTCCGTAGGCGCGGCCTCATTCCAGCAGCCTAGCATGTTCAGGCGTGAAGCATTCGTGCAGCTGTCTTGCATCCTCCTTGCCGCACCTGCGCCTCAAAACCGATCACGACACCAGCCGCGAGCGAGCCATCTGCGCCTCCAGGGTCCTGTTTGTTTTGTCTTTTTTTTTTCCTCTGCGTGCTGCAGCGGTTAAGGGCTCTCGGTAACCATGTGGACTCCAGGAGGTGAAGCGGAGGCCACGATGCTCAGGGCGAGTTTCGAGAAGCGGTGAACCGTGGAGGAGAAGGCGATCCGATAGCTCGCCCGGGCGGTGGTGCGTGCCGCGGAGCCTCGAGCGCGCGTGGTACGGCAGCGAGCGTGATGGGGGAGAGGTATGGTGGCAGCCTAGCAGCGGAGGTTTGGCGTTGGTGCAAACTCGCCAAGACTTTCCGCAGTGGCGCCTGCTCGCCGCCTCTCGCGGTGGCTCGTACTGTAATCGTGCCTACCTCATTGCCTCACCTCACCAAACTCCATCAACGCTTGCGGACCCCGTTGAAAATTCTGCATCGCGTTTGCGCACCTGCAGGCCCCTGTCCATTGTCTGACGCGAATAAAAGCCCGGCATCTGCCTCTTACTCGCCGCCACACCCCACCCGCAGTGCCAACCCCGCCGCTATCGTCACCATGAAGCTCACCTTCAAGGTATGCGTAGCCCATCAGCCTCGCCCGACTGCATGCTAATCCCCCCGCCCAGGACCTCAAGCAACAAAAGTTCGTCATCGAGGCAGAGCCCTCTGAGACGGTGCGCCACCCCACGCGCCCCGCCGCGCTATTCAACAAACTCGAGACCGCGTGCTGATCCCCGCCGTTGATAGATTGCCGATGTCAAGGCCAAAATCTCCGCCGAGAAAGGCTGGGAAGCGGACAAGCAGAAGCTGATCTACTCCGGTAAACTTCTGAGGCGCAACGCGACATCCAAGCCCGATTACTAACGTTGGGCGCAGGCAAGATTCTCCAGGATGACAAGACCGTGGAATCGTACAACATCGAGGAGAAGGGTTTCATCGTCTGCATGATCCAGAAGGTCCGTGTTTCAACCAGGTACTCGAAGCTTGCGAGCTCGAATGCTCACTTTTAACCAGCCAAAACCCCAGCCTGCCGCATCTGCCAGCAAGGCCGCTCCTTCGACTCCTGCCCGCGAGCCCGTCCAGGCTTCCACTCCGTCCGCCCCTGCGCAGTCGTCGTCTACCACGCCCAATGTCCCCGCCACCCCCTCCCCCGCACCGGCTGCGCCCCAGGCCCAGGCCCAAGGTGGACAGTTCAACAACCCTTCGTCCTTGACCATGGGTCCCGAGAGAGAGGCGGCAATTGCAAACATGGAGAGCATGGGATTCCCGCGTGCAGACATCGACCGCGCCATGAGGGCGGCCTACTTCAACCCTGACCGTGCCGTCGAGTATTTGTTGACCGGCATTCCCGAGAGCGCTCTGCGTGATGCCCCGGCCCAGCAGGGTGGCGCTCCCGCACCCGCTGCGGGCGCAGGCGCACAGACCGCAGCTCCCCAAGCCGCTTCGGGCGGAGACGAGCCCGTCAACCTCTTCGAGGCCGCAGCGGGTCAGGGTGGTCGCGGAGGTGCTGGTGCGCGGGGAGCTGCGGCCGCTGGAGCTGGTGCCGGTGCCGGTGCTGGAGCTGCTGCTGCCGCCGCTGCTGGTGCTGGTGCCGGCGACCTCGACTTCCTCCGCAACAACCCCCAGTTCCAGCAACTCCGCCAGCTTGTGCAACAACAACCTCACATGCTCGAGCCCATCCTACAGCAGGTTGGCCAGGGCAACCCTGGCCTTGCCCAGCTGATCGCCGACCACCCTGAGCAGTTCCTCAGTCTCCTGAGCGAGGACCACGACGACGATACTCCTCTCCCGCCCGGTGCGCAGGTTGTCAGCATTACGGAGGAGGAGAGTGAGGCTATCGACAGGGTACGTATCGATATAGCCCCTTGGCCCGTTCGGGAAGCTAACCGCAGAGTAGTTGTGCCGCCTCGGATTCGAGAGGGACCTTGTTGTGCAGGCCTACTTCGCGTGCGACAAGAACGAGGAGCTGGCGGCAAATTTCCTGTTCGACCAGCCCGAGGATGACGACCAGCAGTAGGGTACGGGTTAATGACAACGGCTTGTCACTTTCAGTTCTATTTTACGATATGGACGAACAATCATGGTCTCGAGACATCCCCCTCCCAATCTGGCTTCCTCATTTGCTGCATAACTGAGCGCAACACAGCCCTCGCACACCCCCCACCTCTCTCTTAATACTTCAACCCCACGTTTTCCCATAGGCCAGTGCTTCGACGAGTGGCAGGGGCAGCAGCTTCGGTTAGGCGATGCAGGGGTTATCTGTGCGTTGCTCCCCTTTTTCTCGAAGTCATCCGGCGAGGCTTCTCTCATTTCGACCCTTTGGCATCAAGAACCTGCTTCGCACGGCGATATCCCGGAATGTAGACAGCTCTCGGTCGGAATTGAAAATGTGCATTGAAACCCAATTTCTCTCTTCATCTGATGGTGAATATATTTCTGATACACAGCAGCAGCAGATTCATGAGGTTGGGTCTACGTGGTTTGGCGTAGTCGGGATCACATGCAGACCACCAACCATGGTCCCTTTCACCCTGATTGATGAACAGCTCTCTTGTACCTCACGTGGCAACGCAAAGACCACTACACGACCACCTGCGCCTATCATTTGTTCCAGAAGATCTCGGAAGCATTTTCGAAAGCTAGGATTTTCCCCGAACGAACACAAAAAAGCAAGGACACCGTTTCGCACCGTTCGAACAACAGCAGGGCGAAAAAAGAGCCGACTCGAACCTTTTTTTGGTAAAGGGGGGCGCCCGGATGGGAACGGTTGATCCGCACTCGATTTGGGCATGCGCGTGTAGGCTTAGCGCCCGGTTAGGTGCAACGGCAAGGCGGGAGTTCGGCGCGCGGCGTGGGCACGGAAAAAAGGTGAAACGGCCAGGGGGGTCGTGGGCAGAGTAAGTAACTAGGCAGCCATGTGTGGGAGTTTTCCGTGTGTCTGTGTGTTGAGCATCTCGTATAGGTAATGGTGGTGTTCGGGCGTCGTCGTCGTCGTCACCACTTCTTTCTCTCTGGCACGATACAATATGTGATGATTATGAGGGGAGAGGAGGAAAGGGTTGGCGAGCGGAGATGTTCGGAAACGTGTCGGTGCTTTTCCGCCCTGTGTTGTGTTCTGCGTTGTGTTGTGTGTGGACGTGCGGGTGATGTTGGCAGGGGGGTGGTGGCATGTTGTTGGGCGAACAGGTGGATGGTGGATGGTCTGTGGTTTAGCTGTGTGTGCTGTGCGCTTTGATGAGCTGTGCAACAACACCCGTGCGGAAGTATCGTGTGGTTTATTCGATCCTTCGTGCAAAAACGCGATTCGCTGCTAAAGTCTTACTAAACAGGCACGGAACCAGATGCACAGACAGTAATGGCCCTCTGCGTTGGGCTTTCGTTGTCGTTGCCCTGCGTCGTCGGCTGCGCCATCGTCTGTTCGTCTGTCGAAGTCGTCGTCACCCTACGGAACCGCACTGCGGCTCGGGTAGGGGAAAGTGGCTTCATCTGTCAAATCACGGAGCTCTAGTTTATTCTTCACGAGTTCCCATTCCCAAAGTGGACCACCGGTCAAGTCTGCTAGCTCTACACTAAGAGAAAAGGCGTTTGCCGTTGTTGACTAAGCCACAGTCTGGCGTACTTGTGGCTTTTGTGGCAGTTGCCCCGGACCTCTCAGTTGGGTTGCTCATACCGGCTATTATGTTGGCTGTGAGGTTGTCATGCATTGCATGCACGCATGCATGTGAAGCAGCTTGGCCAATCTCCGAGAATCCCAAAAATTCTTCCCTGCAACCACTGCTGATTATACAGGGTTCGGAGAGAAAATGGGTTGTTCCGTGCCTGAGAAAGAAGGAAAGCAGAGCGGCTATTTCCCCACAGACTGCCTTCTGGCAGGAGGGCCAATGTTTGAGATGTGAGGGTTGCAACATGAGACAGGAGGGTTAGGGCGAACAGGTCACATATCACCACTCTGATTTCCTCTCCACCTCCCATACAATACAACACTCGATGCACACGACCTGTCATAGCCCACGATCGCATCGAAGCTCCATGACTCTCTTTCAGCTCAGCCTCTCAAATGACTACAACGGACATTGCTCCTGACCTTGGATCTCTCAAACACACCCCTGCTCGATTGACGAGCTGAGATCAACAGGGCTCCGCTTAAGCGAAATCCGAGGATCCGAGCCGAACAACACACAAAGGCTTCTTTTCCCTCTGACCCCGGTCCCCCGTCGGCGGCCAGGTTTCTTTTCTCTTTTTTTCTTTCTTCGTCAGCAATGCTGATCACACTGCCGGCCTCAAACGTTCTGGAACGTCGCCAGCCAGCTTGGACACCACCCTGGTTCCTGCGCTGGCATTGCTTGGCCTGCGCGCTCCACACACCCGTGACACCACTCCGTCATGGGCTTCCTTTGAGGCTTAGCGCTCTCTGACCGGACGGCAGAACGGCCTTGCGTTGGCTTTTTGCTACTAAGAAAAAAAATATGGCTACAGCGGCGGCGGCAGTGCGGCGCTATCGATATCCAAACGCGAAGGAGTAAGAGATGTGCACAGTCAACAAAAAAAAAAAAGGAACCGCGAATCCCTCCAACTGCCGCCCGCAGCAGCGGCTTTCCGTCCGGCTGTTGTGTAACTTGCTGCTGTTGATGTCATCGGCCGGCCTAGCTACTTACTACTCGTCCTGTGCCCCTTCCCATGCCGTTTTCGGATAACCGTCTCGTGATTAATATATCGAGGCCCTTTTAGTAAATAGCAAGTGGTCCACCACGTTGCACCACTGACTAGCTTAGCTCAGATTTACTCCACATTGTTCTCGACACCCACATCCTCGCTAAGAGAGGGAGAAAGAGACGCCGGTGAAGCGGATGAGCGGGCTAGGTACGTCACATTTTCTGAGTGCCCACCCACCTGCCCGCGAAGCGCGCGAAAGGCGCTTTGGCTTCCGCTGCCCGCATCCGCCGCCGCCCGCTGCCGATGGCTGCCGGCCGGTCAGTGTTACTATGTGGGACGACGACCAAATTTCCTCCGAGCCCGCTCCTCTCATTTGTGGACCGCTGGGACGCGTAGAGCGCGTAGAATGCTAGGCACTATAGCAGTGGGCCTTGCTGCTAGGTGACAAGGCTCGGCGTGGCTTGGACCGAGGGGGAGCAGCAGCAGAGGGATGGCGGCAGAGAGTCTCCCTTTCTCCCGGCAGAAAGTGGTTGTTTGGGTGGACTTCAATTTTTTTTTTTTGGCGGTTGTGAGTCGTTGAGTTGGATGAAGCGTCTGGTAGCGCCTATCTTTGCTGTTGTTCTAAATGGGATTCTTCCATTGATGTCTTGTTCCTTTTTTTTTTTTTTGCTTCTGTCTCTTCTTGTGAACTCACATCCGTCTTTTTTTTTCAAGATTCTGCACACGCCCATTGCCCATGCTGCATCAATCTCTCAGCCACCACCGCCTACCATCGAATGTGCCGTCTTCCAATGCTTCCTTCCGGAAAGAGTAGGTCAGCGCGAGGCACGTACGCTATGGAGGAAGCCGAACACCATCAACAAATAAACGCGTCTTCTCACTTCATGCCCTTTCTATTTTTCACGTCCTCACAATAAAAATTCTCTGGTTCGCGCTATCGACGGGAACCAGCGCGCGGCTGACCTTCCCCCCGAGCTAGCGTTGGGATTGACGACTCTCACTTCTGGCTGGCCGGACGGTAAGGTCAGCAAACCCTGCATGCGCAATGCGCAGCAGGTGGGGTTGGTTGGGCACGCATGGGAGGAGCCGTCGTCGGAGGCTTGCTGTGCCTCTGCCGCCGCTATGCCCATCCATCGTTCGGCAGGTGCGGCCGTTGTTTCTCTGGTACGCCAGTTGCGTTAGCGTACCGGCTTTTGGGTGGTTGGGTTGGCTGGCGGCACGGCATGACCGACCCGTGCTTCTAACTTTTGCACTTTAGCGACCGTGGGTGCTGATTGGTTGGGGCTTTCGAGATTTGGGGGCGGATGGCTGTGAGCTGATGAAAAGCGGAGCTGTGAAGGGGTGGGATGTTACTGGTGGTGGGGGATGGGGGGCAGTGAGAGCGCAGAAGTTTGAAGAATGGGTCAGGAGGCGGTTTGGCATTCCTTCGTGCTGGCTGTGGTGCGGAGACAGCGTTCCGCGGAATGTGCCAAATTGCGGTCTTGCAAAGGACCAGTGAGTGTTGATCGAGAAGGAGTTGTGGAGGACAGATCCTCCTGGGTGATCCAACGCCAGGTGTCAAAGGCTCAAACAACGGGGGATACTGGTCAGGGACATGACTAGCTATAGGTTTCCTAAGTAGTCTACCTATGGATTGTACCAGATGAATTCCTACTTCTAATATCGAGCAAGTAACATGCGCAACAAATTTTCTACACACTCTGCTAAGAGTAATCTTGCAATTATAACGGAATCTGCCAGCAGTAGCTTCTATCTGCTTGTGTTACCGCTACATATTCATACCGTTACATTCAGAAGCCGGTGTACAGCACCTTTTGGCGACAAGGCGTAACTGAAGGACCTATTCTGAAAGGCTGCGTATATGGCATTCACTAAGTGTTTACTTTTTCCAAGCACGAATGAATGTCAGTCTTTGCATCTTTAAGTTTTGTTGGAGAGTATTGGTTAAATATTAGATTCTGCGTTGAACAATTTGGGTTTTGGCTTGAACGTTACTGATAAGTTGAAACATGAAGGTTGATTCCGAATTAAAGTAGCCCGAACACTCCCATCGTCACACAATCTTGAAGGTCTGGCAGGGACTGCCATTCTCTTCCCACTCTTTGACCATCTCACCATGCATACTACCCGAGACGTAGCAATCTCCGATCAAGACATATGCATCAGTTTGCCGGCGCAGTATGAACGGAAACTTTCCACCAAAGAGCACTACCACGCAGTCACCCTTCTGCGTCTGTGTTGGCCCCAATCCAATCAAGCCTTTGCGCGTAACGAATATTCGCCGATTTGTGCAGGCGCGAGCGCACGCATTCTGAAAAACAGAAACCTCCTGAGGCCCTCCTCCTCCTTTGCCCCAATTGCGAAAGAACATCTGAGAGTCACAGTCTCGAAAGTAGGTTCTCACCCATCGCCGGGAATTCTTTTGAAAGTCATTGACCAGCTCCGCCTCTTTGCCCGTGTTATCAACACCGGCCGTCAGAACCGACAAGAATGTTCCGAAAGCTTGTTCGCGAACGTAGTTTGGATTTACTTGTCTGAAAGCGCGTTCGGTTGCATCCCATATGGTGGCTATATGGTCTCGCTCTTCGCGGTATATCATCTGGCTGTCTCTGAAGGCATCGAAAGGTTCCATGCACGTTTCCACCGTGTCGAAGTTGACACCTGCCAAATCGATCACTTTGCCCGAGATGGTTATGTTCATTTCCTTCCCCAGGTCCGCATTGAATGGACAGTCGACAAAGCTGGAGAAGAAAGGGAATGGGTTACAGCTTTGTGGGCTTGACCAAACAGGAACCCAGGAAGGATAGCCGTTAGATGCATTCTCAGTTGAGTATTCGCAGTGAGAGAAAATGGAGAGGTTTTTGTATCTCTCGAGCAGACACGCAGCTGCATCGCGGAACACGTCTTGTTGGCTTTTGTCGTAATTTATTTCAAGGAGTTGATCGGTTTGTTCGTTCAGTGCAGTGAAGGTCTCTTCAGCAAGCCCCAGCATAGCATATATCCTGTCTCTGCCGTCTGTTGCCCCTCTATTCCGAAAGGTGCTCAGAAGTGTCAGGAGCGGTAGACACTGGTTCTCTTGTAAAGTGATATTCCATATGGCAGACGCATTTTGGACCTGCATATTCGAGTAGAAATTTTTCTCAAACCACTGGGAAGCTTTCCCGACTGCCGACCATTTGATTTCCCAGTCTCCCAGCATGACGACAGTATTCTGGATGTTGCTGACAGCAGCTTCTTGAATAACCCAAACTCGGCTGAACCAGGTGTTGATGAAGAATTTCTCAGGCATGGCCCACTCCTTTGCTGTTGGTTGTAGGAATCCGTGGAGTTGATTCCGCCATCCAGGTTCCATGCTTGATACCGGCATAGAAGCCCATCTTTTCAGAGTAGTACTATGGTGACGTAGCGCTTGCTCGATGAACACAAGCAGGACAGGAGCAGATCCAAATTCCCCAAAGTGCCTAATCTTGGCGAATGATGCTGTCTCGAAATTGTTCAAGGGAATTGGTGTTGGGTCTTCCTCACCAAACCAGATACGCACGGTTGTGGCGGATCTGTAAATGTCCCTCATGAACTGGACCTGAGAGCTACGCTCGGCAGTGTCATCCTGATTAATGCACAAAGCATCAATCCACAACCACTCAGACCGTGGGTTGAAGGCCAAATCATGCTCTTGAACATTCCTGGCAAACCCTTGCCAAACGTTGTGGGACGAGTGAAGTGGATGTGTCTCATCCCACAAATTTTCAGAGGAGCTATTCGTGTTGATGCAACGCCCGAGATGCCTGAGTATGTTTTCGAGGCTTCTCGTAATAGTGATCTCGGTATTGTTCAGCCTTATGGTGGCTTTTGGTTGGTCTTTGCCACCCCACACATAAGACAAAGCATCAAATTCATGGACGTGCTCAAGGACTTCCACTGCTTTGATTTCGCACTCCACAGTTTTGGAATCTTCAGGTGGTTTGATTCGAAGGAGCCTGATTGAGCGCTGTCCAGTGAGTCGCGGCAAGGCTGAAGTCAAAGACATGATGAGAATGACTGCAGTCAAAGCTTCCGGTGCGGGGCTCGCACCAATGTCAAAAGATAACAAAAAATGATATCTTGAGTATGTGATGAGTTATTAAATCATAAGAGTGTAGGCGACAGCAGTTTGAGCTTGCGAAAGCAAGGCTGAACTTTCTCTGACATTCCATTGCATAGCTGGTGCACTCCTTCCCCGCCAGTCGTTCAGCTTACCTACATATGCAAGCTTACGCGAGCTGCTTACTCACTCATTCCGATCACAATATTGTCTGAGTTGTTTTGAGGGGTAGAGTCGGCTCGCTCTTTTTTTTTTTTTTCCCCCTTGGCCTTTGCTCTCTCAAATTTGACATCATCAATTTTAGCAGGCATCTACACAAACACCACGTGGGACCACCAAGCGATGATTAGACCAGCGACATTGGACAGAGTGTTGTCTCTAATCTATTACGCAAATTGGAAAGTTAAATTTGGTATGGTCATTGAAGAAGTTCACGCAGAGAAGCTATTGCACTAACTCACAATAGGGCAGATTGCAACAATGTAAGACAAGAGCATTTCATTTTCTTAAGATTCTCACAGAAGCAGAAACTGAATCTCTATAATTAGAGTTGGAATGATTAGCTGTGTGTCTTTATTGGTGCCTCTCACGGCGTCCATCATCTACCTCGAATTTGCCGTTTCCATGTTGGCGTTAGTGTTCTTAGCGTAAGTATATCGCGCCACAGAAGCTAATATAATATACTAAAGTATACATGCGATCCCTAGGACACACAGTGCATACTTTGTCGGTATAGAAAGGCCTCGACCTTGGACTCTTACGGCTGTATCGAACCGGCAATCCTCAGCCGACCCACCATTGTATCCAATGTCTTGGAAAATCGCGCAGTATATGAAACTATTTGCCTTGGACATTATCATGGTGCTATTTAGTTTAGCATTGAGGTGGCGTTATACCTGGTTTTATGCAGGCACAGCTGCGTCCTCCGTTGGTGCCGCAATTTGTGCTTATATAGCAACAACTCGCGGAGAAGGAATCATCAGTATGAGGATATTCGGAGGCACCGGAGTCGAGCAAATGGTCCTCACTACTCGCGTCATGCCATTTCATGGTCGATCGTTCAGAAACGAGCGAAGATTGCGCGGAGTCTCATACGTCCCTCTTGAGTCCATAGCAACACCACAACCGGAACCGCAAGCGGTAGAGCCATAGGCACTCAACATTGTAGTCGCTATTCATGACTTTTTTTCCCCGCATATTTCACACTTGGAAATCTCAGTCTGACGGTGCTATTAGTTTTTATGTCAAGTAAGGCGTGACGACGAGTGGCTTAGTGTTGAAATTACTTCCCCCTTCGCCAGATATTCTTGATACATCCCCAGAATCGGCCAACTGGGATAGCGCACCTTTCTTGGGAATTACAACACGGCACCAAATGCTAGCTTCAATTAAGCTTCAATGTATTTGGGGCTCAAGAACACTCTTTTCCCAAAGGTAACCTTTTGAAAATACGAAATGAAACTATCGATGCAGCATGAACAGCATTGAGATGCTCGAAAGAAACCTGCCGTGTATGGGGTATCTATCTGCATATGTTAGGCGTCGCTGCCGATCTCTTCTCTAACGCCGTTAACCCGACCTCAAGTGCCCAACACCTTAACTTCCTGAACCATAGAGAACCTCGAAATGTCCAGATACAACAGGACGGCACAATGGCCACAAAAAAGGCCAAAACAATGCTCCAACCTAAAGTCCCGACACTTATTCCACATCCATATCCATATCCATGACATCCTCCATCGCATCCCCGACCGCCTCCCACGGCGCATCCTCCATATCCTCATCCACATACCCATGCTGCAACCCGCCCACCTCCAACCACGTCCCCTTCCCATTCTCACTCCCATCCCCAACCCCACCACCATTCACTGCACCCGCCAGACTCGCCTCGGCCCCCCTATACGCCCTCTCCAACGCCCTCAATACCACCTCCAACAACTCCACCAACCTTAACTCCTCCACCTCCTCCCGCTGCCACTCCCACGCCGGCACGACCTGCTCATCCGCATCCTTCCACCGATTGCGGAACCCCTTCGCGCGGCGCAGCACCGCCACCACCTCCTCGTCCCCCAGCGCCTCCAACCCGGCCCCCCGCGCCTTCGCGCCCTCCAGCGCCTCCAGCACGCTCTCGTGGTACCTGTGGCCCCACGTGCCTTTCCCGGATATCGGAAGGAGTGCGCTGCTGCCATTGATTTTGTTGGACGCGGGCAGCGGCACGCGGTGGAAGCCGAGGAAGAGCACGAGGATGCGCTCGAGCAGGGCGT
This sequence comes from Lasiodiplodia citricola, assembly GCA_023089105.1. Taxonomy (NCBI): domain Eukaryota; kingdom Fungi; phylum Ascomycota; class Dothideomycetes; order Botryosphaeriales; family Botryosphaeriaceae; genus Lasiodiplodia; species Lasiodiplodia citricola. The sequence goes on from JAJNLL010000027.1 coordinate 280,259, forward strand.
AGTACTCGAAGAAGTCGAGCTTGAACATGGTCGTCGGCTGCGCGTAGGTCGTCGACTCGGCGTTGGCCATTGCCGCGCCGGATTGCAGCGCGACCGATTGCGTGAAGACGAGGGTGTGGGATTTCCAGGAGAGGCGGTCGATGAGGCGTTTGAGTTTGTCGAGTTGTTGGGTTTGCTGTTGGCGTTGGCCTCCCGCTGCCGGAGCGGGAGCGGGATCGGTGGTTGTGGTGGTAGCGGTGGTGGAGCGGCTCGGCGCGGGACTGCGGCTGTTGCTGTTGTTGTGGGGAGATGGCGTTGCGTGGCGCGAGGAGAGGAGTTGTTGCTTGTTCGGGGTGGAGGAGGGACGGTCGATGGTGGGCACCCAGCGCCGGCCGATGATGTCGCCTTCGTCAATGGTGCTAATGATGGGCTCGCGCGGCGCCGCTGTTGCCGCCGCTGCGCGCCGACTGCCTATGATGTCGCCGCCACCATTGTGTGCTGCTCTCTCGTATGCTTGCGGTTGCGGCGCAGTGGCGGTTGTGGTCTGCGGCGCGGGATGTCGACGCGGCGCGGGGGGAAAGGACAACGAGGATGCTGTTGGCCGTCCCCAGCGGCTACCGAGGATGTCGCCGGTGCTGGTGCTGACGATGCGTTCGCCGCTTGGTGGCATGGTTGGGAGGGTGTTGCGTCAAACGGGGAGGAAGACGAGGTTTGAAGGGTATCAACCGGCGGTATCGAGAGCTACGGTACTGTGCGGCTCAGCGGTGAATTGGTATATTTAGTCGGCCGGGGGGTAGGCTGGGTTGGTCAAGGCGCCCGGTAGCCATTGCTGCCTGAGGGCAGCCTTCTGCTGTGCCTCACAGCATTTTTGGATTGGCAGGGGAAAAAAGTACGGGTTGGTGCGGATTTGTAGATGGGGATTGCGGTCTGGGGAAAAGCCTGGGCGTTTGGCGTACGATGACGTGTGGTCGTGCGCGCTGATGGGACGAGCTTAAGCTACACCACACACGCACACAAGCGGCTGCTCACGATGGAGACAGCTGCGATAAAAATTATACACGAGCGCAATTCCACGGCTTTGCGCTGCGGAGTTACTGCATCTAGCCGTGGGTAATGTGTTTCAGCTCATGGATAGTCGTATGAGGTCGGTTCCATCAGTATGGCAACAGAGGAGCACTTGAAGCACCCATCCAGACCTTAATGCATGATATGAATATGGCACCAAGGCATCCGGACAAGAGCTTCGGCTCCCCGTTTTGTTGCATACTAAGTGCACCGACCCCGTAGTCTGGACTCCATCCCAGCGTTGTCATGCTATAATGGGTACATATGACATGAGACGAGATACTGCAGCTTATAGGGCTGCAGTGACTTGACCCAGGCGGGAAACAGCCGGATTCGCTGCGTTTCACGGAAAAAGCGGACACTCCCGCCTAGAGGCACGGCTCTTTGCAGATGTCACGCGTGGTTGCGAAGCCGCGCGCTGTAGTATAACGCTTGTGATGATATCATGTGTTTCAAGAAGTCGGGGTACGCGCGGATCATACGATCGCCTTCCGGATGTCTGGGACCAAGCAAATAATACTTATTTTCATGGGGAGCTGCAGCTGGTTGTGCTTTCGCTCTCATATTATCTCGTCTTTTGTTGAGCAATTGGTGGGCTGACGGCGAATGGGCAAGGCGCGCTCGGAAGCCAGTGGGATCGATGGTATCAAGCAATGCCTCTTCTATTTTCTGTACAGCGGCATGAGATTTCGCAGTGCCGGCCCGGCACCAGACCGGCGACCTTCCAGCCAAACGCGCTGCAGCCCCCCTCACTATTCTCACATATGGCGACAAAAGAAAATTGGACTGTTGTGTGCTACAAAGGCCACTGTATCTTGGGACTATCCATGGTGGGTTTACTCCTTGGGGCCCGGCTTGCTCTGGATGAGCATACCCTTGTAGCCGGTAATAGGCTCGGAACCTTGTGCCTGTTTTGCCATGCGTTAGCTCCCCATCAAAACCACCAGACACCGGCGGAAACGGTACCTTGAGGAACTCCTCGGAAGCCTCCTGGTACTCCTTCGTCATCGTCTTGGGCTCTCCGCCAGCGAAGATGCGAGTGAAGGCGAACAGACCACCGGCGACGGCGACGCCGAGCAGCGTGTAGAGGATGACCTTCTTGGTCTCGTCGGGCGGGGCAAGAGCGCGGGGACCGTGGGGGCCAAAGGCGATCCAGTAGGCTATTATCGAACGATTCGGGTCAGCGGATGATGATGGTGTTTTCGCAGCGATAACGAATCGACGAAAAGCATCGACAGCGCACACCAGGACGGCAGGGCCATCAACAGCAGCTTCGCAAGCAATTCCTCCACCCTCCATGGTTACGTACCGGCCTTCTTCTCCTGCGGGGTGAGCTCCTTCCAGTCAACCTTCATGCGGTCCCTCAGGGCCATCCAGAGGTCGGCCTGCTCCTGGGGCGGCATCTGCTCCCATCGCTTCTCAATGTCGGCCAGAGTCGGGTTCGAGATGGCGTGGGCCTGGCGGGACTGCTGCTGGGCGCACACAGCTTGGGCGAGCTTGGGCGCGCGGAGGGTAGGGCGAGCGACCGAGGGAGCCGAGCGGGCGGCGGCGCGGAGCACGTTGGAGCGCAGCATTGTGGAGGCGTGGAGTGGAGAGTTGCACAGAGACCGAGGGAGAAACTTCGTCTGCAGCCGTGGGGCTCACGACAACGGGCCAATGGACGGTGGGTGGTTGATTGCGGCAGGGCGAGAGTAACGATGATGAGGGTTCGCGTGGATGGATCAGAAAATGGACGTCTCACGCCACGGCTAGTCCCGAGCAGACGCTGCAAATCGAGCAACGACAAACCGCCACAGCCAACGTCAATGGGCCTGTCGACAGGAAAGCTGCTCGCGGTCGAGTCCAGCGACGTCACAGGTACCTTTTTCTGGAGTTTGCGCCTCTGCAGCAGCTCGACGCAGCTTCCATGGTGAGCACAAATTGGGCCAATAAGAGGCACGCTAGAGAGCCCGAGGCGCGCTAAGCCCGCCTGAGACGGCGCTGGTATCCAAGCACTGCTCAACTTCTCACGCCATCCCGCTGTCCTGTGCGAGCAAACTCAAGCAAATCCAATGGGTTGGGTATACAGTTGCATCTGGTGCCAGCTGCGAGCACCGAAACTGCCTACAGCTCCAGAGCCGCCGTCGATTCAATTGCTGCATTACCAAAGCGGCCGCTGTGATTCGCCAGCTGCCCTGCACCCCCGTCTGTCACTACCTCTTTGGGCCCGTTGCGAGATCTCCAGGGCTGCGATGTGCCAGGCATGGTGTTGTTGAATCCCGCTGTCGTCACTGCAGCAATGGCACCACCCTGCCCAATCCATCGCAACTCCGAACCTCCGTAATCGGCAACGCAACCGCAGAAAAAAATTCCTCGCCCGCCTCGGAGGCGCCTGGGGTGCCGTGCCGTGCTGGCCACACACAGAGTCCACCTCGACCGCGTGCGCGCATGCCGCTTGCCAGTCATAGCCATACTAAACATTCGTACGAGGTGGGTTCCATCAGTGTTGCGACAGAGGAGGGGTAGTTGAAGCGTCCATCCGGGCATGAATGTACGGCGCATATGAACAAATACATCCGGACGATGGATTCAACTATCCCGACTCTGTGGCAATGCTAAGCAGACCGACCTTGTTGTACTAAGCATTCGTACGATGTTCGTTGCACGCCGAGTCTGACTGTTGTCCATGCTTTCCGGTCAACAAAATCCTGAGGAACTCGCCGCCGGCCGACGATCTCGCTCCTTATCGCATCGGTGCGTCCGTCCGTCGGGGCGTGCCAGCCCACGCAATGCTGAATTCGACACCGGAGGGAGGCGACAGGACGAATTGAGGTTGGGCGGCTGCGTAAGAAAGTAGTTTCGGCCTCTGGCAATTAATAATAAAATAAGCACGAGACTCGCAAAAGAAAAGATGACGGGCGTGCAGAATTGATCTGCAGCATGAAGAAAAAAAAAATGCCAATAGAAAGCTCAACCTACCAACGCATTCTTCACCGGCTGGCGGCACTCTCAAACAAAGCCAAGTCCATGGCGACTCCTGGTGTGTTAGAAGGCGGGCCCAACAAGGCCTTTGGCCCGCTCAACGTCAGTGTGAAGTGGCATCGTTCCGCCGCTCCGGGAGGGTGCGTCCGCTGTGCCGCGCCCCGGCAGCAGCGCAGCGTCACAACAGACCGGCCGGATGCTCCGGCGCGATGGATGAGGGCTGTGGCAATGCTCAGGATTATGAATCTCACCCTGCCTGCCGAGAGCGGCATTGCACCTTGGTGGAAGGCGGCGGCGGTGATCTGATGTGCTAACTGGATCTCGTTACACTGCGCCCTTTACTGCGGCTCAGCCCGCATTTGTGAGACAGGATTCGGCGCTGGATGTGGTGATGTTTCGACTCATCGAGCGCACGATGCGCAGGGTAGCAGATTACCGGGCCGATGAGTGGGCTCTCATACTATGTCAGACCAGCGGTACAATACATGACATTCGACAGTGGCCTGCCTGAGGCTAGAGGCTTCGAATGCAGGTGGGTCGGTCGCGATACGGGCTGCGAAATCGCTCACAGCCTTACGCAGCGACTCCTGGAGCAGCTCTTTTTATCTTTCGTGGTGTATGCCAAGCGTTTTGTATTTTACGAAGCACTGATCGCGCCCGCTGCGATTTTATCCGGGGTCGGACGGGCAAAGTCGGGAAGGGCTGGCTGCAGGCCCCAGTCCCGAGGCAGCATGCGGGGGACGAAGGCGATCCGGCCGTGCAAGGCGGCAAGGCCCTGGATGATATCATCTGAGAGCTGCGATGGGAGCTCTCGTGGAGTTTGTCGCGCCATGCGCTGAGATGGTGCATGCGAGACTATCAAAAGGCGCAAATTTGATCACGTTATACACGCGTTTTGTAAAGTAAACCTGCCCCTCACACCCCCACCAACCGCCACGCTTTTCTCAACAGGCACACTACAAATACCCCTCCTATCGCCCACCTTCGCAGCAATTCTCTCTGCACTTCCATCCAAACACTCTTCCCAGCACCTCCCCAAAACTCCTCAGGTAAGTCCATCTGCCTTCTTGCCTGCCGTCCTTTGCCTCTCAGACAGCTGCTGACGTCAGGCTCAACAGAACAACCCTTAGCAACCATGGTCAAGGTACGGCCTAACGTCGTCGCTGCTCCATCAAACCCGCTCCTAACAGCTGGACACAGGTCGGCATCAACGGTTTCGGTCGCATTGGCCGCATCGTCTTCCGCAACGCGTAAGTACAACGAGCTGCTGGCCTACCCCGCCTACCCCGCCACCCTAGCTAACCCTGTGCCACCAGCATCGAGCACGGCGATGTCGATGTCGTCGCTGTCAACGACCCCTTCATTGAGCCCAAGTATGCTGTACGTACACCACAATCTTGAAACAAGAGCTTCCTGGAAGCTTGCTTGGACACCGGAGCAGCGGATGGCTAACGCCTCTCCAGGCCTACATGCTCAAGTACGACTCCACCCACGGCCAGTTCAAGGGTGAGGTCAAGGTCGACGGCCAGGACCTGACCGTCAACGGCAAGAAGGTCCGCTTCTACCAGGAGCGTGACCCCGCCAACATCCCCTGGGCTGAGACCGGTGCCTACTACATCGTCGAGTCGACCGGTGTCTTCACCACCACCGAGAAGGCCAAGGCTCACTTGAAGGGTGGCGCCAAGAAGGTCGTCATCTCCGCTCCCTCGGCCGACGCCCCCATGTTCGTCATGGGTGTCAACCAGGACAGCTACACTCCCGACATTGAGGTCCTCTCCAACGCCTCTTGCACCACCAACTGCCTGGCTCCCCTCGCCAAGGTCATCAACGACAAGTACGGCATCGTTGAGGGTCTCATGACCACCGTCCACTCCTACACTGCCACCCAGAAGACCGTTGACGGTCCCTCCGCTAAGGACTGGCGTGGTGGCCGTACCGCTGCTACCAACATCATCCCCAGCAGCACCGGTGCCGCCAAGGCCGTCGGCAAGGTCATCCCTGCCCTGAACGGCAAGCTCACCGGCATGGCCTTCCGTGTCCCCACCTCCAACGTCTCCGTCGTTGACCTCACTGCCCGTCTCGAGAAGCCCGCCAGCTACGACGAGATCAAGGAGACCATCCGCCAGGCTTCCGAGGGTCCCCTTGCCGGCATTCTCGGCTACACCGACGAGGACGTCGTCTCCTCTGACCTGTGCGGTGACAACCGCTCGTCCATCTTCGATGCCAAGGCCGGTATCTCCCTCAACAACAACTTCGTCAAGCTCGTCTCGTGGTACGACAACGAGTGGGGCTACTCCCGCCGTGTCCTTGACCTTCTGGGTAAGTTGAGAAAATCCAAAGGCTTACATTCAAATGGCTAACTTTGCGATACAGTCTTCATTGCCAAGAAGGATGGCAACGCTTGAATCTCTAGGGAAGAGATCGGCGATCGGAGCCGCCTGTAAAAGGCGATGTCTTCCGAATTGGGGAAAAATAAGCTTAATGGCTTCGTCATGACAGTGACGAGGATACGGGAAGAACCCAGTGTATAGACAGGAAAACTTGATGACTTTTTTTTGCGAACACCTGAGTTCCAGATGCATGTGAATGTGCTATTTGACCAACAACCGTTCCTATGGGCAACGAGCCAGACCCGAAGTGACAAACGGCCAAATAATTTCAAGCAACATCCTAACCTACGAGGTGAAGTGGTTCGTAGTCTTCGAATAGGCCTCCGGCCTGTTTGCTCGCTGTCGACGCTCACAAAGAAACACCTAGCAAACGGTTTGCTGGCGCGCTCGAGCATCTCGTGTAACTAGCAAGCGGATAAAGGATTGAGTTTGCTTGATTATTCGATTAATGCAATTATGGTGGCGGTTGTTGTGGTAGATGGCACCGCAGTGGGGTGAGGTTCTTCATGCTCAAGTGTCATATTAGATCGATTCCATTATTGCAACAGAGGGGCGGTTGATGTATCCACCTAGACATGAATGCACGATTTACATGTTGAACAAACGTATGCAAATAAGAGCTTTAACTCCTCGACTTCGTTGCAATGCTGAATAAACCGCCCTCGTGGCATAATACTGTGAAGTGAAGCTGCACAGCTGCGCCCTTTCTCTCTCGTCTTCTCTGACGATTTCTCTCTTTAGTAGTGAAAACAAGACCAAAGAAATTGTGGTCCGGGGAACGAAGCTTTAGAACCCTGTTAGATTCTACGCTGTGATAAATTTTGATATGAACCGGAGAGGAGAGACAAAATTTAAATGGCTCTTCGGAAGGATCTAATTTATTGGAAAGTGAGGCATGAACTTTAAGGCGCTAAGAGAATACATAGTAGGTACTTACATGCAGCGAGGTTTCTCCGAGCAGTAGTGGTGTCAAGTATTTCAAGCAGGCAGATCAAAGCAGCCAAAAGAGAAATGGCTATATGTGAACTAAGGACAACTGAAATGGATATGGAATTTTATTGTCATGCCTGAAACAGCCTTCAGATGTAGGCACAAAGGCAGCGACCATTCTTATGAGCCAATGAGGTTGGTTACGGCAGCCGTGGTTCTGCCGATGGACCCCAAGCTCACCTGCACCTGGCGGCTCCACGAATGCAACACCTACATCCCCGACCCGCCACCGAGCCCTCCCACCCACGTCCAAAACTCTCTACGGAAGATTTGACGCTTCTATCGCTTCAAGGAACCAAGGTGAGATGCTCCGTGCCAAGTTTCTCGCGTGGGTTGCATATGCAACACGTGCGCAATCACCCTCCCGTTTGTCGCTTGAGTGGTCGCTCCCTCGCAGCTTCCCATTTCTATGTCACGGCTTGCCCATTGCGGACCACAAACATATGCTGACCCGCCAAAGTCGTCTACACACCTTGGCCGCCTACTGTACCGCCTAAATCTGCCCCAGCTTTTCTTTATCTGCAATCCCTCTCGTCACACTTCTCCTGCTCTCACTATCCTTCCTCGCTCCTTTTTCAAGTCGTACATCGGCGCACTTCTCGGCAACTATCGTGAGTATATTTGTTTTCTGTTTCCCTTCCTCACATCTGCCCCCAACTCTCTGCTCCTTGCTCGGAATTCTCTCGGCCGGATCATCACCATCAGACCGCTAACTCTACACAAGAGAATCTTTACTGGCTAAAGATGTCTCGATGACCGACTTCGCTTCCGCATCATAATCACTCTTGGGCTCGCGCGCCGCTCTCACCATGAACCTCGATCACGACATCTATGTCGCCAACGACGGTTCGTCCCTCAGGGCAAACGAGCCGCCCAATGGCACGAATGAGACGGTCAATCCTTCTCTCATCTTCAATGCCCCGTCAGCCTTGAGAGATGGGAGGCAGACACCTCCTTCACCCCATGATCCGACGCTTGGACCATTCACCGAGCCCGCTGGCGAGCCCATGATCGAGACTGATCCGCCTTCCTCGGACGACAGCTCCGACGAAGCAATGGACGCCACTACTACTTCACTCATTCGCCAAAAGGCCTGGGTTGTCATCGATGCCCCCAAGCCGAAATATGAAAGACTGCCCTACAGCTCACTACGCTCTGGCCTCGTGTACGATGTGCGGATGAGATTTCACACCGAGCCGCTTGATGCAATGCTCAGTGAAGATGACATCCATCCTGAAGATCCCAGGAGGATCATGGAAATATTCAATGAGCTTGCCGAAGCTGGCCTTGTAGAGACGCCAATACACCACGTTCCCGATCCTGACTTTTCTCTTTGGCGGATCAATGCCAGAGCTGCAACAGAAGAAGAAGTATGCTTAGTTCACACCCGCGATCACTACGCCCGGGTGAAAGCATATCAGGGTAAGTCGAAGACTACGTCTCCCCAGATTCCCAACTAATATGTCCTCTTAGAGTATTCACAAGAGACGCTTAACGAGATGGCATCCGACATGGACTCCGTCTACCTTCATCCGGCAACCTTCTCTTGTGCAAGCTTATCAGCTGGCGGAGCCATTGAAGCAGCTCGCGCCGTAGTCGCGGGTCACGTGAGAAATGCAGTTGCAGTAATCCGACCGCCAGGCCATCACGCTGAGCATGATTCGCCTGGAGGCTTTTGCTTTTTCAACAACGTCAGCGTTGCTGCCAGAGTGTGCCAGCAAGACTTTCCCGACAAGTGCCGCAAGATTTTGATTCTCGACTGGGATGTCCACCACGGAAACGGCGTACAAAGAGCTTTCTACACCGATCCCAATGTTTTGTACATCTCCATCCATGTCCACATGAACGGAACTTTCTATCCGAGCAACAACTACGGTGATCACACGCACTGCGGCGAAGGCCCGGGACTAGGAATGAACGTCAATATTCCCTGGAGCGCGCAAGGCATGGGTGACGGCGATTACATGTACGCCTTCCAGCAGATCGTCATGCCCATAGCCCAGGAGTTTGATCCGGATCTCGTCATCGTAGCATCCGGATTCGATGCTGCTGACGGCGATCGCCTCGGCAAGTGCTTCGTCACTCCCCCCTGTTACGCGCACATGACACACATGCTCAAGTCGTTGGCAAATGGCAAAGTAGTCGTTTGCTTGGAAGGTGGCTACAATCTTCAGTCAATCGCCAAGTCTGCCGTTGCCGTCACAAGAACGCTGATGGGCGAGCCACCGGACCGCTTGGGTGAGGATGTTGAGCCGTCGGCCTTGGGATTAAGCACGGTGGAGCTCGTCAAGAGATACCAATCGAGATACTGGAAATGCATGTATCCGAAGCACGACAGTAAAGCAGTGGCCAACGCTCTGCATGCGAGGAGGATACATGACATTGTAAGGCAAGCGGATGCTACCGAGTTCTGGAATCAGTTCAGGATGACTGAGCTGTTCATCCTGCGCGATAAGATTTCGAAGAGCTTCGAAAAGCAGGTCCTGGCAACGTAAGTTTCTCGCTCAGACTTGCACAGTTGGGAAGTGCCGTCGACTATCCTTGATCCTCTTGCCATGCTTCCTCCATTTACTAATTTCAAAAAGGCATAACTTTGCGGAACAGCGCCCTCTTCTCGTCATCTTCCACGAGCCACCAGAGACCACGGCTATTACCGATCCTCGGAGCAAGAAATTAAACCTCCATAACATTTTCGTCGTGGGTACCCTCGCCTGCAGCTGAGTCGATTCCAACTGACATGCCTGATCAAGACTGATGTCACGAAGACGTACGTAGAGTGGGCGGTGAAGAACGGATTTGGCGTTATCGATGTCAACATCCCGGAGCACATTACCGACCCGAATGTGAGTGAACTTCCCCCATGTAAATGGAACAAGTGCTCATGCCTTTCTGCAGGATTCTCCAGAATTTGCTGACGCGGATTCCGATGACGCACGTGGTCTTCTTACGCGCGAATTGGCAACATATCTATGGGACAACTACATCTCGTAAGTTTTACATCGCCTAAACTCGTCATGTGCTAACCGAACCAGGCTCGGCGAAAACACACACAAATTCTTCATGGGCGTCGGTGCAGCATATTCTGGAATTTTAGATCTCCTGGGCGAGAATGGTACGTGGACATTTGCCTTCAAGATCCATGATGGAAACTAATTGTGTGAAGACGACTGTACGAAGGAAACGGATCACATCTTCGCCTTCATCGCGGAGAACAGCCTGCAATCTATCAAGAAGCTCACGGATGACTATATCGGCGATTGGTATTACAATGTAAGTTTTTCGGCTTCCGGATGGCCGGCGGATTCTAATTCTTTTCAGACCTCTCACATTTACGTCGCCCACGGTCACGCAGCGTGGGACCCCAGCCGCCAGCGCAAGCTCCGCAAGAAATACGGCTACGTCCAGCGTTCCGAGCACGCCGACCTCTCCAACATGCTCCAAGAACACCACAAAGAGGTCACGGACATCATGTGGCAACTGACCGAGGAGTGGCGCGAGGAACAAGCCACGGCAGCCAAGCTCCGCGCAGCCGAAGAAGCGCTCAACCCGGCCAAGCGCCACCACCACCATACTACCAGCACCACCAACAGCCGCAACTTCGACAGCAACGGCGCCATCACCAGCGCTCCGACCAGCAACAACAGCAGCAGCGGGCCCACCAGCACCAGCGGCGGCGGCAGCAACGTGACGTCGATGATGTTGGATGGGAATGGTAGCACTAGTGGGAGGAATATCAGGCACACCAGCCTGCCTGCCCCGGCTGTGGATCCGCGGAGTACCCCGACGGTTAGGAGTCCGTCTGGTATGCATCATCATCCCCGCGGTCCGCCGCTGGGTAACTTTACGATTACGCCGACGAGGAGGGCGGGTGGGAGTGTTAGTCCTGGGAAGAGGGCGAGGGGGGAGTGAGAGGGCTGAAGGGATAGTGGAAGGGGTGTAGGTATATGACGTGGAAACGGGCTGATGCAGACGAGAGAGAGGGAGGGAGAGGGAAAGATAGAATAGGTAGGTAAGGAGAGAGAGGGAAGCAAAGGCTGCATCTTCACACGGAAAGGCAAGGCGTTAGTTTGGGGGGGAGATTTGCTGGCTGGCCTTTGTTGATGCTGAGCTCTTCCTCTTGGTTGTCGTCATCGTTCGTCGTCTTGTCGCTAATCTTTTTTTTATGCTGCTGATGCTCTCGTAGATCGTTGTGGGCACTGGACTTTTTCTCTTGTTTTACTGGATTTGCGTTTTTATCTCATGTTTGCCCCGACATGATAGTAGTTAGTAGTGAGAGACAGCTGCCCCCCCGTTATAGACAATGGCGCTTTTTTTCCATTTCACACCATTGACCAATGAGGCAGTAAGCTCGAGGTCTTCGAATCTCGGCTATGACGGAATCAATCCGAACAATAGACGAGGCTTTCTCGTTCAAAGGGGGGGAATAATCCTTCCGCGGTGTAAGTAGGATGGTACGTACCCAACAACCGAGGTCGTCCCGTCCTTTGCTCCGGGGTGACCCGGGCGGACGCTTCCCTTCGGGTCAACGCGGGGTCGCGGGGTAGACTGTGTACGTACCACAGACGAGAAGCATCCTCGCTTTTGTGGGCCCAGACTGCTCTTTTGGAGCAGTTCTAGATCCCGTCCGTTCCGATCGCAGGATTTCCGTTTGTCACGGCTCCGATGCGATATGACGTGCTTTGTCCTGGAGCAACATCCGTGTATGGTAAAATATGGCATGTACAGTTACTTAACTGGTCGGATAAAGGGGGTGCTGCGGGGTAGTATGTATCGATGCGTATACGGTATTCAAACGTCCGTTTGTGGTAAGGTCGTGCGATTGGCCTGGTTTGGGGAAGTGGGGTTGCGAACCTGATGCTGGGCTAGCTGGCTGTGATGAGGCAACCATCCATCAAGGTTGACGTGTAGCTGCATCGACAATTGGGGCGATTGACTTCGTTGGCGCTGGTACTGGGTGCCTGATTGATGCGGGCTCCGTTTCAGTTGTTCGTGTTGGTGGGGTCGTGGTTGGCTGGGTTTTTCGTTGTCGATGCGTTGGTGGATGCGTGCCCCGCTATCGCTGTCATCTTGGCGGTGTTGAGTTTTTGTCTGCATGGGTGGAGTGCAGCGATTTCATGCATGGGAAGGTGCATGAGGGCAAGAAAGATGGTACACGAGCCCGATTAGTGAGATAGGGCAGGAAAGGCATCCTCAGGACCTCGTTTCCTGGTGCTTTCTGTCTTATCGCTGCGAGTAATTGTAGATTTGAATGCCATGCTGGCAGGCTATCATTCCAATCGCCTTTCTGTCCGAGATACGAAGATATTTATAGAGCCTGCTACCGAAAGTTAAAATGGTTTGAAGATGTGTCGTGTTTGACAGGCTGGTGCGTTGATCAATGACAGACTCAATTCGAGGCGCTTGGAGTACCTTCGAGAAAAATGATGACCTCCGTCGCAGGTTCTAATTGAAAGACGAACCCTCCCGGTCAAACATGTTGGATGGATGAGCCTTTTACAAAGCTGAAGACAATGTCTATAAGCATTAAAAGTGGGGCTGTACATGTGGTAGAAGGTCGGATAATCCGAATGCTGTATTGGGAAAGGATCGGCAATATCTGAACGACAACAAGTACTATTACTTCCGCAGCCTTTGTCCAATCCAAACAACGAGGCTTGCAACACCTCATCTTCCACGATAGAAAAGTAGGCTCGAGCCGAGTCTAGCCAATAAGTTAAAAAGCAACCGACTCTATAGATCAAGAGCTCAAAGACTCTTCTTTTCCCTCTGCAATGCTCCCCTCGCAGACCACACTCGTAGTGAAACGCCGCTGGTATCAGCCATTTCGACTTTGCAGATGTTTTCTATCTAGTACCTGGATTTCCAAGGCTATATAGTTTCTATCAGCCACTGTTGCCTTTCAACTAGTAGCTATAGGGCCCTTGAGTGCACTGGAGGAGACACACATTCCCGGTCCCGTCAAGAATATTACCGCGTGGGTGGCTTGTGTGGATACTAGTAACACAGGCTTGATGTGCTCGATTCCGCTATTAGTTTTGTCGTCCTTGCTTTTTTTTTTTTCCCCTGCTTCGTTTTATACTCCTGCCTGCTCTCATCTACGAGAGCATATCTCGTCCATATATGAGAGTTGCTCCACCCTCTATTCACACACATTCCCTCGTCCATGGATAAAAGTTGCTCCACCTTCTCTACACACCCTCCCGGAGCCAAATCCCATTTCTCCAAACACAAACCCAACACCGCCCACCGCTCCACAGCTTCATCAACCAACACGAGCTGGCGGCGCACACCACCCACCTAAAACGAACAAGAGACATAAACCAGCAGCCAAAGAGACAAATGCCCAAAGGCAACTTCACCAATGCACACCAGATGTACCCGTACACACTCACAGCCTCCACAAAAGCCACGCTCATAAACTGCAAGTGACAAGGACCAAAGTCCCATCTCCGGCTATCTTGATTGAAATCGTAGCCCATCTGATATGATCCACTATTTCCCAGAAACTCTGCATGCCAGCTAGCCAAGCCAGGTATATATCCGCATGCGTGCACGCATGCATTCATCATCATCGTAATTATCGCCACCACTACCAAAACCGACAGCATTCGCTGGTGCGTGTGTGGACACGTGAGATACCAACGAGCAGCGACGCTTCATCGCCGCTGTGAAAGGGGGGACGGTAACCTAACTCGCAGCAGCTGCGGAGAAAAAAAAAGATGAAACCCAGAAAAGGAAAAAAGAAGGGAAGGAGGGGAAATGTGGAGGGAGGGAGAGAGGACATAACGCCGGCGGCCAAGACCCAACCTAACGCAGACTGACTGATCCACGGACGAGAATCGCTCTCCCCTCGACTACTTCTCTCCTTCTTTCATATCAGCCGCGTCGTCGTCGTCGTCGCCACTCGCCACTCACCACTCACCACCACCATCCCCCACTCAATCAAGCGAGTCAACAGGCATCCCCCTCCTCCACATCTCCATCGCCGAAAGCCCTCTGCCGCCTCCGCCTCCGCCTTCCTTCTGCGCCGTCTCCTTCTGCATCTTCTCCTCCTGCGCCCTCCTATAATTCTCCTTCCACTCCTCAAACCCGCTGCCCGCCGCACCCCCCGCCGCCTCATCGCCCGGCACGACGACGCCGTCCGGAATAGTCTCGGAGAGCGTGCCCGCAGGCCAGCTGTACCACTGCCAGCGCGGATCGTCCGCGACGAACGCGTTGCCAGCGCGGTTCCACGCGCTGACGTCTGCCATCCACTTTGCTTCCTCGAGGTACGCGACGACCTGCCTTAGCACGTCCGTCTGCATCTGGTCCGGGCGGCCCTCAAACTCCTCGACGCGGACGAGGTTGTGGGGCTCGGACGAGGCCTTGAGCAGGCTGTCGTCGACGAGCAGCGTGTTGTGCTGGCCGAAGCGCTGCGCGTGGAAGTCGTCGTTGCGGGCCGAGCGCGTGCGCGAGTGCAGCGGGTGCCACTTGCCCGTCTCGGCCTGCCGCCACACCTTGGACAGCTTCTTGTACACCTGCACCTTCTCGACGTACTGCTGCGGCGTCAGGTCCAGCGTGTCGCGGCCCCACTCGGCCGCGAGGCGCGCGCGGTCGGCCGGCGCGAAGAGCTGCGCGCACATGCGGCCCACGTTCTCGGGCCGCGCCGACGACCACACCATGACGCGGTGGTTGGCGAGGAGGTAGTCGAGGAAGGCCGTCACGTACGGCCGCCGGATCACGCGCGACGACTTGTTGCGCTGCGGCCGGTGCACGAGCGTGCCGTTGAGGTCGATGACGACGAGCAGCGGCCGCGGCGCCGCCAGCCGCGCGGGCTCACTCTCGGCCATGATCAGGTATTCCCGCGTCGGCTTCGGCCGCTGCGGCTGGCGACCGCCTTTGCTTCCTCGACCGCTCCATCGGCTGCCGGGAGATGGTGACTTGCTCGTCCGCTTCCATGGCGGCTGTGGCCTGTCCTGGAGGGCGTCTTTCTGGGACTGGATGGCGTTGGTGTAGTGCTTTGGCGTCGTACTTACCAGCACCCCTCCTTCTTCATAGCTGGCGTTTTCGTTCCAGCGTCGTTGGCTGGGTTGTGGATGCTTTTTCTGTGCGGCCGCCGTGGTGGAAAAGCCGCGGGTCGTCGAGGCACTGTAAGGCTTGTCAACATGCCAACTGTGGCCCTGATAGTAGTGCTGTACTGACGCCGTAGGCGTGAACGGAGCCGCGAAGCTGTTGGTGTGGCCGTGGATGTAGCGCATGCCACCATCGCTCGAGCCTTGGTAGGATGGATAGTAGCCGGTCTGGTAGTTGATGTTCATCGGCTGGTGCAGGTACGCGTCATAGACGGAAGGAACTTGACCGAAGGGCTGCGGCGAGGATGAATGCTGTTGCTGCAAGTAATCGCCGTACGTGCCAGGCCATTGTGCTGAACCTGCATCTGTCTGGTAGTCAGAGGTATAAGCATTCGACCCGCCACCGTTCAAACCACCAGCTTCCGCTGAATCTGCAGCCATCCCGCCAAACGGGTTATTCCAATCCCAGGTTGCATTCTGCAGATTGTACCCGTGCGGATTGTCGTCACCAGGCGTAGCTTGCGAACAAGAAGCGAACGCCGCCTGAGAGCCCACCTCCGCAGCAGAAACGCCAGGCGCCTGCCAATACTGCGGCGGGTGCGCGTAGCTCTTCGGAGCACGAGGCTGCTGCGCCTGCGCCATGGACTTCGGTCCCGTCGGCGCGCCCAGCGGAGGCTCAGCGGCATTCCTCGCCGCCCTAGGCTGCGTCGGCGCGCCAGGCGGCGGTCCATCATCAGCACTGCCACCCTGCTGTGCGGGCCGCCGCGCCAGCGAAGCCCTCCTTCCCGTTCCTCCTCCCGCATGCGCCGTTTCCGCCTCACTTCCGCCCTGCAGAGCCTCATCAAGCGCGTCGAGCAGCGGCTGGCCCACAAAGTCGCGCGGCGCCTCATCACCACTGCGCAATTCAACTCCGCCGGCGGAGTCGTCGAAACCCTCCGCGGTGAAGCCAGGCTGTTGAGCTTGCGTGCCGAAACCTCCCTCTACTTGTTCTAGCGCAGGCTGCTGTTGCTGTTTTCGCAGAAACAGCTGCTGCTTCTTCGCCTCCCGGCGCTCTCTGGCGCGCTGCTTTTTCTTGCTCTTCTTGCTCTGGCCGTCGCCGTCGGCAGCAGCGTCGTCGTCATGTTGCGCCGCGGGGTCGGCATTGCTGGGCGCGGAAGTGAGGGAAGGAAGCGCTTGGGGTGTCGAGGCGATTGATTGGGTGGTGGGTAGTGGCAGTGATGCTAGGCCGTCGGCGGTGGCCGTTGGCTGTTGCTGTTGCTGCTGGTTCAGCTTCTTCGACTTCTTCTTCCCCATCTGCGCGTGCGAATTCTTGTCAGTGTCGGAGAAATAGTCGCGGGGGTTCTGGTGGTGGGGTGTGGGGTGTGGAGCAGGGCTGAAGGTGGAGGAAGTAGTGGTAGAAGTGCAGTACCGTGCAATAGGAATGAGAGTCGAGTTTTCCATGGACGGCGGCAGGCAAACAACGATGAGGCTGATGAAGCACTGTTGGCAAGCGCTTCGGGAGAGGAAGAAGCAAAGCAAGGCTGCGGACGCTTGTTCTAAAGGGCAGCATTATCTTGGCCGTCGAGGCAACAGCGACATCCCAAAAGTTGCACACGCATCCTCGGGCGGTGAGAGACGGCAGTAGGCGGGAGCTAGTGTAGTTCCTGGGACTGGCAGCTACGGCGAAACAATGCCCCGGATGGAACCTTTGAAGAACCCAGTAACCAGAGCCCCACCGAAAAAGAAAGACGTCCTTGACTCGTGCCTAGGGCTGGCACGCGAGCTGGAATTGGTTTGGTCCAGGGTCTACGTGTGATGAACGCGGCTCACCACAGCCCGCCCCATCACCCAATGATGTCAGCGTCATTAGCTGTATGTCTCTCTTTCTCAGCCCGAAGAAAGGCGCGGGAAACCCGAGGATGAGCAGCCTATTGTTTTATGCTGAGACGCGCGATGGCAGATCTCAATTCGAACCGATCATCACCAGTCAGGCGCACCCGTCATCCGTGTGTCGCTCATCTGCCATCACCACGTAGGGCGGGAAGATCGCCCCCTAAGCAATTAACGTGATGTGCCGTTCACACTAACCACTTTTCCTCAAAGTATGTGTGCGCGTATACGCGTTTCGTGCAAAAAAAAATAAAATAACAGAAAAGCTTCTTCCCTCGCACAAGGCGCGCGCGCTTATTGGCGCGCGCTCGCGCCCCCCTGTCCTGTTACGCGCCGGCGCGAGAAATGAGAGATTCCAAATCCATCGTGCGTCTTCCCAAAACGTTCAGCTGGAGCGCCTCATTGCATGCCTGCCAATAATAATGAACAAGGGCATATCCCTTCGTGTTGCAGCAGGCAGGGTCCCGGGTTCCAGAATTCAAACCCTCTTCGTCCCCTTTTACTTCCTGGTGAGGTAAAAGAAAAAAAGAAAAGCCGGATAGGGGAGTAGGGAGTCACCGGTGAGGCTTCACACCGAACACTTGTGGCTGAATATTTCCCCACCTACGCCTCCTTCCTCCACTTCATTCCCTTGGCTGTGGGTTATCGTGTGGTAAGGGATCAAAATCATGCGTCAGCCAATTGCTTCCGACGCTGGGGGCAACATCTGAACACAACATGTAGCATCACTTGTCACAGCAGGTAATCTGCATTGCATTTGCATTGCGGGGCATGTCATGTGGTCTTCCAAAATGTCGACTTTCCATTCGACTGAGAGTAACTACCTCCCCCACCCAATAATTCCCTTTGGTATAATCCGTATTCTTCTTTTTGCCAACGCGAGGAAAAAATGGCCTTGGAACTGCCAGTGCCCAAAATCTTCCAAACAAAAGGTGTGCATCGGAGTATGAACAAAACCGTAAAACCAAAAAACAAGTTCAACACATGTGCAACCCTACTGCCCTTTTGAAGGCGTGCCTGGCTTCTTTGGCCAAAAAAATTAAGAAGCCGGCAGAGAAGAAACGGAGAGAGGATAGACCAGACGCCAAAGGAGACAGTGATAGAGCAAAGAGATCTCCTTCTCCAGACATGGATGGACGGGCCCGCACATCATTTGTGCAGGTCCCAACTTGTTCCCAAAGTGACGACCCAGCGTGCCAAAATTGCGAAGCGGAAACAGTGAGAACTCTCCCAACGTAAGAACAGTCCCGCGCATGATGCGTTGCATCATACCAGGCATTCAATCGTAGGTAGCGTTCCAAGAGCGTGGAAAAAAGTAGTCATGCTGAGTCCGAAGCTTCGTACTGCATGTCAACCTTTTGTAGAAGGACAAACCACGAGGGAGGAGTCGCCTCGTGAGCTCGTTGCCAAATGAGTGATTAAACGATCGGTGTAGGGTTGAGACGTCGCCGGCCTTTAAAAGAAAGAGAGAAGCCGGTACACGTGCAGACAAAATTGAAAGTGGCAGACCAGCGCAAGAGGAAATGAAAAGAGACAACGAGTCCGGTAACGCCTGGTCCAGAAACAACGCGTCCAAGTGTAGCGCAGCAATCAAGAGTGGAAAAGATCCCAAGCCCGTGCGCAAAGCTGAATGAACTCTTCCTTCTTTCTCCTCTGCGTCTCGGGGCTATCCCGGCCTTCACCGAAGGGCCCCGGGCGCCTCTCCTGGCGGCCGAGCGGCGGAGTCCCCATATCTCTCTCGTACTCCTCGCGCGTCCGGCGGCGCGAGCTGCCTTGTCTGTTGATCTCAGTCTGACCGGCCTGGTTCTTCGAGGGCATGGGCGAGGGAGGAGTCGGGGGCTGGTGGCCGCCGTAGTGGACAATGCGAGGAAGGAGATCCTCGCGGCCACCCGACATTGACTGAACGGCCTCCTCAGCCGACTTGTACTCCCGGCGGCGGGAGGGCTGGGCCGACTGGTTGCTGGGAGGGAAGCCGGGAGAGGGAAGAGGCTGGTTGGAGTGCGAAGAGTGACTGGGGCTGCCGTTGTAGCGGCCTCCTTCCCTGGGCTGAGAGATGCTCTCGCCAGCGAACACATCCGAGATCGGAGGAAGGCGGTTGGCCGTCTGTTGCGCAGGCATGTGGTGGATGTGAGAAGTCTGGGAGAGGTTGGAGGGCTGGTTGGCGACCTGCCGGGAGAGGGACTGGAACTGCGATCCCCTCATGCCGGTGAAGGATTGGTTGAGAGGCGCCGACTGGATGACGCGCTCATTGGCAAATCGGTCTGCCGAGGGAGGAGCAATAGAAAGACCCGGAGGAGGACCCTTTCTCCGCGATGACGCGGGGGTTCTGCCACCACTCTTGAACGGGTTCGACTCGGCGTGCCTGGAACCCTCGCCGGCGTCGTGAGAGATCGTAACAGTCTTGCCCTTCTGTCTCGCCTCGATGATCTGTCTTTGTCTGTCCCGGACGTCCATGCTCCTCTGAAGCTGCTCCCTCATGGCAGGGTCTTGAGTCTGAAATCCCGGAGACAGGCACGCGAGACCGACGTCTTGCATGGCCAGGCTGCCCTCCTTGGCGGTCATGGGACCGGCAGGGCGCGCGCTCAGAGCGCCGGAAGAGTGCACGTTGTGGGAGAGGTCGAGGCGGCGCGGGCGATGGCGCGAAGCAGGCATTTCGGGCGAGTCGGGCTCCTTCTTGACGACAATCTTGGGCGCATTCGAGTTCCTGGAGCTGAGGGTACGTAAGCAGTTGCGCACGCGACACCGGGGAGGGCGGAGACATACGAGTTCGGGGAGCGCTTCCCCTCTCTGTGAGATCCGTCGCTGTGAGTCGAGACGGGCGAGCCGTGGTTACTCGAGGACCGAGCGGACTTTCCGCTAGGAGTGTTTCCGTTAGACGGCGCAATTGGGGCATATCTGGAGCTGGTTGGGCCCTGTTCGGAGGGCGAGGGCGCGTGAGGCGCAGTCACGGGCGGAGCGGCGACGGCGGTGGTCATGGTGAATGCTCGGCTCCGTCAGCGATAGCGAATGCGAGGCGGCGGAGAGGGCAGCGGAGGGCTGCAACAGTGAGCGGCGGTCGGCGCGTCACTTGTCGGCGGGCGGGGAGAAAAGGTGGTGTGGGTGGTCTGCGGTGCTGAGGACAGAGCAGGGTGGTGAAGAAGCAGTAGGCTTGGGCGGGAGGGCTGGGCGACGATAATATGGATTGGCACGGACGCGAGAGCGAAGGGCAGACTGGCAGGGTTGCGCTGGGGGACGGGGGCGTGCTAGACTCGCATGCGGTTTAGTGAAACTGGATTTCAGACAGAGTCGCGATGGGCCCACGGACTCCAGCTGTGCGACCACTCTATTTGATGCCAATAGACCAGGGCCCGGGCTCGGTGTTTCAAGCTGAGGGAAGCGAGCGGCGGCCAACACAGGCGCCTCTGGCCGGCCTGAGGAGCGCGCGTCGAGGCGCCGGCGGGCCCACAGCGTACGAGCACCGCGTGCGGCGCGGGCGAGCTAAGGCAGCGCTGGAGAGCGAAAGGGTGCGGGCGGAGGGACGGCTTCTGGTGGGAGATGCTGTGCAGCGGCTCGAGATTATTGGAGCCCTAGCCCCAAGCAGCACATGCCCAATCAGCGCGCCGAAACACCGACCCGGCGCCGCGTTGCCCGAACCGGATTGGGGATCGCCGGCGCGGCTTCTGCCTGCCCCTCCAGCAGGCCATCAAACACCACCGCGACACCCGCTCCGCCCAGCTTATTTCGCGGCCTCCGATCTCCGCGGCCAAAGGGCGGGGTTGCCCTGCTGCCTCTCCTGGCCGACGCGTGCCGGATTGCAGCAATTTCGTATTGACGCGATGTGCCATTTTTGGCGCGTCCCAGGGCATGATCGTCAATTTACCGCGCATCATCGCAGCGCTGCATCCCGGGCCTCCTGAAGGCGGTTCCTTCAGAGGCTCAAGCGGCGGGCCAAGCGTCTATCTTTAGCTCCTCGTCGTGGCAACATCTCTGGTGAGCGGTTCAGCCGCACGCGATAAGGGTCTCGAGCTTACATCTGCCGGACGACCTGCCTGAAAGCGCCAGCCGGCACTGCGAGCGGGCGGGGCGGTCAGCCGCATCGCATCTGCACGCGGGACGACGCTCGGTTGGATGGCATTGGAGCAAGCGGCGTTTCACCTTCTGCTGCTCCGCCTTCACATGAAGGATCTGCTCTGGACTGCTGCCCGCCGTCGCAGCTCGCGAGGGGCGTCGGCCCAAGTCAAGATCCCTGGGCGCGGTGCGTTGAAGATAAAGACCAGCGTGTTTCACCCGGCACGCCGCCCGGAGCCCGTCCGAAGACAGGACAGGACGACGCCACCATCCGCGGGCACTTGGCCGCACGAGAGAGCCGCACCAGGACGGGGCCAAATTTCTGGGGACGGGAGAAAAGGACGCTCCACCGGCTCGCTGCCGCGGCCGCCAATACGGCGCACTGACGGCTGGCAAACGGCTGCCGAGATGTCGCAATTCGCACATCGTTTCAGCATGTTGAGCAGAAGAGCAGCCGTGGCAGCGTAACCGGCCGCGCGGTTGGCCCTTGTGTCCCACCGCTCCACGCACGCCGCCTCTCTACGCGTGGCAGAACTTGCCAGATGCAGCGCGCGGTGGGGAGAGGGCGGAGATTATTGAGAAGTGCTCAACGGCCTCACGAGTCCCGGGTCCCGGGAGCCCGTCACATACGCAAAGGAGGTGCCGATCCGCAAGTGCGATCGGCCGTCAAGGTTTGCCTCCACCGTTTCTCCCTGCTGATGATTGCCTCGCAGCGTCGCCGTCGCACGACCGCCGCCGTTGTTTGCGCTGCTCCGCCGCCTGCCGCAGACGCGTGCCTCGACGGCCTGTGGCTGCCAGGCACGCCGCTTTGGGAGGCGCTGATCGTCGCCGTCCTCCTGTTCGGGAAACAAGAGGTGTTCCAGTCGACTCAAGCCGGCAGCCAGTCGTGCTCGTGCTTTTTATTGAACGCTGAGAGCACCCGCCGGCACCACCGCGTTTCCCAACTGCTGTCAACGTTTCAGCTCTGCGCGCGTGCTTTATTGAGCCGAGAGCACCGCTTGGCCCAGCAGCAACACCAAAGGTACGAGTGATGAACCACGTAAAACGCATCCTGGCCCTTCATCCACCCTTCCCCACAACCCACACAAAGAGCCTCCCCTTGCAATGTCCAGCCCGCACATCCGTGGCGAGTGTGGAGCCGCTGCCTGCGACTCATTCGAGATGAGGACTGCCCACCCGCTTCGCCCAAAGCGGCACCCTGCTTCCCCAGGGTGCACTGCTTTCATTCCAAATCGCCGTCTCTTTTATGACGGTCTCCCGGGGCCAGCCGCCACATCATCTCCTTGACCTCGTGAGCGACCCATTCTAGAAGAGCTTGACCATGACGTGTTCGTATCTCTATCTCGACGGGCCGAAAACGACAAGAGCAAAAAGAAAAAAGCAACGAGCACACACAGCACAGCAACGATCGCAGCGAGGCTTTCACCGCTCCCACTTCCAAAACGCCAGATCCCCGTCCACCAGCATCCGTGTCCGCTGACGTCTGCCGCACCACGTATCAATGTCTCACGCCGTTTTGCAGGCAGGCATGACTTGCCCTCCCTACCTAGCTCCCTCACAGACCCCGATCGGCGCGCAGCCACGCGCAGCACTGCAGCGATTTTCCAGGCGGTGAGAGCCAATCCACGCTGCTCAAGAGCCGCACGGGTGCTCCCTGGGAGGCAAACTAGCACACCCTCCCACCAGATACGTCAAACCAACGCGCAGGCCAGTTGCCCCTCTCGCACCCCTCCCCCGTCCCACAGCCAAGGCGTTGGGTCCGCCGCTCAGCAGTGGCAAGGGGATGCAGAAGAGAGGACTCCTTGGTGGACAGCGCGAAAAGCAATGGCATTTTTGCAATTTACGTAGGGCTTATCATGCCGTTGTCATCAATGCTCCCGCTCTCTCCTTGGACGTCACCTGCTACACAGCCCTGCAAGCGTGGTTTGGGCGAAGCTTTCGCTTCGGTCATAAGCCGCTGACCAATCGATTACGCGCTGCTGCACTCCTCACCCCATTTGAGGTCGGCTCGCTCAGTGTTGCAAGCCAACCGCCAATGGGCAAGTGAAGCGTGGATAAGTTCCTGATCACTATATGCACCCCAAGCGCTTCAACGCAACGCAACATTATTATGCACACCTCGGCCGTGACGCCACACGCAACAACAAAGGGGTTTGCAAATGCTTCCGAATAGCCGCAGAACAAGCCATCTGGCTCAGGACAATCGACAACGCACACACATCTCCAGCCACCCGCATTGACGCCCAGCCTTATCCGACACCCGAGTCGCACTCCCGGGCAGGCCGAGGCGCTATTGAAACCTTCTCGTCGGTCCCTGTCAGCCCCTCCTCACGAGAGCTATCCTCCCGCCTGCCTTGACGGTGTCTCCCGGCCGTACGAGAACTTTCTCCACCTTGGCGGGTGGGCTACCGGCCGTTACGACGTCGTCCGGTAGCCGAACGGAAATCTCCAGCTTCATCGCTTCGAGTATAGAGATCTGGAAAAAGCCGCTCAGTTAGCTATTTCTCTTTGTAGACGGCCGCATAAGCTTGGATCTCCGGCCGTTCGGGCGTATCGTACCAAATGATTCGGCTTCAGCACGTCGCCGTCTGCGACCTCGACTTTCCAGACGTTGGCATCTACCGGTGCTTCAATAGCCGTGATGGCAGGATCTGTCAACCCCAGATTGTCAGCTAGGATCCCCCCAGTAACGCAATAGGTAAAAATTAAAGCGAAGAGAAAGAAAATGAAGAGGAAAACCAGAGAAAAACCACTCACCATCCAACAAGCTCTCTACCGTGCTCTCATCCACCTGCTGACTCTTCTTCTCCTCCCTCCACCTCGCCAAGCTCTCCTGCTCGGCCTTCACCATCTCCTCCTGCGCAATAGCCTGCCTCTCCCTAATCTTCTTCACCTCCTCCTTCGTGTCTCGCAACAGCTTATTGTGCTCCGCCATGTCGAACGTCACCTCCTCCCACTCCCACTCATACAACCCCGCCCTAAACTTCCTCAACAACTCCTCCATCTCCTCCTCACTCACCTCGTAGTACGTCAGCAAATCAAAATCCCTATACAACCACGGCCGCGCCTTCTCGAACCCCCTCTTCCACCCCAGCACATCAAAACACGGCACCGTCCGCCCCGTCATCTGGTAGCCCCCCGGCGAATCGACCGGGTACAGCGACATGCAGCTGCCACCCCAACTCACGGTGCCTTCGGGCGTGTAGACACGCGACGGGTTCGCCTTGGGGCAGTTCAGCCGCATGCGCGGGTCCGCGGGCAGGCACACGGTGTTGCCGCAGAAGAAGCCGACCTCGACCGCGACGTGCGTGCCCGTCAGGTAGATGCGTTTCAGGTCGTCGGGCGTGATGCCGTTGTTGCGCGCGACGAAGGCGAGGTTGTCGGGCAGGTAGGGCGCGTGCGGTCGTTGTGTTTCCATGTACCGCGCTATGGCGTCGCGCTGCGCGGCGCTTTCGAAGCTGAGGGGCAGCCGGAAGCGGCGGCATGGGACTTTGGCGGTGCTGAGGTCGCCGAGTTGGGCTTCGAGGGTCTGGAGGTAGGTGAGGAGTTGGGGGCGCGGGACGGCGCTGCCGTCGTAGAAGAGGAGGAGGGAGGTGCAGCAGCCCATGGTGGTGGTGAGGTGGTCTTTTAGCCAGGAGGGGGTGGTGGGGCCCCGGATGTGCGATTCGAGTGCTGTGACGCGGCAGCGGTGGTTGAGGTCGAATTGCTCGTGGCCGTATTCGATGATTAGGTGGTCGTCGCCGCCCTGGGTTGGTGGTCAGTCAGTCCTCAGCATTTTCGTCGCCCTCCCCCCTGAAGAGGTAGGTTTGGAGATACCACATACCTGTCTGTACGTCACGGCCGGCTGGTTCCCTTCCTCCGGCCTGTGCCAGAGCACCGCGCTGCCCCATTCCCCCTTCAGCGTCGACGGCGCCGTCGTCTGCGTATCCAACGCCTCCACCAACTCCCACCCCACCGTCCCCTTCACAGCCACCTCAACAGCACTCAAAAACGCCTCCAACCTCGCCCTCGCCGCCAACGCATCCTCCAACGACACGCGCTCGTACCGCAGCGCATCCCCCGCCTTGAGCTGCCCCATCTTCCACCACTCGGCGCGGACGACGGTCGTCGAGCTCACGAAGCCTCCAAAGTTGGGGCAGTCGACGGGGAAGATGCACGGGTCGTCGCCGGTCCAGTTGAGGGCGCCGAGCGGGTAGCCGTACTCGACCAGGTTGCTCGGGTGCGCGCCGCCCTCGCCGCCGTTCGACCGCGCCCACTTGGGGACGGGCCCCAGCAGCCGGATCCCGCTGCGACTGGCGTTGTGGCTGACTTTCCACGTCGTGCTGTAGATCATGTCGACGTCGGAGGGGAGCAGGTACCCGTCTTCGTGCGGCCCGACCATGGCTTTGATCTTCCAGTCGCGCGTGTAGGCGGGGCGTAGGCGCGAGGGGAGGCTGACTGTAGCTGCGGCCTCTTCTCCCTCAGAGGAGACGTCGACGTCGACGATCTCGAGCAGGTCCCCCGGCGCCAGCTGCCGCCCCTGATACCCGCCGATGCCGACGGCCGGCGACGTGCTCTTGCTGCCAAAATAACTCGCGACGCCGGGCAGACCTCCTCGCAGCGCCAGGTACGCCCTACACCCGCCTTCCCCATCCATCGCGATCTTCCCGATCTTCAATCTCTGCCCGGCGGCAACGCGCACCCGCGTCCACATCGGCATCGGCGTGCCGTCCAGCGTCACGTCGTCTATGCGCGGCCCGCACAGCGCGACGACGGCCGGCCCCAGAAACCGCAGCTCCGGCCCGGACAGCGTGATCTCGAGCGCCTCGGTCGTGCGCGCGTTGCCGGCCAGCATGTTCGCGAGCTGGAAGGTGAGCGGGTCCATGGGGCCGGCGTGCGGGATGCCCTTGCCGACGGCGGGCCGCCCGGGCAGGTCTTGGACGAGGGTGTAGGCGCCGGCGGAGAGGACGTCGATGGCGTGGGGTTGGAAGGGGAAGTCGTTGAGGAAGCTGGTTAAGGTGCGGCCGGCGTGGAAGTCGGCGCTGTGGAGGATGGCGGTGAGGAATTCGAGGTTCGTGGCGGGGCCGCAGAGCTTGGAGTGAGTGAGGACGGTGGTGAGGCCGGAGATGGCGAGGGCGCGGGTGGGGGCGTGGTGCATGACTTTGGCGATTAGGGGGTCTGGGAGGTGAGTTAGTGAGAGTGGTTGGGATTGAAGATGCAGGTAGGTGGTGTCTCTTTCATGTCCATGGTCTGGAATTCAGGTAGGTTCTGCTCAAGTGTAGTCCAGCTCTTGCCCCTGAGGATTGAAAATGAAAGAATCTTACCATAATTCGGAGTGATCCTCGAACCAGTAAAGACCCAAGTATCAATTCGAGTGCCCGGAATCTCGTTCCACTCCACGTGCTGCAACAGGCCCGGCGAAGGAGCAAAGTCTCTGACCGGGTTCTCGGCATAAACTCTGACCTCAATAGCCGCCCCATTCGGCCCCTTCGGCTGCAGCGACTTCAGATACTGCCCATCCAAGCCGCCCTTGCCCGAGCGCTCCGCATCTGCCTGCTTCAGCATCATCTCGACCAAATCGACGCCGTAGCAGAGCTCCGTGATGCCATGCTCGACCTGCAACCGCGTGTTCATCTCCAGAAAGAAAAACTCGCCCGTCTCATCATCAACCAGATACTCCACCGTCCCCGCACTCCCATACCCAATCGACTCCGCCAGCATCACCGCCGCCTCGCCCAGCCTCTCCCGCAACCCGGGCCTCGCCTCAACGAACGGACTCGGACACTCCTCCACCACCTTCTGATGCCTTCGCTGAATCGAGCACTCGCGCTCCCCAAAATACACCGCCGCTGCGCCCCCACCCTCCTCAACACTCCGCCCATTCCCAAACACCTGCACCTCCACATGCCGCGCCCTTGGATAAAACCTCTCCACAAACACGCCTGCGTCCCCAAACAGCGCCTTCCCCCTCCCCGCCACCGCCGCAAACTTCGCCCTTACCTCCCCCGCGTCCTTACACGCCGCCAACCCCATCCCGCCCCCGCCTCCCGTCGCTTTCAGCATAACCGGATACCCGCCACACACCCCCTCCGCCGCCGCCACCGCCTCCTCCGCATCGCCGACCAAGCCAGCTGACCCCGGCACGACGGGCACGCCCGCCGCAGCGGCCAGCTGCCGCGCGACGTGCTTGACGCCGAACGCGCTGATGGCAGAGGGCGAGGGGCCGACCCAGGTTATGCCGGCGGCGAGGACGGCGGATGCGAAGGATGCGGACTCGGAGAGGAAGCCGTAGCCCGGGTGGAGGGCGTCGGCGGCGTGGGTCGTGGCGGCGGCGAGGATGGCGGATGTGTCGGTGTAGGAGGGGATGGGAAGGGCGAGGTGCGCGGCGGAGACGTGCGTACTGGCGGCGTCGGCGGGGGTGTAGATGGCGATGGTGCGGATGGAGTGGGTGTGGGCGGTGCGGATTATGCGGGTCTGTTGGGGTGGGGGGTTAGTGGTGGTGAGGTTGTTTGGGGAGGGGGAAAAGGGTGGTGTTTGGGTTGTGGTTTTGGTGTTGTTGTTTGTGTATGAACCAAGGTGATTGGTCACGGTGGTTGCTGTGTACGGAATTGGGATGGGGTACGTACGGCGATCTCGCCCCGGTTGGCGATCAGCAGCGTCTTGATGGATTCCATTTTGCTTGCATGCCAGTAAGCTGCTTCTGCTGCTCACTCATGGGTTCACGCGGCACGCAGGTGACGGATATATAAAATGGTGCAGATGGCGCTGATACACCACCACTCTTCAGCCCAGAGAGCAGATCCGCGGATCCGGAGAGTTCCAACAGCGATAGTCAATTCACCGGCGCCAGGGACACTTTACCTCCGCGGACCACGAGACCAGGTGCTGGTTGGCCTGATTGCGCCGGACATGCGGAGCAACAGCTTTATCACATCTTGGGCGCTATGGGCGGCACCACGAACCCCTCCTGCTGGGGACGATCGTATAACTTGTCATACCATGGACTCGGATCTTGGCCCCTGTCAGCCGGTGTGGGCAAATGGCAGGCAACAGATCGGCATGGTGATGTAGTCATGAGCGACAGTGTTGGAGGGGTAGCTGGTCTAATTGACCACTGATAAAGCTCCGCTATCAACGCGGGGTAGCTCCACCCACCCAAAGCCGAGCATCCCCCTATCTATCGCCAGACTGTCTCCCACCTTTGGATAGCATTTTTGGAACTTTCGACGCCTGGGCTTTTTTAGCCTTCTTTGCGTCTGACATTTTGTTATTAAATTTATCGATTGTTTGTCCCTTGGTTCCGGCCACTACATTTTTCCTTTACCTCGCAGAACAACACCATGGCGCCTTCGAAGCACAGGGTCAAGATCAACGTTGATTTGGGTGAGGGCTACGGCAACTTCAAGTGCGGCCCGGATGAGGAGCTCATCCCGCTCATTGACCATGCAAACGTAGCATGTGGTTTCCACGCCGGGTGAGTAATCCAACATCAAGCATTTTGAACACCTTTTTATATCACTTTTTTCCCCTCTTCACACCTCTACCAAGAAAAGGAAAAGAGCACAGAAGAAAAATAGAAAAAGAAATGTTGCTTGCCGCGGGGATTATGCGGCGTTCCGTCCGCCGCAGTCCACTGCTGGGGAGCCGATGCACTCCACGATGCAGTGCAACACGGAGATTGGGGCCTTTGAATCGCGGGTCCCAACTATCACAAAACTGCATCTCGGACACGGGACTTTAATCGAAAGAGTGCAATGCGCCCAATGGGCAGTGCAGGAACCCCCCTCACCACACTCAAATCCCCAACCTCTTCCCCCTCCTCCCCTGCAAAAAAAAAAAAAAAAAAAACTCCCCACCACAAACCAAGAACCATTCCCCCACTAACATTTGACCCCAGCGACCCCCTCATAATGCAACAAACCGTCCGCCTCTGCGCCCAACACTCCGTCGCCGTCGGCGCGCACCCGGGTCTGCCCGACATCCAAGGCTTCGGCCGCCGCGAGATCAAAATGACGCCCGAAGAACTGACCGCCATGACGCGCTACCAGATCGGCGCGCTGCAGGCCTTCCTCGACGCCGAGGGCCTGCCGCTGCACCACGTCAAGCCGCACGGCGTGCTGTACGGCATGATGTACCGCGACGCCGAGGTATGTAGGGCGGTTTATGCGGCGGTGCCGAAGGGCGTGCCGGTGTTTGGGTTGGCGGGGACGGTGCAGGAGAGCGTGGCGAGGGAGATGGGGTTGGGTTTCGTGGCGGAGTTGTATGGGGATGTGAAGTATACGGCCGAGGGGACGTTGGTTATTGATCGGAAGAAGAAGTGAGTTAAGTTTTTTTTCTTTTCTGTTTGGGTTGAGGGGGGTGGGGAGGGGGTTGTGTGGTGCGTGGATGGTTGCTGACACTACATCAGGCCGTGGACGCCGGAGGAGACGCGCGCGCATGTCACGTCGCAGGTTTATGAGGGCGCGGTCACGGCGGTGACGGGCGAGAAGGTTGATTTGCCGCTGGGAGAGTACGAGGTCTCGCTGTGCTGTCATTCGGACTCGCCGGGGTGCATGGAGATTGTCAAGGCGTCGAGGGCTATCATTGATGAGTTCAACGCGAAGACCTTCTCATGAAACTCGGGTTAATATCTGATTAAAGAAAATGTCAGCGTTGAGTAAATATCTCCCAAAGTCTTGTTTTATTGATGTTGTCATGATCGTGGGCCACCGTGTAGACTTTGCCTAAATGCAAATCAAATACACGGGCGACATTGAGTGTCATTGAGACCTTCCGGAGCTTATTTTCTATTTTATTGTGGCCTGTAAACTGTGTATGAAATAAGGCGAAAAGTGAAAATGTGCAAATCAATGGGATGGTGAATCTTGATTGGTCGTTTCCTACTTCAATTGAGACAGTACTTTTGGCAATTTACGAAAGGACTCGGATAGTACCTCTACAGCGGATTACCCAGAACTCAGCTCAGCTTCCACAAAGCCTCACCTATCAACTTCCAAACACTCTTAGAGCCGCGCTTGACGAGGATTAAGGGATTGAACCGATGCCACATCAGAAGCCTCACCAATTCCTTTCGCTGTTCGATGGGTAGAATATGCTCGGCTCTGAGAATGATCTTGGCTTCATTTCTAGTTAAAGAGTGAGCTCCATGAATGATGAGATTTCTGCCCACTTCGAATAGGTCGCTTTTGTTGGCAGCCTTTCTGGACCTTGGGTTTTGTAAATGATGCAGATACACTTCCCAAGCCGTTTGGCTTTTACGAAACCTCCTATTTGGGCTAGCTCCTTTCTGAAGTAGGCATTTGATGAAGTCCTTCCAGAAGAGCTGCGTCTTTGGATCTTTGTAGGACCAAGACCTCATAGCGTCATAGAGAAGAAACTCTCTTTCTTTAATAGCGATCCTAGGTCCCGTATCGATTACCTGCAGCAGAAAAAGCCACAATTTTTCCTTAGCTGCGTGTTCGAAGAGGATTTTATGGCCGGAAAATTCGATTGTACGGAGCTTAAACACTGCCGTCGCTTCGTTAAGTACATCCGTGAGGACTTTACTTGTGTGGGCATCGTACTTTCCACAATGGGAAAGAAGTGCAGAGTACATTTCTTCGTCCGTTTTCTGGTCTAAGTGGCTGTGTTCGGATGGGGGAATCGTTTTGATCAGAGCCAGGTATGATTTCGCCGCAGAGACATTGGCGTCAAACTGTGAGCTGAGTTTTTCGAACAGTTTCTCCATTGCTTTGTTTTGAAGAAAATCTCGCACCGTTCTGTGAAGGAACCGGACCTTGCAATGGTAGACAGAAAAAGACGGTTTGGTATCTGCTTCCACAAGACCTCTGCAACGGCCATCAAGCCGGCGCCTCGTTTCATCACGACGGCGGTAAACTTCCTGGCTGTCCATGGGACACCACCCTTGGACTTCGAAGGCGTAGTTATCATTCTCCTCAAATAAGAATGAGATCACCAGTAGTGGAACATCTACTTCGCTTTGTAGCATGATCTGAAAAATTTCCGCGGTCTCTTTCAGATAGAAGTCATCAACGGAATCCAGTATTTGTCCAAAGTAATCGTTGAGATCGTCAGGGATTTTATCAAGCCTCTTTTGTAGATCCGAAACTCGGTCCGCGAACGTCAAGCCCTTGAGCAAAGACCGAACAACAAGGAAGACCCAAAGGAAGACGCCCTGCGACTTTTGGACAATCTGGTCAAGCAGAGCTTGGTATCTCGGATCTGATTTTGAGAGATTCCTGAATCGTTCATTTTCGGAAAATGAACTATAGACGTAGGCCTCGATGTCTGGACGATTGAGGTCCTCCAAGGCCAATGCCCATTTTGATATCTCTCCGTCTTCACCTTTGTCGAAAGCATCCTTAAAAACATACCATGATCGGCTAGAGATGCAGATCTTGATATTTGAAGATTCGCTGATGCCCACCAACGTTTGTATCAGTTCTTGATAAGAACCTTCGTGCGTGTCTGGGTCATACTCGTCCAAGCCATCGATGAAAAAACAAATTCGGACCTCAGTCTGAGACTTCAGCCTGCTGAAAAATTCTTTGAGTTCTTGGAAAGTCCACTCTTCGTAGTCGGCCGGATAGTGCATTGCCTCTTGATTAGGGCATACCCAGGGAAACAAATCTGGGCAGTCGCGGAGGATATTGAACAAAAGAGTTCGAAGAAGCCCTTTTTGCGACCTTTGAAGTATGCTTCCGGAGATCCAGAAGAAATGGCTAGCAAACACCAGTCGCTTCCTGTCATGGCGGGCCCACTTTTCCAGAAGTTCTTTGGTCGTCGGATGATTGGCTAAAAACTTCATCAATGTAGATTTTCCTGAGCCTGGCTTGCCATGAACCCAGAAAACACCATCCTCATGCTCAAGCCACTCGACAAACCCAGGGTTTGGTCCTCGATAGCTTTCCGGTACAGAACCGTCGAATATCCAGCTGAGGGTCTCGCTATGCGCTGATAGAATGACCTGCTGTCGATCTCGCATCCCTTCATACCAAAGACTCTTGAGGAGAGATTGCCGTGACCAGGTCATGCTTGCTTCTGCTGGAAAGAGACTGAAGCTATTAGAAAGCCTGACGAACATGTTCGACAGGAGCTCAACATCTTCCTGGCTAATGAGTTTGCTTCTTTCTTGCTTGCCCCAAGTTTTCCTTGCTTTAGCCTTTTTCCTCCCCCTTCTCGTGTCATTAATGCCAAGCACCATGGGATCTTCCAGATTCATTAGATGTTCTGCGACTTTGAGATCGCGAAGTCGGCCTTCGCCTGTGAGGTTTCTTAGCCCCGCCATAATGTCATCTCGCAGCCGTTGAACCTCCAGTGTAGTCTGCAGCTGAAGTCTCCGGTCTTCTTTGACCATATCTTTGATTTCAAACAACTGTTTTTCTTGAAGGTGTTAACTGAGAATTCCTACTGGGATAAGAATACCATACCCATGATGTTCAAAAGATGGCTGTTGAGCGATCTCTGCAACATATTCAACCTCTTGTTGAGCGCTAAAAGCTTGTCGCTTTGGTTTGCCTCTTTCATGGCCTGAATAAACCCTGACCATGGTCTCTTTGCTCCCCTCGGCTTTAACTCGTCCAGTTTTGCAATGAAAGCTTGTGCGAGGTCCTTGGTTTGAGCTGCGAGTTTTCGGGTTTCCGGTGGTATCTGAGATGAAGATCTTCCATCGAGATTGTTGGCAAGCTCAATGAGACTTTGTGACACAGTCTCGAATGTTTCGTGTTGCGCGGAAACTCCAAACGGGGAGCTGCTGATTTCCTTGGCACCCGACACGAGCTTGTATGAGAAGTCAATGAACTGAAGAATGTTACTAGCCAGCCCGAAGGCTGCCAAGCCCTCTAGGACCATGACTGTGGCTCTCGTGGATACTCCGTCGTAAAACCTTGGATCAGTATTATGAAGAATAGAACAAGGGCAGGGTGCTCGATGTACCAGCGCCGGTGGGAATGTGGCAAAGTGCGACCGCGACGCTGGGGTTAAGTAAAAGTCGTGTTTGCGACGATCATTCGCCTAATGCGCGTGACCATCGGAGGCAGCAAGGCTGAGCTGTACAGAGCTTCTCGATTGCGGCCCCTTTGTGGAGAAACGAGGCAGTGCTTGTTCTTAGGATAGGGGCTCGCTAATGAGCGAGATAGATACATCCAAATATGATTCGCTGTTTTGATGAATTGGTGTCCATGTTGCGTTCTTGTCGGCGGTGCTTGTGGTTTGCGCCCCACCGGAGCGGCTACCTACATACCTACACGTGTCAAGATGAGGCCATGGCACCGTAAGTCATGCCCGTTGCAAGCCACACCGGTAAAACATCTGCTAGCTATGTATCGTTGAAATTATTGGATGTGGTGCTATTCGCGTAGTAGAAAGACTACACAGGTCACGCACTTGTCGAATGCACGGGTAAGAGATTGACGTCTGGTCTAATCCGAGCCTATGACGTCGATCACTCTCTCTAAATCAACAGCTACGCCCCACTAAGTTCTGCCGTAGACGTACTCTTTCTGCCTGTCATCATCCTCTCCACCATGGACTTCTACGATTTCCCTTGACTCACTGTTCCTTGGGAACCCAAAAGGACTGTCCGTCATGCTCCGAGAATGACGTTCGAGTAACGGAACCTGCCGAATCCCCGGCTGCTGGTTGGCCGCACTTGTTGCTTCGCGCCAACCATTCGCAACATGCGTAATGGGTTGATTCCCCGCTTGTTCGAAGAACCCTAGCATTGCTTCAGTATCACCAGCGCCCATGAAAACCATGCCTCGGGACCCGATGTCGCTGTCCCCAAATTTCTGGTCAACCCCGCCTCCGAGTTCTTTTGTTGCGACTCCCGCGAAGACCTTGGCGCTTTCCGCAGTTTTCATGTCCCCGAACACTGACTTGTACCGCGCCTCCTTCTGCACAGCGGCCACGCTTGCCTCGCAGAGCTTCTGGAAGTCTGCGAGTGCTGATTTGCGATCCTCCAAGTTCTTCTTGTTCAGCTCATCCATGCGACTGCCGAGGACCTTGATTGCAGTGTCGATACCTCGAATGTCTTCGCTTATATCGCCCATGGTCTTGCTGGCCTTGTCCTTAAAGGCGTTGATGGCATCCTGGCTGTTAGATGAGGTAATCCTGGTGAAACGGTCAGCTCTGTCTCCTCCCAGTCGGAGTGATTCAAGGGAAACTTGCAGCGTCAAGCTTCCAACGGCAATGGCGACGCTCTCCCGGGCATAGCTGATATCCTTCCTGCGTTCCTCTATGTCATCTTCACTCCGAGCCAGCCTCGCCCGGTCCCAGAAACTGACACGGTCGGAATGTCGAATGAGGTTGTTGAGCAGGGTTTGTAGGGTCTCGCATGTTTGCATACATCTGTCGAGAACAGGTCGTAGGACAGACTCTTGCAACGCACTTTCGTGGGGATGTCCATCGGCATACTTGCGCAAGGCCACGAGGGTTTTGACGGTCAGAAGAAGGTCGGATTTGGTTCTTTCTAAAACATCTGGTGCATCCTTGATGCGTCCGACGAAATCGTAGAGCTGCTTGGCGGCTCCAATGACGGCCAATATGCTGGAGGTGATACTGAGCGGATCTGACATTGTGAAGGAATCAATTTGTGGCCTGGGTTGACACGAACGGCTTCGAGGCTATGAAGTTGAGCGCAGTCGCTAGGCTGAGCTCGAGCTGAGCCCCGCAACCTGCAGCAGCCCCTGCCACCCAACGCGCCTTAACAAATCATCGCAGCTGCACAACCGCCCCCCGTCAAGCCACATTATTCTTGCTTCTCGGCAAGTTACGTGAGTCACCGGCTTATCTTGCGTGGAGTCGCTACCTAGCCTTTTCACCACGATGGTGCCGACCAACTCCTGCGCCGGCGCCCGCTCAGAGAACATCTCCCCAACAAAAACATGAATAATCAGCCTTCTACGATCCAGCAAACCTTCGGAGCCACTGTTTTGGGAGTCGGAGCTGTCGCAAACCAAGGTAGCTTCCAGCAGTGCACCTTTTTGCCTTCCTTGACCCCGGAAATCCTCGCCCAGCTTCAACAAGTCTTTTCTGCACAAACAGATACCAGAAACCCGGACCGAATATTCAGAAGCGTAGCTCAGCTTGGCTTCCTCAACAAGCATGAGCGAGTGACTCTCGATGGACTCGATGCCCGACGTGTCCTTGACAACATCGGAAACGTTCTTCAGGCGTTATCGCCACCCTCAGCTTCGTCGCATATCCTCGACAGAAAAGCAACCCAGGAACATGACACCAACCAAGGAGATAATTCCGGTCGCCATAATGCTCTTTCAGCTATCAGAAAAATTCTATGCGCGTCAGAACATGTAGGCGTTAACCAGCCAGATGGTAAGGGCTGTTGTCATTTCAGATTTGTCAAGAATTGTAGTTGACACGTCTTAGTGACTCGTCGTCAAGTGTCCCGTGAGTCCACATCTACGGTTCTGGCCAGAGTTGAAGACACGTTCGACATCGCTCATGCCCAGGTGCGTGTTTACGCATGGAAACGCAGACTGCTACCAAATAGGGCGGGGAAATCAACGTGCGATGAGTTTACTGTGAGGATAGACGTACAGCCCAAACTTGAAGGAGCCCCGGACGGAATGCCTTGTATATCCATTTACCTCCAGCAAATTCGGGGGGTTGACAGATTCAGCTTTGTCGATCCCATGATCGTGGCGCACAGGACCGTCCCTGATTCATCTCCGGTATTTCGGATGATCAAAGATGGCGATTCTGGAGGTTTCATGAGACTTCTTCAGAATGGCCAGGCTTCTTTGTGGGACTGCGATTCGCGAGGCTGCTCTCTCATCAATGTGAGTCCATGTCAATTCCGTGCGTATACGCAGCACAACTTACGTGAAGGAGTACGCGAATCACCATTGTCAACCAGATATATGCAAGTATTTGATTGAGAATGGAGCAGACGTCGACTGCATCGAGCCCGAGCCTTATGATGCAAATAACAGCTGGCTTCTGTAAGAAACAGTACCTACACCTTATCTACAATTAAACTCATGACTATACAGGCCGCTTCTATCGCACCACTTTTTTCAACTGGATAGTACAAACTATCCAACTTTAAACATCTTCAGGTATCTGCTTGAAGCCGGCGCAGACCCCACCCTTGGGGATGATTCCTCACTATTGTCCCTAAGTCTATCAGTTCCCGTAAGTGGATATTATTCATGATAATCTTTCGTTTGCTAATATAGCAAAGGAGTGGCCATATAAGGAGGAAACTATTAATCTAATTCTTAAGTTTGGCCATGAATATGTCGACACCAAAGCCTACGACACTATAGGCTGCACAATGCTACTCAGATATTGTATGTATGCGGCTGATCGACCCAAAAGCATGCATGAGGGCATCCATAGCCTCATAGCATTAGGATCCACACTCGATGAACGCGATTGGTCTGGCAACACATGCTTACACCTTATTTGGCCCCTCTCCCTACGTGGAGATAGGAGCAGAGTCAGCCTTTTCATGCTCGTTTACCACCTCCTAGATCTTGGAGCTGACGCAAATGCTCGGACAAAATTCGATGCAACGCCTTCAGACGTGGTTGCCTCCCGAGGAATAATGGTTTTCTACAAAATATGGGACCTGGCACTTTATATCAAAGGCATTAAAGTTGATGAGTGGGAAGTCAAGAAGCAAAGATTTCACGAACGGGACGGGATCGATTTCCAGATTTCACCGTTACCAGGGCGGAATGATCGGATGTCAGAACATGACTGGCTTGAGAGTGTATGGTCTGAGGCCGCTGGATGGGTTTCCGCAGGACAGAAGGGGACAGAGTCGGGTGGGACAGAATCAAATAGGTTAGAGGCAGAAGTAGAAGAGGCAGAAGTAGAAGAGGCAGAAGTAGAAGAGGCAAAAGTAGAAGAGGCAGAAGTAGAGGAGGTAGAAATAGAAAAGGAAGAAGAGACTGAATTAGATGAGGCAGAGTCAAAGAAGGGAAGCTTGACGCCGAAACAACCGTCAAGTATTTTATATACCTTGTGGGATTTCTGGTAGCCGAGGGTAGTAGTATTTAGCATCTGAACCTGCTGAATAGTAAGCACTGCGTTATAGACATACATCATTCTTGAAAGCGAGGTGCGCCTGGGACTAAGGCTGCAGGTACTTACATTGTATGCTTTGTCTATCTAGCGATGCATTCAGTGATTGCACACCTAGAACTTAGTTGTATGTGTAGGGAATCTCGGCAAATAAATGACTGATACGGTTAATCATTGCGGAATATCGGAATAAGGCACATTGTGTCACGAACATTCGTCCCGACATGGTTGATTAACTGACCACGCCTGAATGATCGCTAATTGCATTCATTCCAGCACCTCTTTTGCCCTTGAGAGGGCCTGCATGGAAGGCGTGGTGCAGTGGGTTAGCGAGTCCACTCCTGACACATTGACAGGGCAATGCTCCCGCGCGTATCGCTTGAGTATTTTTACCTCTCAGACATGAGCCGCTGGCGGAGTTCCGGGAGAGCATCGGGGTCTGCCTACGATAATGTAGAACTACTGTGAACACAGAGCGGGGCGTGTGATGATCATTGAAATCGGAGCGCGGAGCTATGTCGTGATTGGATACGATCTCCCGTTGCTGCGTGGGATGAGCAGGGGTTGCAAGCGCGGGCGTTCGGCGGCTACAGAACCGCGCACCTAGAGCCTGAGCGCGTGTCTGTGGCGATCATTTGCTGCTGCGATGGGATCAATCCTTGCTGGGGTTTATTTGATTGGTGATAAGTGGACTTGTTCACTCCTTGGTTGCATATTTCCGACAGCAGTCGTCAACCCCCCGTGAACACAGCCGCTTCGCTTCGCTTCAGTCTTGCTGTGCCGCATCCTATTCCAGCAACTCAGTATTCTTCGGCGCGTGTCGAAAATGGCGCATCCAAGTTTGTATAGAAACTGGAACATAGATTTCCCCTCTTTGATTATATATAGTGAAGCGTGAACCGAGTCTTTGTCCAAATATTTGTATTGAACTTGCACAACCAACTACGAGAAAACGGTTTGGACGTTTCGTTTTGTTCTCTTTGCAAGTCTAATTCTTGCAATAAATTGAACCTAGCGGCTTTTGAAAGATGACTCCTGGTATTTGGAGTGGCCTCGGACGTACGAATGGAGGGGGGACGACGTGAGTCTGTGCAGCCCTTTCACCGTTCAAACTAGTCTGACAAATCATTTGGCAGTTCTATTCAGGAGCAACCAACCCCAAAGGGACAATCTGTTGTCTCTCCACAGGATTCGGCGAATGCGCTCGTCCCGATCCCATCTTTGGAGCCGGCAGACTTCACCATCGCATTCATCTGTCCATTGTCCTTGGAATATGACGCCGTTCTGAACGTCCTTGACTCTCCCTTTGAAGAAATCCCATATACAGATGGCAAGATACCCACGCTCGTGGCTGCAAGGATGGCAGGCCATACAGTAGTGGTGACCATGCCCAAACGGCCCGGGAAAATTAACACCACGATAGCTTCAGAGAGACTTTCTGCGAGGTTTCCCAATCTCAAGCTCATTTTGCTGGTGGGAATTTGCTCGGGAATTCCGTCTACAGAAAATGACGTCCGTTTGGGGGACGTTATCATCAGTAAATGGGTCGGGCGGTACGCCCTCAATGCTCGCTGGGGGCCGACCAATTTGGTGCCACGCGACTTTCCAGAACCTCGCACGAATTCCCAACTGATGCTACTTCATCTCTACCGGCTGTTGGAAAGCGAGGAAATCAGAAAGCATTCATCTGAGGATATGGCGAGGATGATCGCGGACTCGGAACGTCAGGTCTACGGGTACCCGGAAGCACTCCACAGGATGTTGGAAAGCGAGGATATCGACGAACATTTCTCTACAGCGTCGGCAACTAATCTCGAGGACTTGCAACTCCGGGACTCCGCCTACAAGTACCCGGAAACACCGGATGTCCTTCTCCCGCTAAGCCGTATTCATATCCACCGCTCGACGTCTCCACCGGGGTCCTGCCAGGATCAAAGTTGTGGCTGTGACTCTGAGAGTCAATTTCAGTGCGATGAAGCCAAGAAGGCCACTTGTGGTGCATTGGGCTGCGACGAAGACAGTGCGGCTACGCGTGAGCCGAGGGATTTCAAGATCCACGCAGGCGGCTTTGGTTCCGAGGATATCACGATCGAAGGCAATGCGTTGCGAGATGAACTTGGAAAGAGTGGGTACTTGGCGCTTGATATGGATGCAGCTGGGATCATGCATCAGAGTCGTGCTCTTGCCATCAAAGGCGTTGCAAATTATGCTGACACTCATGAGAACAAAGAGTGGCGGCATTATGCAGCTGCAACTGCTGCATGCACTGCAAAAGCCTTGATTGCAGAATTCTATCCACGTGAGCACGTCGAAGAGGTAGTTGCAGTTTCCACCTCTTATCCCACAAGCACATTTTCCAACCTTATCTCTCTTACTCTGAAAGTAAGTCAAGCATCCCCAAGTAAAGTCTTGCTCAGGTTGAATGTTTTATTAATGCCATGTAGCTTCCGCAACCTGTTCCGAGCATAGTACGTACTCTAGCCATTCTAAGAACGTCAATGCCGTATTTTGCGCATACGAGAAGAGACAACGGCTTGCTCCAGCCATTTTCCAGGTGGTTCAGACGCTTGATCGTGAGAATTGTACCGTTGAGAGGGCTGAAAAATGAAACTGAGAAGATGGATTGAGCTACCCGAAGAGAAAGGGCTGAATATCTTCTGCCAACATCATTGCCGTTGCACACTTCGAATTAACGGGCAAGATGGTGTTGATAGTCTACAATTGAATAGTTAACTAATCCCGGAGTCCAAACACCTTCAGTGAAATTTACCGATGACAGCCTATTTCAGCCACAAAAATGGTCCGGCGCTAATTCTGTTCACCATTGGCGAAAATTCTCAGGCGATGCAGCTGCCTGGGCTCAGCCTCGCACTGCCCCGCAACGCTTCTTGGCGCTTCTCCACCAGCCTTGCCTCGCCGCACTTCACCTTTCCCCTCATTTCGTTCGTTCGGCTCATCATGTCCGGTGCGGAAGTCGTTGCCGTTCTCAGCATCGGCGCCTCCGTCATCGCAGTCGTCGACGCTTGCAATAAACTCATTGATCGCATCAAAGAGTTTCGAGGCAGCGCGGCTTTCGTCTCACTCCGATCCCGGTTACAGCTTTTTTCTTCCAACATCAAGTCCCTCGACAAGATAACTAGTACAGGTGTTGCCTTCGATGAAGAAGAACAGCTGCTTCGGGATGTTCTTCAAGGATGCAAAGATACCATCGAGGAGTTGGAAAGCCTTTTGACGTCTCTTCTCCCAGAACCGAACGCGTCGGCATGGAAGAAAACGAGGCATGCCGTGCGTGCTTTTCTCAAGGATCATCGTGTTTGCGCAGTCCTCGAAGAGTTGCAGGAGTATCAGAACACCATTTTGTTCCACCTCAGTAGCAAAGCGGAGCAAAATACCCGCAAGGCTCTCTTTCTTCTCGAGGAACAGAAGATGGCGCTTCAGATGCAGAAAGTATCCATAAGCGGAGACACCTTCTCGTCTCGCTCCGCGCAGGATCCATCGTCAGCTCTGTATCGCCAACACATGGCCGTGGGTACTGCTTGTGCCTTCAACGACTGTCGCTGTTTCTGCCATCTTCAACCCCATGCAGACGGGTTCACGGGATATTCTGCTGGGATATCCAGGTGCCGTTGCCAGGGTGTCCAGTACGAACTGCGCACAATTCTACTGCAAAAGCTGTTTCAAGTCAGCCTCGCAGCAAGCTGGTCAAATGGCTTGTCTGTTGCTTTCTCCATAAAATCCAAAAACGTGGTCCGCGACGACAACCCGGGATTCGAGCTTATTAGGAAGTGCATTTCCCGGGACGGCATCACATTTGAAGAGGCTAGGGCTGGTTTACGTACCCTGCGCGACTCTGGCATCATCGACTTCAATGACACTACTGAAGATGGTCATGGATACTTAGAGGTTTGTTGAGACTTTGATCGGACTTATACATATCAGCTTACTGTGATGTAGTTACTTTGCACAAAATGGTCGGTGGGCCAAAAAAGTGCCAACCTTGCACGGTTCCTTACACAAGAAGGAGTTACCTGGAAACTACAGTATTCCATGACCATCAATATGGACGCCCTCTGGCCGTACTCAAGAGGGCCCGATTTGGATCTGATGAAAGCTCTCCCGCCCAATGATTATATTAACGTGTGGTGGTATTCTATATCCCCTTTCGTCAGTTCTTACACACCTGATATTTTCCGGATAAGGGCGTACACGGAAATCTGCATTGCTCAAATAGGTATGGATATACTCACCTAGCGCAGTACCTTGGGCTGACGATAGATCAAGATATTGGGCAGTTCCAACCTTTACATGCAGCCGTGGCCTCGAATGCAATGGACGAGGTGAAAAGACTGGTCAAGGCGCAACGCCACCCAGACCTCACTCAAAACTTTCTAGGCCACACAGTGCTCCACCTTGCTATCCAATGGCCCCGCATCCTGGAATTCCTTCTCGAAAATGGGTACAGAGATGCGGTGGACTCTCCAGACAAGCACGGAACCAGTCCGTTGTTCTTCGCATTGTGCTATGGATGCACCGAGTCAATCGATATCCTCGTCGATGTGGGCGCATCACTCCCCATGATCGAGCCCAAATCTGCATATTTCCCCCAGCTCGGGCCCGGACGGATTATATCGCAATGCTGGGCCCATGCAGCGAGAGCATGCGACGAAGAAGCGTTTATCAGACTGCTGGAGCACTATACTCGCAAATTTGCACCAACACGTTTACAATCCGATCTCCTCGAGCCGCTGATCTTCACTAAGGCCGCTACTGGTCCATGGAATTTGACAGCAGCAAGGGCTCTTGTTGCCGAAATCCAGAGATCGTGCGACTCTTATCCGTACAAATTTCAGAGAAGAGGGGTGAACCCCCTGCACATCGCGATGACGCCTGAGCACGCCCGCGTCTCGATGAACTACGATGGTTTCGACATCAATTCATCAGCGGATCGTCATGGAGAGACGCCTCTGATGGTGTATTCCTGGTTCCTGGACCCAGCACTCACTCAAGAAACGTTAATACGGGGCGCGCGAGTCAATTCCACCGACCATTGGGGCCGGAGCGCTCTGCACTACACCTTCGCCAGAACCTTCTCACGCCGGCCGAACGGCCCTATTACCTTTCCAGAACCCTGGGAGCGCCGGCCTTTGGCCTTCCACGCGGAAAAGCTCAAAGCAGTCATGGAAGCCGTGGCAGTGCTAACAGAAGCTGGTGGCGATCTCCTACAGC
Source organism: Lasiodiplodia citricola (assembly GCA_023089105.1). NCBI lineage: Eukaryota > Fungi > Ascomycota > Dothideomycetes > Botryosphaeriales > Botryosphaeriaceae > Lasiodiplodia > Lasiodiplodia citricola. Next base: position 322,866 of record JAJNLL010000027.1, read on the forward strand.
GAGACAAATGTCGTTGCTACTGCTCTCCCGACGGCTGCTCGCCACTACGGTCTTTCGTCCCTACGCTATTCCTCGAAGCAGACCGTCATACGGTCCACGTCTGGATCCTCGAACTCTTCGTCGTGCTTCAGAATTGCGGGACGAGCGGCGGCTTGCTCGACCTGCTGGTCGACGAAATCGGTCGGCTCCAAAACGCTGATGAGACAGGTATCACGCACACCTGCTGCGCGTCAAAGTACTCCGACGCTTTCCGGCACTGGCGAAGAGCTGGAGACTTCACACCCATTCCGACTAGCACGGACCTGGAATATTGGAGCAGCGACTGGGAGGAGATTCGGGAGGAGGAGAGTGACTTGGGCGCCCAGCTGGACCGACGCTGTTTGGCCGACCCGTCGATGAACGCTGGCAGTTGGGACAGTCGGCTAGTCAGCATCCTCGCACGGAGGTGCGTGATGATGGAGACAATTGAGGGAGAACGACTAAAAAAACCAGGCCGTCGTGATGAAGGTGGACAAGTCAGCCTGGAACGCTGTGTTGAGAAGTATATGGCCAGTATGGAGGACGCAGAGGACTACTTGACGGGAGTTATACCGACGTACGACCATGGGTGCTGGATGCAAGAACGGGAGCGACTTTCCAAGCTTTTTCTGGACGAGATACACAGCGTGAGGGGAGCAACGGGTATCTTAAATGATTGGGATATCGAGAACTGGGTAGATGGTACTACTACGACAGGCTTTCAGCTCAATGAGCCTCAGTTCGAACTTTGGTTGACTTTCATGCCGTCCGAGAGGATATAGTCACGAGCCAGGGCACCTGAAAACACCATCACCACCTCTCAGCAGGGGACTCGCTGTATTTCTTTTATATTCACTTCGAGATCCATTGAAAACTCTTTGAACCGGTGCATTTAGAAGCTCCACAAGTATCTGGCAGGAAGGAGCCCTCAGAAGTGCTCGATCTCTGGATGTAAGCATCCCATCACATGTACTCCCGTCCCTCAACCGGCATCAAGACTACATCACTACTGAAAGAACAATGGCCGACGTCCGTGGCTGTACTTCCCCATTTCACTTCTCCCCATTGAACCGGTTTCAAATGGACGTCTTCTTCCCTGTCTGGCGGATGACATGAGGCGGAAATCATTGCGCTGGAAAACCTTGATGGTGGTATTCCAGGTTTGTTTTGAAGTCTCCCCCAGGAAACCGCTCCTGCAACAAATACGATAATGGTTATCGTCAAGATATACGCTGCGTCGTGCGAATATCCGAGGCCGGTAATGTCCTCCGAGATGACCGGGACACCACTCTCGTCGTCGTAGGGTGCATAGAACTGCACAGACCCGAAGTACAGAGATTGAGATACCAAGTAGTGTAGGCCTGCCGACATGGCCATCAAAGGCAAGCTGAGCTTGAACGGTAACTGCAGCCAGAACGTGGATCGCTGCGCACCGGTAGGAGTGGAGGTTCGGAGTCCCTTTCGCTGATGTGCGTGCAATGACCATTCTCGCGAAGCGGCCATACAGGTGACCAGGCGGTTGATTATAAGGTAGTTGAACGAGACGAGTAGTTGCGGGATGTTGGCGATAACGATGAGAGCTCCGACGTTCAAGCCTTGTCCGAATCTGATTGATCCAGGTTCAACGTAGTCGGTAAAGGACCATTGGAAATTGACAGGCTGATAAACTTTGATAAATGCTATCATAGTTGCAGCTACTGAAAGGGAAGATCTGTTTCAGGCGATCAGCACGGGCTCAAGGCTTCTGTTGTGGAGACCGTGAGATTTACATTGCTATAGTCACGGCCCATTGGCGATACGAAGCTCCGGCTAAACGACTTGAGGTAACTTCGGTTTGTATGTAGGCTCTTGGTCCAATTGGCCAGGGGTCACAGGCAAACTCCGCCTCTTTGGCCAAACACATTCCTTTGGTGGAAGGGTCGGGGGAATGCAGGAAAGATGCGAGGCCGTCACCAACTGTAACAAGCGACGGCCGCTTGTACTGGCAAAGGGTAGCAATCATGGCCAAGAGTTTGACAAGATTCATGGCAATGACGATGATTAGGAGTCGTTTGTCATACCTCAAGGAGCAAGGGGAAAATTCGATCGGCTCCGACAGACATCTGGTGATTCGGTGACTTCCCATGTATTCCGACCCCACCTTTGTTTGTTGTACATACAACCCAAGCGACCAGTCCGTCGCGTTCCCTGTCTTATTGCCACATGCTGGTCGTCCCATGAAACCCCAATTGAAAGGAGCATTTCGACTATACATGCAGGTCCAATTAGTGCTGTCGTTGTTGTTCGGGAAGAGTTGGTCGATCCAGACGACTGATGTGTCCGAGCGGACCTCTTCGCTTACAGCAAGGACGTTGCGATATGTGACTTGAGAGTAGGATGAATATGTGTCAAGGCATTCCTGTGATGTCATCTCATCGAGGAGATTCTCTTGTGCCTTTTTGCGAACAACATCGAGAACATGGCCTGTGATAGGACCAAACGATGGCACACCGTAGCCTTCTGTGTCATTCTGTGCGAAAGGTATTTTACCGGTGCTGAAAGAAGGTTCAGATTGGGCGGTATCAAATTCGCCGATTAGGGAAGTGTCAAACGGAGCGCCGTGAAGAAAGCCAGGTGAAACGACCGCTGCAAGGTATGAGTACTTTCCAGTGGTGAGGAAAACCAATGAGTTGTAACTAAATCCGTTAGAAGAAATCGGAACTCAGAAGAGGGTCGCACAGACATAAGATGCAACGGGATTGAGGACAGAGCGAGAGAAAGCCAAAGACCCTTGCGATAGTTGCCGACAAAGCGTAAGTTGGTGAAGGATTGGATGCCAATTGAGAGAGTTCGGCCACGCTTATGGGCATGATCGATCTCCTCCCTCGTGGGTGCCGAAAGTATTTGCATGGCATAGTTGCTGGCACTAAGGAGGAGCGTCCCAAGAGTGTTAATGATGCCATGAGCAACTACTCCAAGGTGTTTGGCCTTGTCACAGTCACCATGGTAGAGGTAGCCCTCAGCCACACCATACCTTCGCATAGCCCATGATGGGAAAGCGACATTGGCAACTAAGATGAAGAGCGTAAGGAAGATATTTACTGTAAGTCCAGCCTTCCACGCTGCCAAATTCCTGCGGAGCCATCGGTACACGCGGAGTATCCATTGGAAGGCGATGTATCTTGTCGTTGCGGCATATCTATAGTGATCCAAGAGAGGTAGCCTCGGATTTTCGTACCTGTATGCGTTTGTCGTTCTCGTACAGCCAGTTTCGTCCCTGTTCAGCAGATTAGCACTCAGAAATCTACCAAGTCCAGAGTGAGGGCGAACATTTCGAAAGGCTCCATTCTGGAATATTACCATCACCTCCTGTAGAGGCCCCGTAGCCAATCTCATATGAGAAGATTTGATTGATCGACATCCCTCAAAGACCTGGTATTTGGTTGTCGGAAGTTCCTAGAGATTCGGTTGGCCCCATTCATATGTTCAGCGACGACCACATCTGAATGAAGGACCAACCCCGCCATTTTAGACCAAAATTTGTCATACGGTTGTGTAATCGTGTCACAATGCACCAAAATTAAGTGTAACGCAAGACAAGGATGAATCAAGCTACTTCGGCCGAGCTTCGCTTCGAGCATCCCCTGCATGAAATTATGGATGATGCGAGTTGGATACACAGGAGTGAGTTTGGCACACAAGAGTGTGCAGAAAAGTGACTATATTTCACCAACGTAGCTCGCCCTGTACATAAGCAGGGCTTCGGATGTCACTTTCATCAATCACCCAAAGTTTTCTTTTGGAGAACACCACGTGGATTGCTATGGCACTGCTGAGCAGGCCGCTTCCTGGCCTAGATGCGACGAGCCAGTCCCCGCATGGGAGCGAGGAAGTAATAAGCGCAGCCGGTCAGTCATCATCACAGCTCATGAATGACGCCAACAACACGAATCGGTCATTTGATGGAAACACCCCGGAAAGCAAGGTGGCTTGGCCAGCCAGTCACTCATATTCCGCCGATTCTCAAAGAAATGGATTGGTTGAATATGTCGATCTTTGCTTTCCAGCAATCATTTGGGTATATCATTTTGTCCCTGGATGTTTCATATACTAACTTTCCCTGAGTAGTTTTCATACGTCGTCCATTCACAAATAGAGGCCTCATTATCTTTTTCACCAAGTATAGGCAAGCATGCGAAAGTAACAGAACCTTCAGGCAATAATTGACTCATCAAAAGGCTCCCTTGTGGGATTTCGCATAATACAAGCCGTGGGCGCATGCGCAGCTGTTGGAATCAGCCATCGAGTGGGGCCGGTCTTCATGCTCTCAGCGGGCCTCTTTTCAACTGGTATGCATCACAGTGCAACCTAAACTTACCCTCCTTTGAGATTCAATACGCGCTCAGCTTACTAATGTTTAAAAGGGCTACTGACTTCGGCCATATATCTGGTTCTTGATTTTGGCTCGGACTGTAGTGGAACCTGGGAATACATCTGGGACGAAGAAAATTGTTATCCCTCTACTGCAACGCTGGTATACCTGGTATTCTATGCTCTCGCAAGCTCAGCGCTACTTCCAGTCACATTCATCCTTGCGGTTGAATATTACGCCGCCGATGCACGCCCTTTTTTCTGCTTCATCTGGGGTAATGGAGCCCCTCTTGCCCTCGCACTTTGGAGTATACTACAGGGCCAATGCGACTTCAAGAAATTCGAACTTTCACGCGCGACCCGACTAGATGACATATTTGTTCGTCTGCAGGGACTCGGGATAAGTGTTCTTTCTCTAAGCATCCCCTCACTCATACACTTACCCAAGCCTGCACGCCGACCCTGGTTGGCAAAAGCCCAACTCAAGTCCTGGAAAGAATGGAGAGGACATATCATCCAAGACTGTAAATCTGTAAGTAATGCCCTCAACGATACAATACCACAAAAAATCTCACACATGTAGGTCAAATCGCTGCGGAAATATGTTCATTTCTACTTTTTCTTCACTTTTTCCTTTGCCCATGGGCTATCTTCGCCCAATCAGTTACTCGAATGTAACAGGCTGATATATTATAACCTGCTTTCTCTTGTTCCATACACTTTATACATACCGATTTCATGCTTGACTGCGCATTGGCACAGTAAGTTCCAGCCATTGCTCGGACCGTTTTCATGCTAAAAAGATTCAGGTATTGTTCTTGGATTCCATCTACTTCTTGAGATTGTCAAAATCCCGTTGGGTGGAGGTCCTAATTACCTCCTCGGACTTTCAGAAACTCATGGAGTAGTCATACTTTGTAGGTCTTCAAATATCGTATATTTAAGAGCGATAGCTAATTCAAACGTAGGCCTAGGACAATATGCTGTTGACAATGTATCAGGAAATGGTCGAAGAGCAGTCATGGTCGCGGCAGTTTTCGTTGCATTTCATTTCGCTCAGGCGTTATTTTTGCTCGGAAAGGGGGGTTATGTCTCGAAGTTATCCGGTTTCGGATTGGTATTGAAGATTTGCAGTCTTCCCATGTTTGTATTCTGGGTTTTTAGGGAGAACGCAAGACGGAAGAAGGAAATCTCTGAAAGTGGGATCTCAGAAGAGGAATGCTCTTCGCTTTGCAAGATTGCAGAAGAGGAAGGCACGAGCGACCTGGAAAATATTCATTTTCGGTATTGTTGCTGACTTTGAGAAGTAAGGGTCTTTCTTCTAGACATTGGACTGAGGTCTCAAGCTTCTTGTTCCTATTCGAAATGAGTTTCATCTGAGATGCGTGTCTTTTGATATATAGTCTGTCTTTCGTTACAGAAATAATAATTCGGCTATGCAACGGTTCCGTTTATCATGGTTCATGTTTATTCTTGTTTGACATCTGCTCAGCTGAAAAGACTTGGGTGAGAGCGGCGATCCCGTATCCGAAATCATTGGGAAACTTCGATCCTCAGCCATCTCAGCTGTGTTCTTCCTGTCTGTTATTTGATTGGCTCAAGAAGAAGGTAAAATGGTGGCCCATGCATGCCATACCAGCCACAGGCACACTGTGTTGCACCTAATTTTCAGGGCAAGGCATTTTCCGACCTCTGTGTAACCGATGGCAATGGAACTGCGTTGCTTGTGGCAAAAGAAGGCACACGGTGCGACAATCGGCGCCAATTTGTGCCGTGTATTGGTGAAACTTGGGCACAGGTTGACGGCTTTGACACCTGCAGTGCCATGCAAACGAGTTCAGCCTACGTCGAGCCGCCAAAGCTGCCAAGCTCAGACTATTCGTTGGTAGGGGACGATGATATGTGCGGGCGTCGTGAGGGACGTGTATCGTACCAAAAAAAAAAAAAAAAAAAGACACGTGGTAACCACGCAGAACCTGTTTGCGCAATTTCGAGGATATGCAGTGTTCGTTTAAAATAGGATTTAAGCCCGCAAGTGGAATTCATGATAGCCGGATGCGAATGGATGGCTGTTTGGTTGCCAAATTGTTCCGAGACAGCAAAGCCAAGAATGGGGAAGCGTTGATAGTCATGCGGGGGCTTACGCTTAGTGGTCGTACATGCCATATACGGAAGGATCTCTTGGCCCTGATTTAGCCTTGTGGCACGGTTCAAAGACAGCAGTTCGGCTAGAGAATCAGCGGAAATAGAAATCAGAAACGCCGTTCCTGTCTCGATTTTCATTTTATAAGGCATGGAACGAGAGCTGAATTTGAGACAATGAAAAAATCAGACGAAAGGCGTCTTCAACTGTAATCTCAAGCGCCTTTTGACTTTGAGTGTATTAAGGTGGTGTTACAGTCAGCCAAGCTGCCAAGTAGCTTTCCCCGCAAACACCCCAACCGCGAAGCTTTGCACACTGTCCACCTGCCCCCACCAGGCATAAGTTTGACCAGTATCGCTCTCAACCTCGGCGCGACTTGCAGCATGATCAGCATGCGACAATGCCAGCTTTCCCGACGTCGTATCATAGGTAGCCAGCCGAGAGGTAGCACCATGCCGACTGCAGCCAACGCCGTCTCGACGATGCTGTCACGCCTCGCTGGCTTATCTGGTCCCCTGTGTCGGCCAAGCCCAATTCTCCGCCGGATGCTTGCTGCAGCTGAAACGCCCCAAACAAGCGAACGCCAGGACGATCGTTTGGATGCCGATGTGTTATCTGCTGTGTAACTGCGTTGTTCTAGCTTCCATTGCTGCTGCTTGTCGCCCATGCGAGTCTGTTCCCTCTTATGCTTTTCCTCCCTCGTCACTCCGGGTCTCCACTGTTCATCCTGCCGATTCAGGCCCTGTCCTGCCCGCTGCGTCGGAACTTTGAGACAAGATATCTCCCAACTTTCGTCAACGCAACAGTCTTCCTTCTCATCCTGACACTCCTCCCTTCGTCGCACATCATGCCGGCTGCAAGATACTACTCGGGGAATCACAAACCCATCGACGAAGAGAAGCACGACGATGGCGGTCCCCCAGCACGCGAAGTCTCCGGCAACTCCGAACAGGGCACGGCCATCGTCGAATCGGCCCCGCTAAGACGAGCCCTACATGGCCGTCATATGCAGATGATTGCTATCGGTACGTATGCACTCCCTCGCCGATGATGCAAGGTTGTGACACAACTGCGTTTCGAAGAAGAAATTGACTAACACATCCCCACGTTTGTCCCTGGTAGGCGGCTCGATCGGCGCGGGGTTGTTCGTCGGCTCTGGCAGTGCACTGAGCACTGGTGGTCCCGCCAGTTTGGTATGTTTGCTTCCCCGGATCGTCGTATGCTGGTGTTGATCATGCTTGTCACTGACGTCGAAGATGGCAGACGATCGGGTTCATCATTGTCGGTACGTCGGAGCCTACTTTGCAATGATGTAGAACGGCTACTGATTACTCGTAGGATTCATGCTGCTCTGCACTATGCAGGCTCTCGGCGAGCTGGCCGTGCTGTATCCCGTGAATGGCGCCTACTACATCTACATGGCGCGCTTTCTTGATCCTGCGTGGTACGCTTGCTTACTTCTTGACTGTCACCAACTTAGAGTGCTGACCACACAACAGGGGATTCGCCATCGGATGGGACTACGCCCTCGGCTGGCTGTTGATCCTACCATTCGAGATCACAGCCGCCGGTATCACGATCCAGTTCTGGGAAAGCGCCAAAGACATCGACATCGGCGTCTGGATCGCCGTCTTCATGGTCGCCCTCATCGTCGTGCAGTTCTTTGGAGTCCGCGGCTATGGCGAAGGTCTGCTACCCCCTGCCTATCCATCTTTTTTCCCACGTCCCCCTCCTCATATCCCTCCACTACCCATCCGCGATCCCCCTCTGTATCCCCATACCTCCCTCCTTGCCTCCCTCCCTGCCTCCCACCACTAACCCCCTCTCCCACCCACAGTCGAATTCGCCCTCGGCCTCATCAAAATCCTCGCCTGCCTCGGCTTCATCATCCTCGGCATCGTCATCGACTGCGGCGGCGTGCCCACCGACGACCGCGGCTACATTGGCGCCCGCTACTGGCACGACCCCGGCGCCTTCCGCCACGGCTTCCACGGCTTCTGCTCCGTCTTCGTGACGGCCGCCTTCGCCTTCGGCGGCACCGAACTCGCCTGCCTCGCCGCCGCCGAAGCCGCGTCGCCCCGCACCTCCCTCCCCAAAGCAACCCGCCAAGTCTTCTGGCGCGTCTTCTTCTTCTACATCGTCAACACCTTCATCCTCGGCCTCATTGTGCCGTCCGACGATGGGCGGTTGTTGAACGCGTCTGGCGCCAACACGGCCTACTCCCCCTTCGTCATCGCCATCCGCCTCGCCGGCATCAAAGTCCTGCCGTCCATCTTCAACGTCGTCATCTGCATCGCCGTCCTCTCCGTCGCCAACTCCGCGACGTTCGGCTCCACCCGCACGTTCCAGGCGCTCGCCTCGCACGGCATGGCCCCCCGCTGGCTCGCGTACGTCGATTCGCGGGGCAGGCCGCTCGCCGCGGTGGGACTGCAGATCGCGTTCGCATTCCTGGCCTTCGTCAACGAGGTCGAGGCGGGCGAGACGGTGTTCAACTGGCTGCTGGCGCTGAGCGGGCTGTCGAATTTCTTCGTGTGGGGCAGCGTGTGTCTCGCGCATATACGGTTTCGGCGGGCGTGGAGGTTGAGGGGGAGGAGGGTGCGCGAGTTGCCGTTCGCGGCGGCGATGGGGACGAAGGGGAGTTGGGTGGGGTTGGGGTTGAATGCGGTTTGTTTGGTGGCGCAGTTTTATGTCGCGTTGTTCCCCGTGAATGGCGGGGGGAGGGCGGGGGCGGGAGCGTTTTTTCAGTCGTATTTGGCGGCGCCGTTGATTTTGGGGTTGTATGGGTTTTGGAAGGTGTATAGTGCGTGTTCCGGGGATGAAAGGATTAATCAGAGGGGGTGGAAGTTGTTTATGCGGTCGCATGAGATGGATTTGACGAGTGGGATGCGCGAGGGCGTGTTGGAGGTGCCCGAGGGGGAGGGGGACGAGGTGGATGATAGGACGTTGGGGCAGAAGATTGCAAGGCTGCCGGTGACGGTGTGGAAGGCGTTGATTTGATGCGGAGGGGTGGGTGGATTTTCGGGCTGTCGTGTGTGGTCGGCGAGGATTGCGGTGCGGGTAATGGTAGGAGGTGGGTATTCAAGTCACATGAGTGAGAGGCAGCAGTGCATATACTATGAAATTTCTGTCTATCTCCGTCGAACCGTGGTAACGAAGACGTCAGTCACTGATATCTAAGCCCAGAGCAGATTGAAGTGCAGCTTTCAGCTAAATGCACGCACACCACGAACTCGACGTCCTTTAACGACCCCCTCAAAGCTTCGAGCAGTCGACGTGGTGGAGCCTGATGAAGGTGTGGTCGACCTGAATGCCCCAAACGTCATCCCACTTCTTCGCATCGCCGCCATTGTACAGGTCGCCAGCCACATCGACGAAGCCCTTCACTACGACCGGGCTCCACTGTCCCTGCGAGATGTCGTAACCAAAGCTTGTCAACTGTACGAGGCAGTCGTGGTCCGGAACGGTGAAGGAGGGCTGGTTGGTGATGTTGACGAAGAAGGAGACCGGCCACGGCATCTGGCCGTCCGGCGAGTCGACCGCCTTCCACTTGCTGTCGAATTGGATGTCGCCATTTCCCGCGTCAGCCTTCTTGAAGCCCTGGAGGAAATTGGCGTCGCCGTCGCGCGTGTAGGCGTAGGGGTCGCAGGGCGGGTCGAAGGTCGCGGATATGGCGTTGGCGCCGTACGAAGCGGACTGTGCGACAGCGTCGGCGTTGGATGCGCTTACGAGCTGCGCCTTGATGAGGCGGAAGAGCTTGGAGGGATTGCCGTCCGGAATGGTGAGGAAAGGGAACTCGATCGAGACGCGCTGGGGTGAGGTACGTAGTCAATCATGTTCGCAAAAAGGTCATGACGACGTACAGTGAAATCAGCAAGCTTGACACCGTCAGCCTGCTGGACATCGTGCTCGATGGCAGCCTGGAGAAAAGCCGGGTACGCGTCCTTGGGCATGGCGGGAACCAGGTCGCGGTAGGCGCCCGTCTGGATAGTGTAGTTGCTGCCGATGATCTTCTGAGCCTCGTCAACCGTAATGAGGATAATAGCAAACGTGCCGTTGGCGGTGCCGGTAATGGGATCGAGCTTGAACTTGGTGCCGGCGATTGGGTTGGGCTGCGATTCAGGCGTGCACGTCACAGCGGCGCAGACAGCGCTGAGGCAGAGCGCCGTAAGGACGGAGAGGATACCGAAGCGCATAGTGGCTGTTGTTGCCGTGGTAAGTGAGAGAGGGTAGGTGGAGGATCTAGAAGGTGGAAGGTGTAAGAACAGAAAGGTGGAAGTTGTAAGAGAAGAAAGGTGGAAGGTGGAGGAGGAGGTGAACAGGTTTGCGGAGGATCTGAAGTATTTATGCTGACGGCCAGGGTCCAGGTCAGGCCGACAATTTAGCGGCGCTGTGCAAGAACGGAAGGAGCGTGGGTGAGTGACGCCTGTGAGGATCGAAATTGTAGCTTCATGGCGCGCGCGCTGATCACTGACGCTTTTCACTGGTTCAACTTGGTGCAACTGGGACAGTCATCACCTGCGGCATCTCTGCAAGTCACCGGGGACAGAGCCATCACGCCCACAAGCACCGCGTGTTTCTGCATGTTGTATGATTTGTCCGCTTACTTTCGCCAGGCCGTCGGAGCCAGGACGTCAGTCACTGATAGGTGAGTCCGAAGCAAGCTCACCACAGCTTTCCACTACTCTCACAACTTCTCGCACTTTTGATAGTTAATCTCCAGAAATGCCGTATCAACCTTCACGCCCCAAACGCCCTTCCACGTCGTCGCGGCGTCCTCATCCCCAAACACGTCCTTGCTCGCCCACACCTCGCCCCTAACCACCGCCGGCTCCCACGGCGCCATGGTGACGACGGTGTCGAAGTCCCTGCGCTGGTAATCGCAGCCCTTGGCCGGGTCCGCGAACGAGGGCTGGTTGGTGACATTGGCGAAGAAGGACAGCGGGTACGGGCTCTCGCAGCCAACGTTGCCATCGTCCCCGCACGTGCTGAAGGTGGTCGTGAAGAGCGTGCCGTCAGCGGGGATGGGGCGGTTGGCGTTGAGATGCGTCGTCGTCGTTGCGTTGATGCTGCTGGGCGGATCCGTAAAGGCGTAGGCGTCACAGGGCGGGTCGAAGCTGGCCGGGATGACCCGTGTGCCGTACGAGGCGGAGCCGGTGAGGGCGACGGGGTTGGTGGCCGTCATGAGCTGCGTATTGGCGAGGCGGAAGAGCGAAGTGCTGCTGGCGCCTGGCATCGACAGAAATGGGTATTCGATTGAGATTCGGGTGAAGTCTGGAATTCCGATCCCGCCGGCCTGGACATCGTGGTCCAACACGGCCTGGAGGAGGGCCGGGTACATGTCTTCGGGTAGTGACGGAATCAGGGAGCGGTAGACGGCCGTCTGGATGGTGTATTTGGAGCCGACGATACTCTGGGCTTGAGAGAGTGGGATAGGCAGGACGGCGAGGGTGCCGTTGATAGTGCCGGTGATGTTGAGGCCGCTGGACGCGGCGATTGGGTTGGGTTGCGATTCAGATTTGCATGTCAGAGTGGCGCTGACTAGGCTGAGGCACACCGCCGCCAGGGTGGAGAGGATGTTGGTCCGCATGGCGTTGTCGTAGAGAGGAATGGTGCAGGAGCTGGAGGCAAGCGGAGGATCTCTTAAGCGTGAGAGTCGAGGTCACGCCGACGCTGGAAAACAAAGAACGACGTCGTGCAACAATGGAAGGAGCGTGAGTGGGTGATGCAACTGTGCATTTGTGAGGAGCCGCATCGCCCCTTTAAGTCTAAATTTTAGCTTCATGGCCGCTATGCCGCACTGAGATAGCGGGCGTGCTATCGCTGATCGTTTGACTTGGCGCTATTGAGACTTTCATAGCTCGAAAAGCAGCCCGTAGCAGGGTCGTCGCATCTATGCCATGCAGGAACTCTACCTAATACTGACGCCCACGAATACCAGCTGTGGTTGCTTCTCCAATTGCGGTAATTCCGCAGCGGGCAAGCCCGGCGATCGTTGCTAGCTAAAGCTTTAGTACCAGCCACACCTCAGCGTCCCAATAAAGTTTACAGCACATGCCAATCTGGATAAGCTGAGAGGATGTTCATAGCTTCCTTCTCAATCTGATTAGCCGCGGCAGCAGACCCTGGGCATGCTCCCCGCATCTCGACCCAGGTCCGCATGACTCGCTAGCCGAGCGCATCCGCCATCAGATATATCTCACCTCAGCTCCTTCCACCTCAACAGTACCTCCACTCACCTCACCTCGCTCTCGCCCCACACAAACCATGGTGAACTTCAACCTTTCCACCACCGTCCTGCTCCCGGCGCTCCTCGCCGCTGGGGCGACGACGACCATGGTCTTCAGCGCCAACAACGGCATGTTCGACGCAATCACCGACATCATCGACGACCCGACCATCACCACCATGCCCGGCACCACCGACGTGCCTCTCACCCGTGAATGGACCGGAGTCGCCGCCCTGGACCGGCAATTCACCGTCCTCCTTATCTTCTTCTGGCAGCTGCTCGACGGCCGTCACCCCGCCGGCACCCTGCACGCCGTGCATTTCTTCGGCCAGATGGGCGCCTACTGGACGCTGATGCAGCTCGAAGCAAAGCGCGAAGGCAACAAGCGGCGCATCATCGCATAGTACGCTTAACACCCCTCCCATCCCCACGTCCTCCGCATCCCCACACGCGAACCCCGCTGACATCACACCCCCCCGCAGCACGACCCTCATCGGCCTCCTCTACCAAAACATCTCCGTCGCCATCACCATCCCGCTCTGGTCCCTCCTGCACCTCTTCACCCTGCCTACTCGCACCAACTCCGCCACCCTGACCGCCAGCCTCACCCTCCCCGCCGATGAAGCCCGCATGCTCCCCTGGGCCATGACCCTCGGCTACGTCGCCCCCTCCCTCGCCATGGCCCTACCCTCTCCCGCCCTCACCTCCCCCCTCGTCCAGCAATGGCTCGCGTCCGCCTGGCAGATCTTCCCCATCTGGATCTACCTCGCCCGCACCGTCGTCCTGCCGCCTTTCTTCGCTTCTTCCCGTACCACACCGTCCTCCCCCGCCGCCGCCGCAACATCCGCCTACCACGCCGCCTCCACCACCCACCTCTTCGCCCTCCTCCTCGCCGCCATCCCACACGCAACCACCCTCACCCTCTCCCTCTCCACCCTGCTCTTCCCCACCCTCTTCTCCCCCGCGACCGCCGCCTCCCTCCACCCCGCCGCCGTGTTCCTGCCGAAGCTCTCGCCAGCGGGCACGACGGGCGTCGGGTTGGCGGAAGGCGTGACGCGGTTCATGCAGTGGGACGAGCTGGTCAGCAGCGTCGCGAGCGTCGTGTGGGCGGGGACGCTGTACCTGCGGGATACGCGGACGAAAGGGGGGAGGCGGTTTGGGGTGGTCGGGGTGGTGGTGAGGGCGGTGGGGTGGAGTGTTGTGGGTGGGCCGGCCGCGGCGGCGGTGGGGCTGGTTTGGGCGAGGGATGAGGGGGTGCTTGGGTGGGAGGGGGTGGGGGCTGGGGCGGGGAAGAATTTGTGAGAGGATTTTTCTTTTTGTGTTTCTGTTTGGGTTTTGTGGACGGTTGGCTGATGTTGGGGTATGGTGAGTAGGGGTAGGGGCGTTGGTAGCGAAGCGGCCGCGGCGGATGCGGGGATTGAGGATTACTTTATGCTTGATATGATGAAGTATATCAAGGCGGATATCGAGGTTTCTACCGCTGCGTCGTCGTCGCCGTCCGGCAATCTCGTGACGTCTGTAGTTACGGTGCCGAAATGAGACTAGGGTAGTGCGTAGACCCCTGCGTTATCGGAGCGGTAATTCTTTGGCACTCACTTGGTGATTGGGCGGATCAGTTGCACTGCATTGACTGAGAGGCGCAGACCGAGGGAAAGTCTGCCTTGCGAGGCCGCCCCCTTGATGCACCAGTATGAGCGCAACGGTGAGAGAATTCAGGGAGGCGAAGCTGAGCCGGGCTGGTACAGCCACTGCTCTTTACTGCCTGATACGCTATTCTGTAGCCATGCGCTTCCGACAACACGCTATTACGTCCTCTTCACGGGTGACCGGTACAGTCCCGAACTCTTTCAGAAAAAGCCAATAATATATAACCACCGCAACAGTTCAATAAGTTTAGCAATCTCGCTTACCCTTGTTGGACACGCGGAGTCCGAGGATTGTGGCGCGCTGCGAGGCAGAAACGGCCCCATAAGCATTCCCGGGGATTTCTACGCCCGACACCAAGAATATACTTCTTTTTCTCATTGAAGGCCGTAATGCTAACCTATCCGCAATGAGAGCAACTCCCAGGGTTCGGCCCATTTTACTGCTTGATCAATACCAGGCTCCCTTGGACATCTTCCGCGATATGATTTCCTGGGAGCTGGATGCCACAGTGCTTGGCGTGCGTTAGTACGAAACCGAAGGCGCATGTCAGCCGTGAGAGGCTGCATCTCTCCCGCCTGCGATATGGTCCGGCTCCTTACCTCCCGCAAGGCTGCTCTTTCCACTCTGCCTTTTCACCGCGCACCCTGTGAGCTTTACACACACCATCCATATCACCTTCGAGGTAGGTATCCACATATCATCACCTCGCTTAAACAGTTCTCAATCCTTATACCTTTGAGACCCTCTTCATACCCGGAGAATCACCATCTCCTCGACCCCATGGGGAACATGCAGTCCGACAACCGAGAGGCCAAGATATACAATGGCCCCGTCAAACGTGTTCCCGTCGTCAAACAGCTCTACAGCCTTGTCAGAGCCTCCGTGTACGCCATGAAAGGAGATAAGGCGGAGGCCAAATGGAGTGCCAAAGGTGCGGTCCCGGGATGGCAGACGTGCGAACGTAAGATCCCCGCTATGGCAGAGCGGGAGGTTCGGAAGTTGAAGGGTTACGCCGTCGGCGAGGTCAAGAAGCAGTGGGATGATGCTAGGCCCCGAATCATCAATTACGCGATCTTTGGTGTAGTGTCGCTTGTTGGGTTGTTCTTGTGGTACTCGCAGTACAACGTAAGAGGATCTCTTTTTGTACTGGAATGTATTGTTTCGATTTTTATACTGACTGTAGTTCTGGATAGCTTTCTCAACAACGGAAATTTGAGGAGAGGCTCATCAAGAAAATGGCGGCCCAGTATCGCGAGGCAAGCTCCCGTCTGGAACAAGGCTCATGTCCTGCTCACTGCGAGCCAACCGCAAGTAACAGTACAGAGGAAGTATCTTCCAACACGGGGTTAGTTGAAAAGATCACATAGTGATTGTATTCAGCTAAATGGCCGGTCTTTTATAGACCTGGTTGACTGATTGATAGCATGTTTGCTAGGAATCTACTGGAAGTTGCCTGTGCCCGGCTTGATTCTTCACTGGGTTCAAATGGAATTGGCTGGTGATGGTACTCGTTTTTCTTACTTTGGCTGCAATTTTAGTCGTCGTCTCCAAGGCGCAGAGATCACCAGCGAATCAAGGACCTGGACGAAGGAAAAAGCCGGTCACTGCAACTTCGAGCTAGTCTGCGTTCATGCCGAGACCCTCAGGGCCAGACCGACGGTCACTTACCGAAGACAACTTACACCAACTTTCTCGACCTGGCCTGGCACGCCAGCGCCGACAGATGACAGTCGGTTAATGCCAGTGAGGTTACAAAAGCCTTTCGCCAAGCATTCCCTATGACATTTCGAGGATACTTAAACTCTCATGCGTCTTACTTTTGTCCTTTCTGAAACCCTTTTTCTTTTTCCGATATGGAGGCTCGGGAAAGCTCGCGGTTGACACGGCAATCTAGGAGTACTTCGTGCATGACAATATATAGTATTCTACAAAAAATACCAAAACCTAAACTTGCATACCAATACGAACTGGCTTGCTGAAACCCCCTATAACTCCTGCGATTCTTACAATAATCAGATGAACTCTACATGCCCCAATTTCCTATCAGGACCAGCTAGATAGAAACGACCGAAGTTCGCGGTGGCACAATAGCATCTTCAGGCCACTCCATGGTCAGGTCCGAGTTGATTGAAGTGAAAGTTTCATCTTCGCAGTCCTCCTCTAGCTCTTCAATGCAGAGATAACAGAATGTGGTATCCAAGCCACCAACGTCCTTATGGGAATCTCGGAGCCTCTGAACCAGTTCTGCCGCCTTGATGCGGCTAGATCGATCAGTCAATAACATTCTCCTGATCAGGCTTGACGGGTTCCACAAAAGGGCGGAGCGCCATGCATGTTGGTCCTGAATATGTGGGGACGGGGCGTGCTGAAATTGGTTGACTGAGGTAAAATAAGAGTCCAATTCAGCCTTACGCTGCGCCCAAAGAGTTTCACGTTCGATGTCGGACAGGTGCGGGTGACGCTCCCAGATGGAAATTCGTTCGCGTTCACGAATCTGGGGAAATAGATCCGATGGTGGGATGGTGATTGGGGCGGGCTGGAGAAGAGCCAACCAGGATTCGATAGCCGCAATGTTTCGGTTATACCATGATTGCTTAGTTCCGTTGGCAGCAAAATGTTGTCGGACATCCTCCACGGTCTTGCCTTCGATCACCGAGTACATTTCGAGGTACACGCACCCCAGAGACCACATATCGGCAGATTCATTTCGCTTCTCCCATTCAGCTACTTCAGGTGCGCAGTAACGGGGATCGTGGAAGCCTCTGCCGTAAGTCGTTGGGCGTGCTTCGTAACTCCAGTCATGGCTACTATAGGTTAGCAATCTTTCCGATGTCATTGCAAGAAACTTATGAGTCACACCTAATTCCAAAGTCTGTCAAAAGGATTTTACCATCTGATATCAAGCAATTTTGCGGCTTGATGTCTTTGTGCCTGTTATCCCATAAGCATCAATCTCGTTTCAAGCTATCCAGATCTTACCTTATCCGCATGTCGTGCAGCTTGTTCAAAGCTGAGGCCAGACAACCAAACCAGCGTTTCAGACTTTTAATGTCAGGCGATGAGTCCAGGTACTGCGCAAGGTTCATTTCTGCCACCGGAGAGAAGAGAACCGCAAAATCACCCGTATCTGTATAGCTTCCCACCATACGGACAAAGTGATGATACCCTTCGGATGTCACTCGTTGAAGCACCTCCAACTCCTTTCTAAATCTGGCTGTGGCTTCAGTCGCTCGGCCGCTTTTCACCCTTCGCTCCCGCGGAATAAGCTTTTTCGCAACATGACGGTTATTCGTCGAATCAAAACAGTGCGACACTGATCCAAATCCACCGCAACCGAGTTCCTTGAGGGTTTTGAGATGAATATCTCCGTCCAGGAAGTGCTGGTGTAGCCCGGGTTCCATTGATTGACTAAGAGCAAGCTCTTGATGCTGCAAGAAGTCATTTCTTACCGCCGGCTCTTGAAGCAATTGCCTCAACAATTGATTGTCGAAGGGAATCCATGCGTCGGTTACTCCAGCTTTCACGAAAGCAGGCAATAAATCCAGACGGCGCATTGAATTGAGAATGGTGTAGACTCGAGGGTTTGACGCCCAATGGAACATGTGCTGATAGGCAAGCTCTCGGCGGACCAGGTCAAAATGCTGCTCGGTGAAAGGTTTCCGGGAGCCAGGGTTCTTCTCACGTCTTTCCAGGCGAGTGATATCGCCACCAAGATTGTCGATGCAGCACTCATGGCACCACGCTGGCTCCACCTCGGTAAGTCTCCGAATCTTTGAGGCTACCTGGCTCGCTGTTGGTCGAGTCGTGTGTTGACTGAACAGTATGCTGTCTACCACCTCAAAGATGGACCAGGAAAACCGTTGGCAATTTTCTCTATGGAGTGTCCGAAGATATTTTTGAGTAAATTGTCCACGCTTGTTGCTGAACAGGGTAGTTTTGCGTCCTTTATCGGGGTTTTGGCCGCATATATAGCTCAGCATCTGCAGGTAGACATCCCCGAGGCCCCGTATATCTTCGAATCCATCGTCCCAAGTACATCCAATGGATCTGGGTAAAATGAAGTTCTGTCTCATCTCTTTCCGATTCACACTGTAACCTATCAGAAACGGGTCTCATCAACGGGCTAGCGCCAAGTTTTAGACCCACCTTGAGGCAAAGTCCGCTATGATGATGTTTTCTCTGTCAACGAGTATGCTTGTCGCCGTGATGTTGCGGTGGCTGAGCTATTCAGTATCTGCGTCTGTAAGATCCGGATAGACCGTCAACTTACTGAATTGAGTTGTTATGTAAATACAAAATTGCTGACGCCAAGCAGCCCATCCAACCCTGGACTTGAGCGATGAGGTTTGAATCTTTCCCAAGGTTGGCCATGAACTGTGATAGATTGCGTTCCTCGACCGGCGCGAAGAGGAATGAGATGGAATCTAGGGTGGAGTAACTCCCAATGAAGTCTGTCAGATGGCGATGGTGTAGGCGACGGAGAATTGCGATTTCGGTATAATCGTAAGGCTGAGAAGATGGTGTAGTCCTGGAGACCAGCTTCCGCGTGTACACTTTCCCAGACAACTCGTCTTGGACGACATCAACAATCCACTTTTCCTTCGCGACAATTCTCCTAATTTCTCTCACAGGCCCCTTGCCATGTCCATCATAGGAGACATGTGTCCTGTAAGGCCATGTGTCAAGCGAAGGCAGACGCTTGGCCAAAACCAACTTTTGCACGTTGGAGAAGTGTCTGAAGCCTTGGACATGAGCGAAAAGGGTAGAAGTGACTCTTTGTGGGGGAATTGGTATCCAAAAGTCTGTAATCCCGTCATCAAGAACGTCGTCGAGTTTGTGAAGAACCCCAAGCATCCGAAAGATGCAGTAAAGCCTTGGATTGTTCGCCCATTCCTTGTAACCTCCGGATTCCAGGATCCGGGCGATAGCCTTGATGTCTTCGAGAGATTTGCGTTTCCTCGTGCGCGGGAAATAAGCATCCAAGTTTTGTAGCTCGGTCGAGTCTCTTCTCAATGCAGCCATCGTCAGCAGGACGGCTCAAGTTTGTGGATTTTCTGCGCAACGCGAGGCTGAAAGTGGGGGGTTTTGATGAGCTGGCGCCAAGTCTCGGATAAGTCTGGTGTGGAGATAGAAGGCTGGGGACATGGGTGTTCATTGGTTTGTCGGACATGTGAGCCTGTATATTCGCCTGCGCCTCATTGCCGATCCTTCATAATCAAAACAATCACTTTCCCTTCTCACACTCAATAAGAGCCCGGCTTGATCAGGTTTTCGTTTCATGTCTGCAATAACCTCCTACTTGCCTCCTCTGTTGCACTGAGTAGCTTTTGCGTATTCAACTTCATGTTACACAACGCATCACTCCATAATCGACACATTGAAAGCTTAGCCTTACGAATCCTTGCTTTTAGCTTCACGTTCGACATTTGATATCGCCTCAATCAAACTCAGGCTCAGAAAGCCTTTGCATGTCTATTAAAATCATGCCTGTACTGATCCTACCAACGTTAAAATGACTATCTGTGTCGTTCTGAGTAGTGAATTTACTTACCTAAGTTTGAGTGAACCGATGCTTGCATAGTAAAATTCTGTGATTTGGTATCTGCAACAAGCTGTCAGGTAGATTCTTTTGCAAAGTTGAGATAGTGCAAGCCAATAGCTTTCACTGCCATGCAGGTCTAAAATGCAGGGTAAAGTATTCTCAAATGCCATTTGATGTGTCAATGTATTTTCTGTAGATCGGTACTTGGTGCGTTTCAATTTGTAAGTCCGCACTGAATAGCTGTTTCTCGGCCCAACAAGACGTCGAAGGGCGGATCGTATTGTGAGATGACGGTGAAACGAGTTGTCCGTGTTTTTCTTGATTTTCTTAATCCCCATTCAAGGTCGACGTAGCCTTTGGTGTCAAGCAGTTGTCCTTGGAAGGGGATCTTTCGCGAGGTTGTCGCCTTCTCATTTGGTTGGATTTCGAGGCGTAGAACTTCCGAGACCAGCTTTGGTGAAATTAAATTGGCGTCACCATTGTCTGCGGAGTACCAAAGTACCGCAAGCTTCGATATCCTCTCGCTAGCTTGGCTGGAAATATAGATGCGTATTGTCTTCACAACATCCTTATTTTCTTTCACCTGCAAATAGAAAATGTCAGAAGCTGTAAAAGCTGGGATAGCGTGATGACGGCTGTGAAACTTTCTTGACTACCGTGCTTCAAGTCACATGAGCCATGCCACTTTTACCGCTTCACAGATGATTGGTAATCACAGAGTTGATACTTACCAACCCATGCCGCCTTTCTAGACAAAGCAGGCGCAAACACATCTGGGATTTCTTGACGGATGACGGCCGCCAAGCCGATGTTGAACGGCGAGGATGCAAAGATGTTCGTGCTGGGTGGAGGTTAGAATATGAGACGCGCAATGGGTCGCCCCGCAGAACATCTGAGGAGAAACAACGGGGCGCTAAGACAGATGCAGAGCTAGCTTCATGTCCAGTACATAGGAAGGCAAAGGGATGCCGACGAAAATCCGCGCTGCGGGACAGCTCTGAGGACGGGTTAGGATTTGCCCGCCTGATCCGAAAGACACTGTTGCCTGGAGGGTTGATTACGTACATACAGAGCGTAGTACATAGGGCTTATTCCTCATCCCGAGCAGTGCGGGGCATAGGCACAAGGGCTCTGCGGAGTCCAAACGTCCGTGCGCGCCTCCTATCCCGACGGCTCGCAATAGATGCCGCTCCCGGATCTACAGACTGATTGCTGAAGTCAATTTTAACACCGTCTTGTAGGAGATAGTGTCTATACAAATTCTCTACTAACGAGGCAGAAATGTATGTTCATGCTATGCCTTGTGGGTCCATGCATGCGACGACACGCTGTCATGCATGAAACGGCACAGCCTCGCGCCCGTAAACACGAGGGAGCCTTTCTCCTCAACACGCCGCTACAAGGCTGAAAAATTCTCTGCACAAGATACAAACTTCTGGGCACATCCCAAGATGAAGCAGCCTCATCCTCCCTGCATGGAATTGTTTCTCTTTTGTCCCTTCCTTTGACACAGCGCGGATATGAGAGATGGCACAAGGCCAAACACCCGTCCTTCCGTACCACAATGAGTCCAGGATAAGCGTAGCACGGCCGTCCAGCGCGGATCAAGTCGCATCGTGGGAGAAAGAAGAGCAGCAGCAAACGAGCGAGACAGCATCCGGCCGCAGCTCATCTTCAGCATCTACCCTCAACGTACCACCCGGCTATCCGAAGCTCGCAGAGCTTATGAACATCCTCCCCGAGACCTCCATTTTTCGCCGCTTCGGAACACTCAACTCGCTGAACCTACTCTACCTACAAGCGGAGCTCACGGACATTGAGCACAAGCTCCGACAAGCTCAGGTTACGGATCACAAGGCAGGAACAGGGTTTAAGAATCTTTATGCAAAGAACTGGTATTTTCTCGAGGCTTCGGCTCAGGATGGTGATGACCAGCAATTACAGCTGGTCAATTTGGCACGCGAGAAGCTGGATAAGTACAGTAAGTGTCAGAATCAGGCTATTGTTTTAGCCAAACATGTACAGAAACGTCTGCTGTTGATTGACACTCTGCTTCATAGACGCAGCTCTTATTCAGCAAGAGAAGATCCTCTCCTTCAGTCCTCCTGGCAAATACGACATGGATTACATCCGGCGATACCTGGCTTCTGACGAGATCGGCGAGCCGTACCCGCTGACCGGTGACGACTCTGACACCTGGGGAACATTTCCGGAGCCGAAAACACACGCCGATGACCTCATCGCCCTCAAGCCACGCCATAACGAAGATGGATTCACAAACTGGATAACAAGCAAGGGTATTGTCAAATTATTTGCGATCGGGGGTGCGCGCTTCGGCAAGCCATCTGCAAAGCACGGTGGACGCGTCAGCTTTAAGGACACAGCCTTGCTGCGCATTACCTACGGTATCACCAGTATTCTTGCCTCTCTTATGCCCATCGCCTCCATTGCTGTTCTCTACGTGGTGCAATCGATGAAGACAAGGTTGGTGCTGATTGCCATCTTCAATGTGCTGGTCACCATCTGCCTTATGGCCTTTACTACAGCTAAAAGGGCTGAGATCTTCGCTGTGGCGGCTGCTTTCTCAGCCATACAGGTGGTCTTCGTACAGGGTGGGGGTTGCGACGGTGCTGAAATTGGTATGAATTGAGCTCAGTGATTTAGTTGTCCATGTAGATCCCGAGATTTCCATACACACTCTCGCTTTTTCTTTACCACCCCCACTCCCACGGCGGACCCCTCCAAAACCCGCTCTTCCTACGATGCGTCGGCCCAAAAAAGAATCATTATGGAATATAAGCCAAAAGCAATTCGAATTACGCAAAATACAAACAAACTTAAAGGCTTGTACATTTTCCCATGAATTTGCTCATATAACTCCGTCGCTTGCGTTCCTTTCAAAGTAGAAACCTCATCATGCCGTAGGTTGGCAATTAGCACCTCAGTTCCTTGGAGGCTTCGTCATTCCTTTGTGATCTCGCTGTCCCTGTTCCTGATTCTGCCGGATTCTTTTCTGTTCCTTCTTCGCATCTTTGGACTTCTTCGCTGCGTTGGGATCTGGAGGTGTTGATGTCAGGTAGGTCCTTTACTTTGCAGTTGGGGTGAAGCACTAACCTTGGGTCGGCTTCGGTTGTTGCGTCACAGCTACTGTACGAATACATGAGCCCCTGAGCCCCGCATCGTTCATGGTCTTGGAGCTAAAGATAGCATCGTAGGCGAGGTTTTTGACAACGAGGAAACGGCCGCCCAAGAACTTCTGAGGAAAGCGAAGACCACTGTTGCAGCGCGGCTCAGGAATTCCCCGCCAGCGGAGGTTCTTTACCACTCCAACAACCGTGATTGGACGCTGGTCGGCGGTATAGCATGTAACCCGAGAGTGCTTCCCAAGGACGTTGAACCAAACTCGCTTCCACCATGGCAGCCGTATCTCTTTAACATGGATCCAAGGCTCGAAGTGAATGCTGCACTGTGTTACGAACTCCAGAGATAGAATATTGTCGAGGTTGGCGCCGGTGTCAAACAGTGCTCTACCAGTTGCAAAAACCTCCTTTCCGTTGTAGGCCAAACTCGCAAATTCAACAGATCTTGTCCAGTCCTCCTGCACCACAACATTTTAGCACTTAAAACGGTATACAAAAGAGTGTGAGACTTCGAGGAGACACCGTACCTCTTGATACCCGCAGTCAGTGCACGAGCGATGAAGAAAAGGTGCACATGGAGGCTGTGGTCCGGCGGTCTGTACGCGTGGAAGAAGCGAAGGTTCAGTCTTTGAATCCTCTGTGACTGAATTTCGCCAAGCGGTGGAATTTTGCGCGAGCACGCTGGCTCGAGGGTCACTTGACGCATTGCCTACGTGGCTTCGATTCATCCTGTGAGCCATTCTTTCCACCAAAATGTAAGCGAAGTGCGTCGATGTGCTACTATGTAGTTTCTGCCGACAGTATCTTGTTAGTACATACCAGGAGCTCTGGCTCTGGAGCACACGAAAATTATGAGAAGTATGATAGTAGTAGCCAGGTTTTGCGAATGCGGATGCGTAGGGGAGAAGAGAGAAGGGAGAGAGGAGAGTGACGGGAATGGAGGCAGCCATGAAGCGTGTGCTGAGGGGAAACCATGGCTCGCAGATGGAGTGGGCATGAGGTGAGGTTGCGTGTGTCAGGTGGCGGGCTGTGTTCACTCTTCACTGGGCCAGAATGCCAAGCCGAAAAACACCCAACGCGACCCGCCGAACCTCATTGTAACCAGACGACGTAAAAGGCAGACGTTGAGATACGAGGCGACCGAGATGCGATACTCTAGGAATTACTTACTTAAGTTACGGCGCGGGACGTCGGGTTAGAAGTATAGTAGTTTAATAGAAGGTGTTGATGGAATGGCCGATGCATGCGGAGCTGACTAAGGCGTGAAGAGGCTTAGGGGCAGCAGCTGGTCCTGTGGGATGCTGAAGCGAAAGACCGTGACGTCGCAATCTCAGCATCAAGGGCTCAGTTCCCAGAGACGGACTAGTGGGTCGCCGAAGGATCTCCGTGAGTCGGCTGTGCGGGGCGTGGAGGCGGGGCTTGTCAGGCAGAGAGCAATGGAATCGCAACACCATTCGGCAGTGATGAATTGGGGGTGAGCAGCAATACAGTGCAGCACAACAGATTCGCTCCGCGGAATAAGACTGAAGATCGTGTCAGCCTAACAGTACTGCCACTGAAAACAGGCGATAGAACATTTTGGGAAGCTCCTCTGTTGGCGACCACACTGATAAGCAATTCCCTGTTTCACGTGAGAGAATTTATGAGAAAGCTCGTGGTCTGGAGAAGCTTCAACTGTCGTGGGCGGTAGCACGAGCTAAGTGTGTTCGGGCGGGGCGCGGAGCGAACCCCCGCAAGTTAGGAGGGTGCTAGAACGTATTGGTGCCGGGCAGGTCAGGAACGCGCCTTCCTATGCAAGCGTCAGGACAGCAGAACCATGGAGCAGAACTATTTCCCTGGGGAATGGCAACAGCGAAATCTTCATATAGTGTTCTGGCCTGCGGGATGCGCCGGCACGGACACAAGCCAGGCGTGAACTGTGTCTGCCACACGGTAACTCACCGCCACACAGTGATGTGTGGCGCGTGTGTGCGTCGAAAGCACCACAAGATCGGAAAACCATTCAGAAATGATGAACTGGGGTGACCATCAAAGTAGGGCAGCGCGTAGGATAAACAAAACAGGAGCAGTGCAAATTCAACTTGGATCGTGTGAGTCTAATATCTTACCGCGCGAAACAAGTAACTCGAGCTGAAGCCAAAGAGAGCAAAGAAAGCATAGGGTTTATCCAGGCCATGAAGAGGGAAAAAGCAAAGCGGCGATATTTTAGCGCGTGGAGCGCAGATCGGGTTCAGCGTGAAAATATATAGGGATGGTAGGGAAGGTGAGAGAGAGATGGAGGTGAGCGTTCAGTGCTTCTTTAATACCAATGCCAGAAAGTCGTAGTTTGGAGGATTCCCTGCGCTTGCGTCTTCCCAGCACGCGGCCGAATAGGGCGCCGGGGCGGGGCTGTTGCGTTCCTCGTGCTCGGAAACATCGCTTGACCAACGAACGAGAGCCTCCCTGCTGCATGGAGAATCGACCAATGAGCAATAGCCTCCCTGCTGCATCGAGAATCAGCCAACGAATAAGGGCCTTCCCTACCGCATCACCAAGTATTCATAAGCCTACCGCTTAAGACGCTGTCATTACCCGTGAGGGGGCAACGAACGGTGTCGCCTGGCCGCACGCCATGATATTGTGGACTACAGAAGGAGGGGACTACGGCGGTGGCCAGAATACATGACAAGGATACAAGGAGATCACTAATTATTGTGAGAAAAGAGTCAAAGCTGAGAATTCAGTGGTAGCCACCCAAGAATACGGTCACAAGCGTTACAAACAGCGATAATTTTTGAGAGTTCGCAAGTGGGCAGCGACCGGGGTCCTAAAAGGTCATAGGCGCGCTCTCCGTGCGACAGTTTCACCGACGAGCCGCCAGGAACATAAAGCAGCCGGCCTCCTCGCATCTCTCCCTGCTTTGAGCCACGGCACTAACGCCCCGCCAAGCACCGCAACGCGTTTTCCTTCTTGCCCTTGCGACAACGAGCCACGCGTGCCGGCAGCGCGTGCGCGGGACTCGGCCAGCACAGCACTTACGTGCCCGGGAATATGCCTGCATACAGCATTTCATCGTCATAGTGGTGCTCCCTGCCTCTCCCCCAGCTTATCGTGCTTTAGTCCGCGGTTCATTCGCTCTCTGCTCCCGTCTGCGGGTGCAACTTAGATCGTGTTAGCTCTGATGATTTTGTCACGCGATGATAATCAACACGGAATTCACAGAAAGCTCTTCTTGGGATGATGCATGAATGAGGGAGCACGTAAGAAGTGCCGATAAAACAGCGTTGTTCGCATAGAACGTACATCTGGAAAGGAGGTCGTATAGTAGGCAGTAAAATCACAACCTTCACCATCGGCTGTAGGCTGATTTATATCTAAAGCGTAGGGTTCATGAAAACTATTCTACATCATTATGGAGAAGAGGATGCCGTGCCGAGAGACATATAGTCTTCCTTCATAGTCACACAAACATCCGCGCTTTTGTACAAGATAGACTACGACAGAAATTCGGTGCCCTCTGATCATCTCGGAGACGATCTCATTCATAGCATTCAAAAGCATCGGTGAATATTCCACTCAAGAGACCTTTAAACATGCCTACTGCAACCCCTCATTTTAGAAAAATTTCCCGTTGGTGCCGCCATCCACCTCAATGAAACCTCGGCTTAAACAACCTCTCTTTCCCCCTCCTCACCAATCTCCTCGCCGCCGTCTCCGTCTCATTCACCGGATTCGGCGCATTCAGCGTCGTGTTATACGTCGCATCACTCGGCAACACCTCCGTCTGCACCGTCGCATTGCCCTCCCTATACTCACTCGTCGGCGTTCCCACCGTCACATAACCCGCGCCCACCACCTCCTTGCCCGTCGCCAGATCAACGCCCTTCAACGCGCGCTCAAACATCTCAAGCGAGGCCAGCGGCTGGTAGAACGGCACCTCATGCCCACTCTCGTAAATCCGCACGAACGCAAACTTCGCCGCCTGCCGCACCTGCCCGTGCGCGACACCGTCACTCGTCTCGATGTCAACGAAGCCCGCGACGTCGTAGTCCTCGGCCGCGATGATATCCGCCACGGCCTGGCCGCCGAGCCAGTTGCAGTTGTAGTCGGCGTCGCCAAAGTACAGCGTGACGCTGACATTCCGCCCCAGCAACGCGTGGACGTCCTCTATGGTGTTCATGCGGCGATCATCGTCGCCCGTCGACCCGAACGCCGTGCTGACGGCGTTGTTCGACTCGGAGAAGTTGACGTACGCGCCGATGGCCTGCTGCACGGCGGGGGTGTTGAGGTAGTCGACGTAGAAGGAATACGGGAACGGGTCGGGCGTCAGCTCGCGGAAGTCGTACTCGTCGCGGCCGGCGTAGATGTCGTACAGGTTCTCGACCTCCTTGTAGCAGAAGTCGTCGGCGGCGCTGCAGACCTCGTTGAGGCCGGACGTGTAGCACGCGACGGTTTGGTCGTAGCAGTTGCCCTCGCCGTAGAGGTTGTTGTACCACATGTCGGCGATCGTGTCGTTGAAGGGCTGGTAGTCGTACGTGTGGCCGGGGGAGATGGAGAAGTTGTAGTAGGCTTGGTACTGCGTGAGCGGGTCGAACCAGCCGTTGCCGATGAGGACGGATTGCAGGTCGATGGGGATGGCGCCGCTGATGTTCTTGGCGTTTTGCTGCTCGATGTACTCGCTGAAGACGGGCGCGTAGTGCCCGCCGTAGCTCTCGGTCGTGAAGTGGAAGCCGTTTTGAGAGTACTCCGGGAAGGCGCCCATGAAGCCTTGCAGCGTCTTCCAGAAGTTGGGCGCTGCGTTGTCGGTCGAGTTGGCGGTCAAGGTCAGGTTCGGGTACGAGTACGTGCCGCAGTCGGATGCGTAGTCGGGGCATGTGGCGTTCGGCAGCGTGATGATGTCGCCTTGCTCGGACGTGTAGGCCGACACGGGGATCGAGTAGGAGAAGCCGACCTGCGTGGGCTGGTCGATGAAGAGCTATTCAGGTGTAAGTACGCGGTGTAAATTCGGAGTTGTTTGAGATTATGCAGGGTCTTTATGAGGCGGATAACCCCTGGTGTGGATCTTCGAGACTGACCATATTGCTGACGTTGCTCCACGAGTACGGGTTGTTGTAGACATTGCCGTCAATATCAACACCGCAGGGGCCAAGCTCCTGGAAGAGACCAATCATGGACGAGCTTCCGGGACCTGTATGGTGGCTATTAATTTTCCGCTATTTGGTTCATTGATTTTGGTGAATTTCTTACCTCCATTAATCCACACGGTCAGGGGAGCGGTCGTCGGGTCTTGGTTGCGCGCCTCGAAGAACCACCTGCAACGCCAGGAAGTCAGCCATTCAACTCCACTTTTTCCACGAATCCCAATGCAAACACGCACCAGAAAATGTGCTGGTCCTCAGCCACGTCCGCATAACCCGAAAGACTCTTGACATTGGGATCCGTCTCGCAAATGCCCGTGGGAACCTATTTCAGCAGGTTAGAGAAACATCATTGGCTGAGCTGGCGTTCCACAACCATTTTTCGTCATCCGATTTTATGCGGGTAATCCCGAAGGAAGGAAAAAGAGAGAAACAAGAGAAACGAAATCCACACGTACTTCCTTATACCGCACATTAACGCCAGCAGCGCCCTTCTTGAGCGTCAAGTTCGTAGGAGCAGTCACGAACTGCGCAGAAACGGCAGCAGGCAGCACGGCCGTAGCCGCGATGGCAACAGCAGCAAGCATCGAGGGCATCGTCGCTGCGAGGCTTGAACAGGAGGGACGGCGCGACGAAGAAAGGGACGGAAGGCGACGGCACGGAAAAGCCCTGAAGAAGGCGCCATGATCGGGGGCCTGGCGGTCTAATATATAAATACGGCGGAGACGGAGAGCGTCAATTACGGAGTACGTGCGCGTCAGTTAGCAGCGCCGGTGTCCGTCATGGTGGTCGGTTATTAGTCGATTGCGGGACGTGCGGCGATAAGCAGCTCCGGTGCGGAGTCAGGATTCAGGAACGGCGGGTTGTTGGTGCTAAACTCGAACAGGCAGGTCGTTGCAGCCCGTCGAAGCTTCGGCAAGGAAAGCTTGCCCCGCCAATCGCTGCGCTTGGTACCCGGCTAAGAAGCTGGGCGGAATGACGGCGCTTTCCTTTCCCCCACTTGCTTCGGCAGGACGCGCGTGTGGGTTTTGTTTTCTGCCTTTTCGAGTTACTCGTGCCGCTATCGTGGGCTGATCACGGTGTGCCGCTGTTCAAAAGCCCGGCCCGGCCGAGCCCACAATCTGTGCGTGTGGGGCGCCTGCGCGTGCGGCGCAGATCTGAGCATGTCCGTCATCGGGAATGCCCGCAGGTGCAAGCATACAATGTCCCAGTGCAAAATCATTCAGAGTAAAAGATTGGTTACAATGAGTTCGAATTTCATCTCATCAACTCATCTCTTGCAAATGCGGCCGCTAAAATACCAATCCTCATTAGCACCTTTTTGAAAACGTGCGAAGACTAGTATACATAGATGAAATGCTCGCTCTGAATGTCTGTTTTTTCGTTTTCTGCCGAAGCGTCTCCCCACTCAATTGGCCCACCCCTTGGAATGCCCTCTCCGCTACTTCTCGCCCTGCGCTTGCGATTTTGGGCCATGATCCAAATAACGTAAGCGCAAAGACTTGCCAATTTGAACGCATTGGCTATTGTTACCCATCTGTGCCATTGATTGATTGGAATTTGAAGCGTTAGAAGTGTGCGCGCCAGCCCTCCCAATGCACATCCGAAGCAAAAAGTTGCAACAATGAAGAAGCTCCGTATCCCACCGCGTATGTTGGTCACCAAGAGTATGACGGCCCCTACCGCTTGGTCAGACCTCTTTTTCATACTTCACAGCCATTTTTGACACTTACATGTAATAGAAAGCTCCCCAACGGCCGGAAGTAAACTCACCGCCCATGCGAAAATGGCCGTACATTTCCTAGGGCGATCCAGGGTCTCGGCTGAATCCGGCCTGTAGCATACTGAAAGGTGCCACCATCCTGCCATCTCCATGATCATACATGCAACCATGAGCACTGCTGAAAACCAGTTGAGAAGAACTTAGCGTTACTTCTTCAGCCCATTGGATGAGAAACTTACTGACACAACCAGGCTTCGTACAAAAATACACGATTACGCCGGCGAGAATGTAGGAAATCAGTGGAGACGTCTGCGCAAATGCATCTGCAAACTTCCACTCGAGTAATTCGTTGAATTCGCGTTTGCACGAAGCATCTGCAATGGCAAAGCCCAAGAAAAAGTATAGTTGAGGGTCGAGGAATGAGCTCCAGATCTTTTCCCGTCAGCAATCGTGGTTCTCATGCAGAGTGAAGGTCATACTTCAGACTTGTAGAGCCTCCATAACTCTTGGAACCTGCTCCAATTACTTGGATGTTCTTCTGTATCGAACGTCGCAATCTCTCTCTGAGATAGAAACCACGGCGCTGAGCTGGACTTTATTCTGGCCATCCATGGCTCAATCATCAGTGACAGAGTCGCCAAGATGATTCCTGCAGCCGAGATTGGCATGTTCCCTTTGTTTCCGCCCAAATGCAAGTTCATCTCGCCGATGAAGATTGCAACTGGTCCAGCTGTAGCCCAGATAATAGTGCGAAGTGGCTGTGTGAGCTTGCTGTAGCACAGGTACGTCAATAGTATCACCGCTGGCATCAGTGGCGAACTTGAGACGGCGCAGAGGAAGTAACAGACAGTCCGAGCCGAACTCTCTCCGCCTGAATAGAAGTTCAAGAGGGTGGCAAATAGGCCTGAGTGTCTTGTATGAGCTTTTACACTGGTTCATCTCTTGAAGTGGCTTACCGGTGAGGAACAGGCTGGTAGGTATAACTCTTGCAAACTCTTCCATCATGATCGCCATAGATGCCAGCCAGACACCAATTGCTCGTCCAATATAGAAGGCCAAGACTGCAGACTTCATATCTTGACGTTCATTAGACCATTCACTGGCAAGCGCCCTATCTACTGGCATGTTCTGTTGTACGAACACACCCTCGAGTTGTCTATCCCAGAAGTAGCAAATCTGAATCTCCAGGTCAGTTTTCGCCTCCATCCACCACAATACGACCTGACTTACCCAAACAATGGTTAATATACGATATTCAAACGGTTTGTTCAGTTTTGGGTTCTGAGGTTCGTCAACTCCTATTTCCTGAGTATGGAAAAATCCGGGTTTGGTGCTTCCATTTACTTTGAACGATGTTGTGCATGTTGAATGTGCACCATGACCTTTGTATGTAGTGGAATTTTCATAGCCTTCGCCCTCGATACGTATGCATGCTTCGTTTTCAACAACAGGGTATGGTACTTCGTGACTACTCGGAGCCATGTTCCACGTCCCTCGGGTAAGCACCGAAAGAGAGTTCTGTTTGTAGAAGCCTGGAGGGGGGTGTTAGGAGTGCTATGAAAAGGCGCCGAGGCTGAGAGTGAGAATTTAAAGCTGAATATGAGCACAATACTCTGCGTTTTCAATGGTACCAGCTGACTGCCATGTTCGCCAATGAGAAGTTGCTGCAGCCCACCGTCACACAGAGCTGAAATTCCCCAGACAACACCACATGAGGAAGAAGCAAGGAAAATACCTAATTATATCCTTTGACGTAGTACACTTATGCAATAAGTGAGATTCTCGCCCCAGCAGCTAAAGAGAAATATTGGTGTCGTAACATGTCAGCAACATGGGTGTCTTCTTGACTTACCACCCCAGGACGGGTCTTAGTTGGACTCACGCCAGTGTCTCTTTTGGCCCCCGAGAATACCTACTTGGTGGCAAGAGCAATGGGTAAAGATGACACCTTTCGTATATCAGCATGGTAGCCCCGAGCAGGTATGTCGTTTCCTCTCAACTACTCACTTTGTCTTAATTCATGCAGCAGATGAATCACCATGCGAATCCACTGGCACTCGCGAAATTTTCAACCGTTGGAAGATAGTTCACAAAAGAACTCCATTGAGCTGGAGGAATCAGAGAGGTCTGTCAACCGAAAGCTAGGCGTTCAAGGATCAGTTGTTTAAGCCACCACTTGCTAGTTTACGAGAACGAACCGTTGATTCAAAAACTTCCGAGACTTCGAAAAGCTTGCCAAGACGCTTCCTTGGATCAGTCTTTCCCTTCACTCGATGGTACCAAACTTGGAAAGTTGTCATCTCAATCAACATTTTTCTTGCCCTGACCATCCTGGCATTCAACATCGCGGTTCCAGCTTGGGTTGACACGAAGAACGAGAAACAAAAGCTATATAGCGGCGACTGTGATACGGTCGACAGAATCGCTCTCTACGCACATGCAGTGATCAACGTGTTCGGTACTGCTCTTTTCGCGGCGAGTAATCATGCCATGCAGATACTTGCTTCGCCAAGTCGACACGACATCGATTCTTCGCACCGGCAAAGACAGATTTTCTCCATCGGTACGCAGTCTCTGAAGAATTTAAAATCCGTCAATAAATTCCGAGCTATTCTCTGGATCATCCTCGCGGTTTCCTCGATCCCGCTACATATAACGTAAGTGGTATTTTGCGCCACTATAGCCGGAGGCTCCTTATCTGACGGAACAGCTACAACTCTGTGATCTTTCCTACGACCGGAGCATACGCGTACAAAGTTGCTGTTGTAACACCCGACTTCTTAAATGGCGCTCGTTTCGATCTCGGGTCCATCAACAATCTGACCAGCTCTTCGTCTATCACGTCCAATTCCAGCAGCTTCACTGTCAATCACCTCACCTCCCATGTATTCGGTTCAAGGGTTCCTCCGGTAGAGCCGAGAGCTGCTGAGTTGCTGGAACTACTCCAATCCAAATATCTGAAACAGCAGCTAAAGAACATGACAAGCGACGAATGCATTGAAGCATACCTGGTGAACCGGCAAATCACTCATCGCAACCTCATTGCAGTAAGCGATGACGCCCGATCAACCACGAGCTCAGTCGTTTGGCTCGAACCGTCGAAACCCCTGAACGCGGCCACAAACTGGATGTGCCGATACCGAAAAGACGTCGTTAGCGGCTGGATGCTCAACGGCACGGATCCCGATTGCGCTCCCGAGTCTGCGTCAGTGCACCCGTGGGACTGGGCTGTGGGTGTATATGCGCAACCGCTACGAGATGGTAGCTTGGAGATTGGCAGACACCGGATTAGCCGCTGCTATGTGGAAGAGGTTGAATCAAGTTGCAGATTGTTTTACGAACCGACGCTGTTCATCGTGGTCATTGTGGCCAATGCGATAAAGGCGGCTGCCATGATAGCAACACTCCTCCAATATAAGCGGCCAGCGCTTGTCACCATTGGCGATGCCCTTGCGTCGTTCCTGGAGGAGGCGGATGAGACTACGCGCGGGATGTGTCTCGCCACGGCGAATGACTTTGCCTCTGGGTCATGGGATGCTCGACCACGGATTTGCTCACGGGAACTGAAGACCATCAAACGGTCTACAGGAGCATCTCGACAGCAGTGGATTACGGCTATGGCGGCGTGAGTGAAGCGTACTGAAGAGGGTCTAAAGACTAATCAAGTTGGTAGGTTCACAACCGTAATGGTAGTTGGAACCGTACTCTTCGCAAGTATTTACGACAAGTCGAATAGACTTCGCTGGTCACTTTCTGGATCCGTCAGCAAAGAGTCTGTCAAGCTGGGCGTCGGCCTGGGTGCAGCCTCAGTCGTCATACTTGCAAATCTTCCTCAGGTTGTCCTATGGCTGAACCTTGTGTTCCTCAACCGGCTTGTCACCTGCATGGCGGTTTCCAGAGAGTGGTCGCTCATGGCACATATCAGAAAGGGGCTGCGAACGTCTACGTCGCGTGGAGAACAGCGGTCAACATACTGGCTACAACTTCCCTTAAAATTCGCCATCCCAATGCTTGCCGTCTCCACGGGCCTCCACTACCTCGCATCACAGGCCTTATTCTTCGGATCTCTCCGCATATATTCTCCATACGACGACGACCGGCTGATCGAAGATTACACCGGACTCGGCTACGCACAGAACCCGGCGCACGTTCTCCTCATCACGCTGCTGCTCCTGAACTCCGCCATCATCCTTTGGGGAAAGTCTTACAACAAGCCGGGTATCCCGCCGGGCGGTTTCAACAGCGCAGTTCTGTCCGCAGCTTGCCATCCTCCAGTTGGCGAGACTGACGTTCATCTCAAACCAGTCCAGTGGGGCGTGGTCAGTCCACCAGACGAGGAGGCTGGAGTCGGACACTGCTCGTTCAGTAGTGAGGAGGTTTCATTGCCGGTTGAAGGCGAGAAGTACGCATAGACGAGTCAGGTCAGGTCAAAGGAAGAAAGATTCGGCGAGTTTGACATATCTCTGGGGTGCTCAAGTGGCATCTCACGTCTTCGTTTCTCGGAATACCCCCCAAAGGAGTGTCGGAAACGACGTGCACGGATCTATCGACGAAGATGATTCATGTGGGGGATGCGACAAGGGGCCGTGAAACGGTTGCCTTGCAACTGGAGGATTTTGTTTCACAAGATCATAGAAACAGACCAATAAGCTGATCGCAATTTTATGCACAATACATCAACTGAGGTGGTATGCTTCTGACTTGCAGAACGTTCCAGGCCTCGCATGTTTATCAATAATCTAGTGAATGCTCTTGCAGTAGCCCTGGGTGCCCTTCTGCCCACAGTAGTAATCGAACTCGTCGCCGCCCATATGAAATCCCACTGAGAAGCATGCAGGAACATCGGTCTGCGCATCGAAGTCCTGCGTATCCATCTGACCTGTTTAAAACATCAACCACAGCTTCCAAGGAATAGGAAACATCCACTTACAATCAGGACAGCTATCCCACTGCTTGTTTCCAGTGTGTCTGTTCCTGTACGCAGCGCATGCGTACTTTGTGATATCGGTTTGGAAATCCCACTGTACACCTGAGTCAGATGGAAAGATCGACAGGGGTTACGGCGGGAGACGTACGTAAGGATCTTCAACCGTATCGCCCTTGTGGCGAATGCCGCATCCGCAGAAGTTGTGGAGATCAGCCAGCGCAACGCCTGCGCAGAGCCTGCGGTGAATGTTCAGTGGACATGAATTTGCTACGGGATGTGGGGGAAAGGTACACTGCGATTGTGCCGAAGATGTTGGAGAACCTCATGTTTGACAACCAGATCCGTAACGAATGAATAAAGATGAGAATGGACCCTGAGGAGGCTGATGGTGAGGGTAGAAAATGATGTGATTGAGTGAGAAGCCGGGGAGCCGCAAGCCGCATATATACTGTCTTATCGCAGTTCGAATGAGCATGACCACAACTAGTTGCTTGTGGCTGCTTTGCGCTTCAAACATTATGTCATTTCTTGACGCCAGCCATCTGTCATTCGTATCGCGAGTAATGCAATCGTTGTGTATCCCTTCCTTTCCAATGGTGGAAAATCTGGACGTTGCAGCCGGCTCGCCCGGAAAATGCTCCATAATCCGCACACAGACATCACTGCATGTATCGGAGTTCGGATTGTGTGAAAACCGAGCGGCTCTTCGGGTTGATGGCATCATCATGGCGATACGAGGGGATCAGGCAGCCAGCCTCTCGGTTTCGACGTCGCGCAGAGGACGTGGTGTTGAGTGGCTCGAGCTGGTTGAGTCGGGCGATTCGGCTCGCAACCCCCGTCATTGGGCCATGTATAGCAGTGATATTACAAGGCTTGTAGCTAGTGCTTAGCGTCGCTTGGTCACGTTTGGCAATGCTTTTGAAAGCTTAATTTGCGCAAGAGTTGCCGGTTTCAGATTGACGGCGGCCCGTGCTGCTGTCCGCACTTGTCAAGTAGTGGCTCTACACATGTCAGGTGGTGGAGACAACACGAACACCGGTCGAGATCAACAGCGTCATGCGAAAACACCGAATACGGATTCGCTGGACTGTAGCGAATTCATCTCCGGAAATGCCGGAACAACATCACGAGTCGCCCAGTTCGACTGCAGCAGTTGTATCCAGAAACGACTATGGAGAATTACTATAAGTACACTCATATTCAGGTCGGACAAGAAGGCCAACAGGATAATCCATTCATTCAATCACTGGTCGCTCTCTCGAACCTACTCTCTTTTGAATCTCAAAATGCGTTTCACCTCCGTCGCCATTGCTGCCCTCGCGGTCGCCGTCAACGCCAGCCCTGTGCCACTCAACACCGAGGGAGCCTCGAACGTGCAGTACGGTCAAGCCATTGGTGAGGCCGTCGAAGGTGCCATCGCTGCTGTCAACGGCATCAAGAACTGGAACAAGGTCAGCTGGCACAATGATCGCCTTTCTCAGAGGCTGCTCTAACACCTGTAATAGAAGCGCGAGGCTTTCGTCAAGGCACTCACTCAGTCCATGTGGGACCACAACCCGGACCCGACCGAGGCTGTTGCTGCTATCTGCTATAACGACGGTTACGCCCTGAGGGTCCCCACGGGAATGCTTGGCTTGAGAAGCGAGTCCGTTTCTTCTGGACCGCTGCACACGAGGTGAGTGGAAGCATTAATTCGAAGTTGGAGAGGGAAAACTAACGCACGGCATCTTTCAGCTACGACTGCTTCTACATGAAGGGCAACAATGCTTTCTGGTCTCAAGGCGATGGTGGAAGCGTCAACGTAAGTACTCTCAATCCACAACATCATAGGCATTACATCTTCACCTGCTGACTTGATATTCTTAGCTCTGGACGGTCTACAACGGCAATCGCTGCTCGTTTGACCATTCTACTTCGGATCTTACCTGCAACTGAGACTGGCTATGTGGCACAAAGCGATGCCGTCCTGGGTTGAGACTCTTTGGGCTAGGGGAATGATACAATAGCGATAGCTTAGCATGTGGCTTGTAAGGAATTTCCGTCACTATCCATATCTCGCACAAGATGATATCTCTCAGAAAATGAGAGCACGTATCTCTATGCTGTGGGTTTCCGATTGGTAATGACGGGATTTTCACTTTTCTCTCTCCGAGTAAAGCATTAATAACTATAATCTAACGCCTGATTACATTCTACAAGCACGCCTGTCTCAGTAACCGTACTTGAAATGGATGTTCTCAATATCCGTCATTCCCTCGCTCTCTGCAATGATTTTGAGCGCATCGGAGTATTCCTCGGAAATGCCCAAATCTCTGACCAGCTTCTTTTTCTTTCGATTTTGCGTAACGACCCAGTAAGCATAAAGAGCAAGACCCAAGACCTTTACATTATTACAGGTTATGAAAAAAGAGACTACACGCCTAAAGCTGCCGAAATAAATTGGAAGCCGGTATTTGGACATGCGAACCATGGTGCCGAGGTTGTAGCCCGTGATGAGGATGCCAATAACAAATGGGGCCCTAACAGCTCCTCTTACATTTGCTGTACATAGAATCACAAGGCATAAGATCTGGTCAGCAATTCTGAACGTGAAAAAAAGAATTTTTGACTTACAGATGAATGACAGCTCTCCAGAAGTATCGCTCAACCAGTATTTTGCCTGAAAGCAGTTCCACTCGACGCTCTCGATAGTGATCTGGCCTCGGACTATTGAGTAGGCTGATTCTACGAAGACAATGAACACTGTAAGAGAGACTACGGCAGTGTAAGTTACTAGAATATGGATTATTCGCTAAATGCTTACTTCGTAAGTTGGGCCGCTGCCACAACAAGCAGCCGATTATAATATACCATAAAAGGGAAATAATCTTCGGGTATATTGTGTATGGCCAACATCCTAGTTGAGGTGGAAAGATGTTCCTATCCAAGCCCGTAAGCGCCGATAATGCGAGGAAGAAATAGGCTTGTGGGTCCTTGAGGGACTGGCAGATCTACAACAAATTAGAGAAATCTACACTCAGGACAAGTTTCCATACGCACTTGAGGTTTGAGAGCCTTGTAGACCACCCCAATTGACGTTACAAATTTCCACGTTCGTCGTGCTTGAACTCTGCCTTGGCATGAAGATTCAGAATTACAGTCGAGACTTTTGGTGTCTAGAAACAAGGTAGTGGCCAAAGCAACTAGTGCAAACGCCAAACCTTGCAGCTTCAATATGAGATTCTTCCTGTTCGAGCCTTCAAAGTAGCA
The DNA here is from genome assembly GCA_023089105.1 of Lasiodiplodia citricola. Lineage (NCBI taxonomy): Eukaryota > Fungi > Ascomycota > Dothideomycetes > Botryosphaeriales > Botryosphaeriaceae > Lasiodiplodia > Lasiodiplodia citricola. Next base: position 360,948 of record JAJNLL010000027.1, read on the forward strand.
GGGGTAATACGAGTCGTGGAGAGGGAGGGTTCCGTCGTCATGATAGGGAGCGGGGGGGAAGCAGTTAGTTTCCGCGATTATTTTTCCACAAATTCCAGAAGAGGAAGCAATGATCAAACGCGATGGCTGAGCCTCCTGAGGAAAATACTTTACCATTAGAAGAAAAACTCCTGGCAGAGCGATTGCGCTCAACGAACCACAAAGAAATATAATAACCCTGCAAACATAATATCCCGGTGGCAGTCGATGTTTCCGAGGATCTGGTAAGAGATTATAGGCCTCCTCGGACTTGGAAGGAACGAACATTGTCCATAACGATGTGAGAACTCCTGCGAGACATCAGGTGTGTGATCATTTTGTGGATGAATTGGTTAATCACCTGTAATGAACAGGGTTATTTTGAGAGATGAAGCAAGGCCGAAACAACGAATCATCAGAATTGAAAGAAAGATGCCAAATATATGAGAACTGTAATAATACCACGATTTCCCTTTCACGAGTCAGTGAGAAAATGCACAAAAGCGGTCTGCGCTGCTTACTTGGCAGAGGCAATAGAACAAACGTGTCCTCCAATTGACTGTAAAGCACGAAACAAGTCTTTTGGTATTTAGTAATTCGTCTGGCTGGAGGAACGGTCTAAGAACTCACCCAGCAAAGGAACTGCAGCTTTATATCCAACGAATAACTCAGGGTCCGACTGCGCGAGCGGGTGGCGGTTACTGGATGCTGTCCAGCATTTACTTCATAAGGAAGCATTCCGAATGCGCTGTGGGTGGCAGTCGGAGGGTGAGTGATCGACAGTTCCCTGCTCAGGAAGGACTCGAGGCTCGCTTCTGATGCGTTATCTTCGGATTGTGCCATGTCTTAGAGAGATAAATGGACGAAGGCGGCAAGGCGGAGAGATATAGTCTCAGTGGGAGATAGACTGTTGCTGCGGCCACTTAAAAGTATAAAGGATCTGCATCGAAACATGAGACAATTGGGTGTGTTTCACAGAGGAATTCCAGGCGCAGGCAGCAATGATGAGTGAGACAGGCTGTAATTGTTGCAATTCATACCTTGTGATTACGTAGACTATAATCTCGCGCTTACTAAACTATTTATAGTGCAGGCGCGTTGAACAGTGGCAGGAAATATACTAGCAGATTGAATGTCATATCACTTTTGTCGACGACCGCTGGTTTTTAATTCACTATTTTAATGTTTATTCTCAAGTGTCGGCAATTTCGGAAAGGCGATTGGAACCCCGCATATGCCATGTAGCACGCTATTACTTGATGCTGACATTACTCCGCAGGACAGGGCTGTTTGTATTACGCAAATGCATAGCCACCTCTGCAACACAGCTGCAGTCCGTCCATATATAGATTGCGATTGCTTAAGTACTTGAAGATGGATAGCGAGTCTCCTTTAAAATCTAGAATCTATTTCCTCTTGAAAATTCCAAATCATGAGTCGTTCCTCATCCGTTCGAGCACTTACTCCAATCGACGATCGTTTCTTGGAGTCGATCAGCCTCCGCACTGTTGATCAACTCTCGTATGACTCAAATGCTCTTGAAGAAGTCTGGACTGATGATGGCACAGATCGCGAGAACAGGGATCGGACATTAATCTGTCCATCAATTCCATCGCTTGTCCTGACCCATCCAACTCAGATGAAGCTGTGTCATGGAACATCTTTCGACATTCATGGATTGCGCGACTGAGGTGGCATCGCCAAAGCCGGAAGAACGCTTGGAGAACTGTCATGATTGTTAATATCCTGACGACACTCGCGATTCTTCTCTTCAATGCTTCTTTCTTCGTAATTGCTGCAGGACACTACGACTTCAACGAAGGATTTCTTTTTAGTGGATCATGCCAGAAGACTGAGGCATTAGCAATGCTTAGTCACATCATCATTAACATTTTCGGGACCCTACTCCTTAGTGCTAGCAACTATACCATGCAGATCCTGGCTTCACCATCAAGGGAAGACATTGACTCTGCCCATAGTCATGGTATATCACTTTCCATTGGAGTCCAATCTGCCAGAAACCTGAAGTTCATTGGATACAAGCGTCTGACGCTCTGGATTGCCCTGGCACTTGCTTCCATCCCGCTACACCTACTGTACGTGGCCCTGTAAAATTCATGTAATAGGTCTCCTAATATAGTCAGATATAATTCAACCGTATTCACAACTACTCGACAATCTGCATATATAGTGGCTGTAGTCACATCAGATTTTGAGCAAAGGGGAGATTTCGATATCCGGTTCACGACCAAATTTACGGCGAAAGCTCCTGTGCCTACTCCAGAGGTACTGAGTGGACTTTCCCTTCACTACTCACCAGCTTCGCTTTCAAATTCACTTCAAGAGAGACAATATGGGCTTCCAACCTTTCCTTCCGAAGTCACCGATTTGATTTTGACGCTTCAGGAAAAGGCTCACAACCTGGAGCTGGTAAACAGAACAAATACAGAATGCCTGGAGATGTACTTGGAGTCACGTCCGGTCAACTATAGGCATATCATTGCCATTAGCAGCAACACCATCTCGAACAACTCAATCCTTTGGCTCGACAGTTCGTCTTCACCGAATGAAAACTCAAGGAGCCAAGTGTGTTCTCGCGATTGCGACATCTATCTCGAATGTTATTCGTGGAGTGCCGCAGATTTTGCTGTGTCGAGCCTGGAAAGTTACGCCGAATGTAAAGACATTTTGTGGGAATGGAATAGCTATTCGGTTTCGAGATGCCTGGTAGAACGAGCAAAAGATCCATGCTTACTGCGGTACAATAGTAGCGTCCTCATCGTAGTCTTGATAGCAATTGTTATCAAGCTGGTCGCTATGTCAGCAACAATGTTTTATTACCGAAAACCAGCCCTAGCAACCGTCGGGGATGCTCTTGCATCTTTTCTAGAAACGCCCGATTGTACCACGTACCAAATGTGTCTCACCAGAAAAGACGAATTCAATTCGAACATTTGGACTTCTGGACCAAAGCAATATGCAACTATCAATACGGAAATTCAGCGCTCAGCTGGCGCTTCTCAGTTGCAGTGGGCAATTGTAACTGCAATGTAAATTCTCTATCTACGACGAAGGGTATCACGAAAGCTAATGGACTTAGGCTGGCCTTTTCACTCATTGGAGGCGCAGTAGGCATCGCATTGGTCTATGACAGTACTGCTGGGCTTGATTGGGGTTCGAGTAACCCTGCGAAGCCAGATACTGCAGGGCTTGGTCGAGGCCTCTCGGAATCGATGTTAATCTGTCTTGCAAACCTACCGCAATTGGTCCTATCATTCAACTATATCCTTTGCAATCGCATTATGAATTGCATGGCAGGAGCCCGCGAATGGTCGATGTTCGCGCATCAAAAGAAAGGGCTTCGAACGTCACAGCCGAGAGGCTCACAACGCTCGACTTATTGGCTGCAGCTCCCACTACGGTTCAGCTTACCTACGATGGGTGTTTCATCGTTGTTGCATTACGTTGCCTCGCAGAGCATCCAATTTGGGTCGACAAAGTATTACGACTACCCAGGAAGCGACGGCAAGCAGGTCCTTCTAGAGGACACCTCGGGCCTGGGGTACTCGCAGACTGCGATACATGTGCTCATTATTCTTTTTATCTCTGCGTTTGCCGCAATCGTAACATGGGGCCAAGGGCATAATCGACTCGGGATGCCACCGTGCGGATTTAACAGTGCCGCCATTTCTGCGGCTTGTCATCCACCAGCGGAAGACCAAGAGCCGCATCTCAAGCCGGTGCAGTGGGGGGCAGTCCCCACAAATGGAGATCGAGATGAGATTGGTCACTGCTCTTTCAGTAGCGGAGAGGTTACGATGCCGATTGAAGGGAGAATGTACATGTAGCATGCGCCAGATGGTGGGGGATTCATCCCAGCATAGCCTTTCCTTATATACACGTCTTCACCGCGTATATTACTGAAACAATAGAACTTCGCGATGCATTTACTCGGGTGAGTGAAATAGCCGAGATGCGAACGAATCCTTCGGGCATACAATGCCGTGCATACAAAAGTGGGACAGTTCTCGGCGTCAGCGCGAATACCCCGCCTTCATCCATCCTCAATCTCTGAACTCTAACGGGAGGCCACCTAATGTCGCGACGCCTATTCAAACTTATTTACTTGCTTCAGAGATGGCCATCCAAGTTGAAGATTGCCCGCGGAACGATAGATTCAAACACTCCTGAACAAGCGCTCTCCGAACGAGCTGGGGACTCTGGATTTGTACAGGGAACCACACGCGAAGTCTACTTTTGTCAAGAGTGCAATGAAATCCGCCTGGATGCCAAATGGGCGAAGGAATTATCCCACACAGTCGAGATAAGGCGCCACTACGCCAAGACGGACACGCTTCCAGACCTTCCAGTTCTTCGGCAGTCAGCCGACCGTGGCTGCCCCTTCTGTACTTTGTTGTTGCAGGCCCTTACTGAGCCTGAGTGGCTGGAGATTGCCCCAATACGTGATTGGCAGGAATGTCGATCCCCGCTACCCTCGACCACACCAACACATCCACGTATACCCCGGCTCTCCGATCTTTCCCCGCCACCATGTGAAGGGAGATTGGTAATCGGAGATGTCCTCTACAAAACCCGCTCTGAAGTGGAAAATTATAGAGTGTACCTTCCAGCGATGGCTTTCAGAATCATGATTGTCTGGAATGAGATACGGCTGCATTATCGTCTTAATTTCGAGATGACCTGTTTGGATGGTGAGCTGCGTCATCTTGGATGTAGGTATAGGACTGACGATACCATAGACTGCCTTCTTGATGACGGTTCAGATGATAATGTCTTGCAAATTCACTTCCTCAAACCACCCTTCGAAGATCCTCTTTCCCCAAGGGCCATCTCCACGATGAAAAAATGGATCGCGGGATGTGAAGAGTCCTGTCACCCCTTTGACCACGATGGACCTCTTCCGTCAAGGCTGGTCGATCTTGAGCAAGATCAGCCAAGACTCGTGACTACTTCTCAAGGCATCACCGATCACAGATATGCAGCGCTCAGTTACTGCTGGGGCTCAGATGGCACTAGCAAACTAAAGACAGAAAAGGCCTCTTTTATGCAACACCAATCAGAAATAAACTCGCAATCCATCCCAAAGACTATCTTCGACGCAATTCTTGTTGCAAGAGCTCTTGGATTGAGGTATATTTGGGTAGACTCTCTTTGCATTGTTCAAGATGATGAAGAGGACTGGGAACTTGAGGCATCAAGGATGGGTGAGATATACCGACACTCTTACATTACTATTGTTCCCGTGGATAGTCGTTCGTCAGAAGAGGGGTTCTTGCGCCGTCAAATGGTACCAACAGCCACTATTCCATTCCGTTCGACAAAAGGTCCGCTGAAAGGCAAAACATATCTGCTTCAAAGCCGAGATGGAGATCTCACTGGGGTATTCCCGGAGCGCATCATTGAGAATTCCATATGGAAGTCCCGGGGATGGACCTTCCAGGAAGAACAGCTTTCCCGTCGAATGCTCATGTTCAGCGAAGACAGAGTAACTTTCCGATGTCCCAACAGAATGAATGCCGAGACCGAAGTCATGCCTGAGGCTCACCAAGTTCCCGGAATGTACCATTACCCAGATGACTGGACAAGCCTGGTTGTGAATAGGTACAATAACCGCCAGTTTACGTACTTAAACGACAAACTCCCGGCCCTGTCAGGATTTGCCAAGCGTTTCCAGCAATCCTCAGGTTTAGCGGATGATCGTTATCTAGCTGGCCATTGGGTATCTCAGCTACACTACAGCCTTTTGTGGACACCAAATTGGGAGCAGATTGATCGCATTTCTCCATCCGAGGCAGTGGAGCGAGTCACCGTACGACCCAGCCCATATATTGCACCTACTTGGAGTTGGGCCAGCTTTCTCAAGCCAACGGATATGGCCGCAGAGCGCGGGAGGTCATCATCCATCACGATCTTAGAAGCCGAAACTCCATATCATGGCAAAGATCCATTTGGGCGCATAACGGATGGCTGGCTGGTAATCAGAGGCGAACACCGATCACTTGGCAAGTTCTTTGAGGATCCCAGAGCCAGTGTGTTGAGGGCACCCCCACACGGTAGATCTCGCTATCAGTGGGACTTGCAATGGAATTACGAAGCGGTTTGCATGTGTTGGCCCGACTGGGGAATCCGATCGGCGAACGTACTCGAGGTGAACGGGACGCTCGAATCTTACCGTGATTTTGGCTATCTCCGTCGTCTGACACTTTTGCGTCTGAGTCGGGAAACCTTTGCCGGACTTATGTTGCTACTTCTTCCAGAGAAAGGTGCTTGGGTTAGGATCGGAACGTTTCAAGAACATTTCCGCGGTCGATGGGTGTCCAAAATGGACGCGAGTGACCCTCGGCGTTGGGAGGCGGCCCAGAAAAATTGGGCTGAATGGTGTGATGGATGGGAAGAGGGAGACTTCAAGATTATTTAGTATTCTCTTCGCTTTGTGATGATATTGATTGATGGTATTGGCGGCGATGGCATGTAATGAAGTTGTGCGGTCAATCCAGATTAGCGCAGACCGAAGCGACCCTTTTAAATAGATATAGAGGTAAGGCAGGTGCCAGATTTGGTCCGAGATACCTTGCTGCTCCATATCTTCCCGGCGGACCTTTTCGGCTGGCCGAGGAGTGCTCTGGCTGGCCATCTCTACAGCATCCTTGGTCTGGGCGTGCAGGCATCTGCGAAGGACCGATAGCCACGAGGCCGACCGCCTGCTGTCTAGGAAACCAGATGTCTTGCGAGATCAACATTGTCGTATATTGCATGCTCGTCCTCCTGTAGCCATCGGTGATTAATAGAGCGCCATCGCAGAATTAGCGGAAAGTCAAAAGCAGGGCGCAAAAAAGGTCGACTCAGCGGTCGCAAGGGATTGTGCTCATAGTTCTTTCATTGCCGCTCACGCCATTCGTAGAGATCTGCTACAAGCAGTAGTATCGAGACTAACTTAGAAGTAAGATTGTGTCCGCAAAGTCAAGACCTGTGTCTCTCCCCACTCTAAAGTCTATATCCGTGTGGTATTGTGTATGAAAGGAAAACGTCTAACGAGGGGGCAACCCCTGTTGTAAAAATACTGGTCTCGAGGATCTGTTTATATTGGTGTGTTATGGTATCACAAGTGTTTGCATGAAATGCAGTGATGGGCTCAGTACTCAGAGCGGTGGTGAACGCAGGTGGTGTGGCCGCCGTCGACAGTCGTGACCTATTCCTCCCGTTAGCTTTCGAGCCACGCAAAGTTGCACGAGCGACTCCAGCATACCACGTTACAGATCTCGACCTTGTCTCCATCGTAGTCCGCTTCGAGCAATAGGTAATCATAACCAGGAGTGCCTCCAGCCTGGCGCATCGTCAGTTCCCAACTTCACACGCCAGTATTCGAGAGGGGGACCAGCGTACAGAGAAAGTGGGCTTGGTGAGCGGCCACTCGTACATGAGGCCGGTGCAGCCGTGCAGGAGAGTTTCATCCGTGGTGTTGTGCTCCATGGGGTACTCGCCCGGCTTGTTGCTTGGCGCATTGCCGTCGGCTTTCGGCAGGAACTTGCTGGCGGTCTTGGCCTGCTCCTTGATCTCCTTGACCTTCCAACGATCTACAGGGAGAAGGTCAGCGATCGCTCAGGGGAAGTATTGAATACTTGGCTTTCTCTCAGGAGCTCCGGCAACCACCTATGGGTGAATGGGAGTGGTCGGATGTCGTTACTTACTGTCGTTGCAGACGTAGGCGTCGTTGCTCATGCCCAGGGGATAGGAGGCAACTACAGTGCCAGCTCCGTTGCTACCATCACCGATTGAAGCAATCGTTGTGCCAAAAATGCTGAAAGCAGCGGCGGCGATGGAGATGGTAGACTTCATCTTAATTGAGTTGATGGGTTGTTTGGAAATAGATGTGGAGGTAATGCGGTGATGTTCGTGTTTTGGCTTGTTGAGTGCTTCTAGTGAGAGAACAAGAGCATATATATACAGAAGTGTATGATGAAGGTTGAGGCATCCAGCATAGGTATTTGTATAGTGGCAGTGGTGACACGAGCCTCTGCTCCCTGGCGAGGCAGATTTCTAGAACCTCTGCATCGGCATCACTGCGTCTCATCCCCATGTTGACTACTCCAGGTTTAACGCTGGGCGGATACGATCGCCGGTATCGCTTATGCGTCAAAAAGGGCGCAGCAGGATACAGGAGACGTCATTCGATGGCGGTGTAGATTTGACCGTCTTCCTCACCTTAATGAGCACGGCTGATTCACGCTGCATTCGACTGTGCGAACTTCTCGGGAGGGATCCGAGCTCGGGTCGGCATTTGGTCATGCCGGGCCTTTCTAACTTCCCGAAGGAGATCCTGGAACGGGTCTTTTGTCTCCGGTAAACGTACCCGAAACATGATTCTCATGTCTTTGCTTGCAACCTACCCGGAGAAGGTCTTCATGTCGCGCATGCCCTCAAAGCTGATAAGCACAATACATTCCCATCTCGCATCTCTTGGACAGGTCGAACAAGCCGATAATTGCAGAAGAGCGAGGCTGACGTGGACAGACAAGAAAAGCTTTGACTTGACAAGAAACGGGGCTGCGCAAATGGAAGACAGCGACTGGCTGCGGGCGTGCCAAGGCCGCAGTGGTGTTTTGGCATCTTGGCGGGGAACCCAGCAAAGCCAAGTAGAACAAAGTCTCGTTGAGACTAAAAGGCGTGGCGTGACCCCTACTTTTAAAGCAACGGAGGCGCAGAAGAGCATGCTGCGCTCAGCAGTCCGAGTTGTGCAGATCCGATTGTGCTGCGAACAGTAAATGGCTCAAAACAATCACTTTCAAAACATGATAGTTTCCTTGAAGAAAATGTGCAATGATCCTTTAGTGCTATCTGCCATGTCGCTCTACTGCCCGTCGGTCGAGAGATCAAGGTTGAATCGCGCTGACAAGGTATATGACGATCTTCTGAAACATTGTAGTTGAGGAGCTGCGCCCAGCCCTGCAGCGCCAGTCAGCAGCCTGTTTCGTACTCGCTGCCTCTTCGGCGCGAGTGCGTCGCGATACCCGATCCGTGCGCCGACCCGCAGCGAATAGGCTGCGGGCGAAGCTGACTAGCACGCTCCTTGGCTGTTCGACGTTCTTGCCCTCTATTATTAAGGTTGATTAGGCCTGTTATTTCGCAGAGCACGCGACCTCTTGCCTCTTTCAACCCGAGTTTCTGCGTCGAGCCCCGAGTCAGTGCTTGGGGCTGCCACGCCACATCGGGGCTGGAGCAGGATCTTCCGGAATGATGAATGACTTGCGTCAGATAGGTCTCAGAGAGTCACAGAGTGTTGTTTTCAAAGCCAATTGCTCTATACTCACTGTTGTTTCTTTCAAGATTAATTTACCACGTTTTGATGGGTCTTCATGTCGTCCGACCAGCCACGGCGCACTCTATATGCATCGATAAGGGTTTTCAAATCATTAGGTCTATCACGGTAAGGTTGGCGACGCTCGGATTTTATTACTAATTGTGAAGAAGCGGTGGTCATTTGATGCCCGGGGGGCCAGGTGGGCAGTGCGTGAGCCCGAAGGAGAAGTCTTTCCCCGGTCTAGACATCACCAATAATTGTCACTTTAGAGGAACAGCGTGGATATTCTTCTTTAAAAATGGGAACTCTACGCCTTCCTTGCATAGTACAAATGGAGTTGACTGAGTTCGAATTGATTTATCCCGAAGAGTCGAACTTCTATGCAGAAACAGACAGCTGCCTTCAGAAACCCAATTTTGTTACTCTGGTTTATCCAAATCCGATGTGAATGACCCTCGTCGTTAGCAGGCAGCCCGGAAAAATTGGGTTGAATAGTGAGATGGTTGGGAAATGGAAGGCTTTAAGACCATTTAGCATTTCGACTATTTTGATATGGAATGATCCGATCTTGTTTGCTACCGTTCTCCTTGACTAACAAAGAGAGTGCACTGCCCATAAGCCACCCAAAGTATCTTTATGTATGATAGAACCAATCTAGTAAGAATGCTGTAGTATGGTGCCGAGTTCTGGTGAAGCCGTCGAAAATCGACCTCCGCACTCATCTCTAACCAGCAGTCCCCGCCTAGTTCTCACCCGACTAAGTAGAGTCGAAGCATTACATCAATCACATGACAAGTGGCTAACACATGGCTCGGCTAAAGTGCTACCCACAATAATTCCACCTATCAACTCAGCGAGAAAGGTAGATAAGAGGTGCGCCACCAGTTCCTACACCTGGCAGCAGGCGCAGCAAGTGCCAAGCAAATTTTTTTTGACGCCTCGCTCACATCCACAAGGCTGCGCGTGCACCTGCACCTCATCATGCGCATCATCTCCTACGAAAAAGACGCCGCGGCGCAGGGAGCGGGGCATATGCGGTGCAGAGGCGTGCATCGTCTCCGCCATTGGTCGGGAAGCCCTCTGGGGACACACGGATGGTCCGCGTTTGGACTGACGGGTAGTCTAATCAGGCTACGGACAGGGTGAAAAATGCCAGGCAAGTGGGCGAAGATCTCTACCGATATTCTTACAGCTGTGCTCTCGGGTGTGTCATTTGGTGATTGCGCCTCCAATGTAGTACGTGAATGCATGTCAGCAGCGCCGCCGTCTATAACGAGATTAGCTAGGACACGCTCAGCCCCGCCACGGAGGCCAATAATACCGACAAGCCCAATCAATTGCAAGAAGCTAGCACCGAACACATATGCATACAGCAATGCGACACCATCCCCGAAGAGGTGGGACTTGGGTGAGAAGAAGGGATCTCCTTAGCCGCGGCGGGCTCTCTTCAGGCTCACTAAACTCTCCTCGCTTCTTTCATGGGTATCCAACATTCTAGCCAGCTAGGAAGTCCCAAGGAAATGCGTAAGTAGTATTGGCTGTGATACGTAGCTCCAGTTAAACTTTCATTTCAGCATTCTATCTACGTGAATAATTTACATAGGTAGTTGCAATTTCCTTCTCATGTCCCACAAGCATATCTCCTGCTTCATCGGGGCTGGGCATGCCGACTAGTATAATTCTCAAGTCGCCTGAGTCGACTGACTACAGTGAAGTGAGGCAGGAGTTTGATCAGCACAACATACTTTGCTCCAGCCCAGCAGGCCTTTATGCGACTCGTACCACAACTGACACTCTAAGGGTGTTCGTGTTGCTCACTAAAACTAATCGACCAGCCAGCTCACCAACCGACTAACCTCTTGATCAGACAGATTTTATACCTTGACTAAGTGTCCAAACAATTGATCCGTTATTCGCTTGAAGACTAATCCACGGATTCTTGCTGCTAAGTATGAACGTCTCACCTCCTAGATTCTGCGCATCATTTGAGGTCCACTTCGGAGTATCTTTTGTGTGGTTGATGAGTGTTCCGGAGACGTAGCTGACGAGTCTCCCATCCTTTGCGAAAACCAACCAGCATTTTGTGTCGTCTTTACCACATGTGGCACCACTATTCACAACATATCCACCATTTTCTTTGGATGACCACATTGTAGCCCATTTTCCTGAAGTCGAATTATCGTATACAACGAAATTGTTATCAGTCTCCAGAGTAAAGCGCGTCGCGGCGATACTGTTGCCCGAAACATAATGAAGCGTGGCTACGTCGCCTTCGCCGGCCCAGAAGTGTTTGTCTGCCGCCGGGATAGTTGTGTTGATAGTGGCTGCCGTGGTAGACGAAGTAGGGGCACTTGTACTCGAAGCTTTTGTACTAGGGCTGTAACAATCATTCAGTTTCTTCTTGTGAGTCTGAACAGCTTGTTTTGTTTACAAACCTGGTGTCCCCGCTACTGCCTCCTGATCGATCTGCAAGGGTACCTCCAACACCGCCACCGATAGCTGCGGCGAGGACAAGAAAGAGAATAACGGCAGCAGTTATATAGAAATGTAAGGGCTTCATGCCGCATTTGCGCTTTGCCTTTGGCTCCTCGAATGCAGTGATGGATGTCTGCTGCTCGCCGGGTTTGCCGTCATCCTGGGATGCAAGGTAGAGGGGAGCATCACGTTGAGGTGCGCTATAGAGTCCTTCCTGACCATAGGCTATCTGCAGCCCTTCTGAGTCGTTTTGCGCCATTTCCACTCACAGGTGCGTAGCGAAGTGATTATAGCAAAAGAGAAAGGACGATAAGCGGGTCAACATCTACAAGACTCCCAACTGCTCGCTTATATCCCCCAGACGGTACACAAAGCTGATATTTTTGGAAGAATAATTATAGAATAAGTCGTATGACAATTCTCTGTGTAACCGTTTGTATGATAAGCACACGTAGTCAGGCTACTGCTGCGTAAAACGCCATCAACATAGACCAAGCTGGGTATGGCGACACCTCCTCACCATTAACATAAGGTGGAGCCATCAGATGAACGTTACAAAGGGTGCTATTTTGGGAATGAAATCTAAGAGAATCCCAGACACCGTTGTCATGCCAGCTACCACCTTGCATTTTGTTGAGTGTGTGAGGGCGTTTCATGAGTATTGAGTGGATATCGAAGAAGAAGAAGGTAAGAGAGCCATGGTTATCTACGAGGCAGTTAGCAGCGGCGAATGGGACGGGTGAACTGTTGTGTAGGTAAGGGACGTATTCTGGTGGGGTGCAGCGAGATAACGGGCTACGCGACTACGATAACGACGACGGCTAGCTTGCCACATAATTGGTGAACTATTAGCTACTGTGAAGGTCTGCATACAAGAGCGCTCTGCACCTGACGGCTGACGTGAAGTTTCTTTTCTTTTTTTTTTTCCTGGGCACGATGTTATCTACACCTTATCGCACCTCGAGAACCGCGGTCAGCCACAATGTCTATTTATATTAAATCTGCCAGCTCGATCTCGGTCCCAGTTGGGTAGAACATCGAGATCTTGCAGCTGATAGGGTGGGCCGAGGCGGATCTGTAAGCCGCCAGCTATGACGGATTGACTTCCCTGCACATCGCCTACGACGCGAGGCGCACGTTGGCATCGATAGGTTGGCTATAGACAGCGCCATTTCCCTTCTCCCACGCTGCCACCTCGGGCGACACAGCCTTAGTCAACGTGCTGCTCGAGGCAGACGTCAACCTCGCTGGCGGGGATAGTGGCACAGCATTTGACAACTTCTTGGAGCGCAATAAACTGGGACTTAAACCGTCATGTTTATGCATTAGCTGCTTGGACCAAAGCGAGGTCGCACTCATCACGATGAGCCACCGCAAAACTGAAGAGGAACCCCGATCTACTCCAGAACGTTGAGTGCAAAGATGAGAGATTGACAAATCCATAAAAGATTACCCTCTAAAGATGTATGCAGGCGTCACTACTAGTCGTCCCGCTAGTGGTGTTACTGGCTTGGCGCATGGGAATGAACGACATGACGTTGGAATTCGACGGTTTTTCAACGGCTTCACTTTTTGCATCCAACATAATCGTTTCTTATGTTGTCCAACAGGGAAAGGCAAACTGGTAAGCCTGCTACACCAGCATTCACTCACAGCGCTGACTTAAAGTAGGCTGACAGGAGCTCTCCTTATAAAAATATACCTCGTCATCGCCATCGCTGCCTTCTTCATAACCTAGCAAAAGAGACAAAAGCTGGCTTTCAGCAATATATTTTGTTCGACGTGTCAAGTTTGTGCGCAAATTTGTGGATCCAATGGGGGTGAACTGAGCGAAGATCGCCGTGTGTTTGTGGGTACACGTTGCGCGCCCCATTCTGTCAAACGGAGACGCCGCGCGTGGGGGCGGGCCGCAAGCGGCTGCGGGCCGTAACCAGTACGCCGCAGCGCGCGTGCACAATAGCCTCCGCGATTAACTGGCGCGGCGGGGATGTTCCGTGGTCCGGCAAAGAGGTTGCATAAGCTGGCTCTGGGCAGGTTGTTTAACGCCAGGTAGATGGGGAAGGCTTTCGCAGGAGCTCTCCAGGTGTGCTCACTACTGTGCAAGTTGACAAAGACACATAATGGAGGAGAGGGATACAGGTCAACTTGGCCACGCTCGACTGCGACACGTAGACTATCGATGTTGATGGAATCATTCATGATTCGAGCTGTGGGTCTATTTTCTTCCGCGTTGCCATCTATTGGTCCATTTTACAGGACCCCGGGCAAATGCGTGACCACAGTTCCCACAGCTACACCGCACATACATGTATCTCGCCGGCTGGCGGGCACGGAGGTAGTGGTGTTGGTTTATAGCCGGCGGGAATCTCCGGGATCCCTGTCGGAGGAGTAGCAGATAGCATGATGTGTTTCGTTGAACCTAGAGAAAGCACGGCCTGAGCCAGGGAGATGAAATTATCCGTCTTTTGCTTAAATCCCGAAGTTTCTAACTACATCCGAGTCGAACCTCACTTCCGCTGCACAGCCACCTCACCTGAACAGAATTCCAAAATCAACACAATGATTATGTCTTATCTTTGAAGAACTCAAACCCCCACGGAGTACAACGGGAATCTATCGCGTCAATTTTGGACAATGGAAGCACTCACCGCCGTCGGCTTAGCGAGCAATATCCTTCAGTTCATCGACTGCGCAAAGAGCATCGTCAGTGACACAAAGAACTTCTATGAAGCTGCTTCAGGGGCAAATGATGAATATCAAGAGGCGGAGCAATATGCGCGAAGGTTTCAGCGTTTAGCCGCGCAGGTCGTGCCGTCCAAGAGGCAGCATGGTGGCGACATCTCTAGGGACGAAAGAGAGCTAAAGGAGCTCGGTGAACAGTGCTCGCAAATTGCGAATCAGCTTGTGGCTGTGACAAGAGATGTCACAGGTGATTCTCACCATGACTGGGTTCAGAGCGCTAGAAAAGCAATCAAAGCTCGTCTGAGCTCATCACAGATCAAATCCTTGCAGACACGATTGGATCGGATCGGCCAGCAGCTTGTGGGAAAGCTACTCCACACTCAGCTCAATAAGACGGAAAAGACACTTGGGCGCATGGCAGATGAAAACCGCCGGCTATCCTCAAGGCGCGATGAAGACATTCTTCATCTGCAAAAGCAGCTTGATTATGTCACGAAGCTACTAAAAAAGGGAGAAAGCCAAAGGGATGTTGTCATATCATTGTCTGGTATTGCTGAGGCTGGAACTCAATTCTCCGCGGAACAACTCATACTCGGTCGCCTATTCTTCTACGGCATGAACGAGCGGCACACAAATGTCCACGTCGAACACAATAAAACGCTTAGCTGGATATTCGAAAAAAGCGCCCCAATACACTTTGTCGAATTCTTAGAGGGAAAAAGTAGCCTCTACTGGGTATCAGGGAAGCCAGGTTCCGGAAAATCCACTACCATGAAGTACATTTGTCAGCACTCGGAAACCCAGCGACGATTAGAACAGTGGGCAAATGGAAACAGGCTAATTGTGGCCAAATTCTTCTTTTGGAATGCGGGAAAGTTGTCCCTGCTCAAAACGCAAGAAGGCTTTCTCCGGTCGATTCTTTACCAAATCTTCCTCGCGGCACCAGCTTTGATACCTCACGCTTTTCCAGAAGATTGGACTGCCTATCTGTCGGGAAACCCTATCACCTCGTCGTCTGAACCCGATTCTTTCTCGATTGAGCAGTTGATTACAGCAATTCAGCTGCTCTGCCCTCATCTGTCTGAGCTCAACATCCAGATATGTATATTCGTGGATGGCCTTGACGAATACGACGGTCGACCAGATGACGTGATCAGATTGATCGAGGTATTAAAGACTTCCAAGAACATCAAAGCATGCGTTTCCAGTCGTCCGTGGAATGCATTCGAAATGGCATTCGGCCAGGACCAGAGGAACAAGCTTTACATGCAAGACCTGACGAAATCTGATATCAGGAAGTACGTCCGAGACACTCTGGAAAGTAACGAAACGTTTCAAGAGCTCGTGGAATCTGAAGGAAAAGCTAGTGGCATGGTGTTGGTCCATGGCATTGTCGATGCTGCTCAAGGCGTGTTCCTTTGGGTCATTCTCGTGGTGAGATCCCTTCTGGAAGGTCTTACAAATGCAGACACAGTCAGCGATCTACAACGAAGGCTTCGGAGTTTCCCATCGGATCTCGATGGGTTCTTTGACAGAATTCTTTTCTCCGTGGATGACTTTTATAGCAGAAAGGCGGCGAAGATGTGCCTAGTCACACTTGCAGCCCAGCAGCCCTTACCTCTGATGTGCTACTGGTTCATGGACCAGGAGAACAGCAGATATGCTCTCGACTTGCAAGCCCAGCCGATAGAGCTACAGGCTGTTAAGTCACGATTCAAATCCATGGAGAAGAGGCTCAATGCTTGCTGCAAAGGCTTATTGGAAGCCACGTATGTCGCGGAGAAGCCAAATGAGGACAGAATTCCTTCAATTTGTCTTTTCAATCAGCGGGTTGACTTCTTGCACCGGACCGTTCGTGACTTTTTGAGGATTCCAAAAACTCAGAACACTCTCCTAAAACACGCCTCTAAGGACTTCAACCCAGATTTGGCCATTTGCCAAGCGCTTCTTGCACAGGTCAAGATTCTACCATATGAGGAGGGCCTATTCCTCGATATTGGGCCGACTTCTCGCCTTTTGGAATCGTTCTTTGGTTACATGGCTGCGCTCGAGCAGGAGGAGGTCCCAGTTCAAGTGGAGGTAGAGCTCCTGGATGAGCTTGATGCTACACTACGCGTCCAAGCGAAAGCTATACTGGACCAAAACACCTCTTCTCTTTGTTTCACCTTCCGCAAAGGGATTGTAACACCATGTATCAAACATGGACTAGCGCGTTACATTTGCAAAGTTGTGGAAAGAAAACCAAGTGCATCAATTCATGAGCTCGCATCGTGGCTTGATTTGGCAAGCTCCCGGACGGAAGCTCTTTTTGGAAATCATCCACAATTAGAGATGATCCAAGCACTATTATCCAACGGGGCAGACCCCAATTATCGATTGTTTTATGAGCATACCCCTTGGAACAACTTTGTAGACGTCGTCACTGGACACTGCGAAACGCTTGGTCCGGATCAACGCACTATCGTGTACAACATCCTTGAGAGCTATATCAAGTACGGGGCCACCTTGGACAGTGGTGGTAAGTTCGGAAAAATGATGCAGGGCATGTTCACTGAGGAGCAAATTAATACTCTAGTGAGTCTGGCGCCGGAGGAGAGGAACCCCGAAAGGCAAAGGCAGCGTGAGAACATTTTCAGAAGAGTTCCTGGCTTTCGGAGATTCTGGAGGAAACTTGTTCGCGAGAGTTGACAGAATTTACGTGACAGTCCGGAATAGAACTTCGAAAAAAGTAGCTGTGCAATGAAAATCCATTTTGCTATAAATCACCCATGAAATATAATCATAGCATAGTCATGAGCATTGGCTTTACTAATATGCGCATAGAAAATGAGGAATGCTAAGAGGACGACGCTTTGGAACCATAGATCTTCCCCTTGGTCCGTTGGCGCTGTCAGGAGCCGCGTTAAGTAGAGTCTAAACCCCACGACCCGCCGCAAACACAGCCTTACACCCCAACCACAACACCAACCTCCCAATCCTCCCCGGATACGCCTGCACCACCTTCTCATACAACTCCTCCGCACTCCCACTCTCCCCGACCAACCTTCCAAATGTCCT
Organism: Lasiodiplodia citricola; assembly: GCA_023089105.1. Classification (NCBI taxonomy): domain Eukaryota; kingdom Fungi; phylum Ascomycota; class Dothideomycetes; order Botryosphaeriales; family Botryosphaeriaceae; genus Lasiodiplodia; species Lasiodiplodia citricola. The sequence goes on from JAJNLL010000027.1 coordinate 378,499, forward strand.
CACATACTCCCTCGACGCCTCCACATTCCACACCCCATCCACACCCCCCGGCCGATGATGCGACCCCACCACCACCGCCGGCTCTACCGCCTCAATCCGATCCAGCGCCGCTACCCACGCCTCGCGCCCCGCCGCGTCCGGCGTCTCCGCCATCCACATGTGCACGTCGTTGTACACGATATCCCCCGCCACGACCATCCGCAGCGCCGGCACGTGCAGGAACGTCGTCGCGTCCGTGTCGCTGTGGCCTGCATCAACCGCCACAAACTTATGCCCCTCCACCTCAAACGTGTTGTCATCCGGCAGCGGCGTCGCGAGGATTTCAAACGCCTCCTCTCCGATCTGCCCCGGGAAGGTATCGTTCCAGAAACCGCGCATCTCCGCGCTCTGCTGCGTGCGCATGTGGTCGACAGCGGCGCGCGTGGCGAGGACGCGGCGCACGCTGGGGAAGCGGCGGAGCAGGTAGCACAGGTTGAACCAGTGGTCGCCGTGGCCGTGGGTTATGTAGATGGTTGTCAGGGTCTTGTTGGCGGGGCCGAGGGTGGCGGCGATCCAGTCGGCTAGCTCGACGCCTTGGACGTCCGTGAAGAGCGTGTCGATGAGGACGGCGGACGTCGCGCCCGAGATGAGCGTGACGACGGTGGGTTGCCAGAGGCCGAGGGTGCCGTCGGGGAGGAGCGAGGAGGTGGGGATGGCGGGGGCGTTGTAGAGGTCGGCGCGGAGGGGGGAGGTCATGGTTGTGGTTGGTGATGGGTGAGGTGTGTATGGGGGGAATGGCAAGTTGAATTGGGGGATCTTGAGTGAGTTGCTGGTGCTATTGATGTGAAGGAAGTTCATGGATTAAATACAAAAGACTGAACGGCGTTGTATGACCCAGCAGGTAACATGAGTGATCAATGATGTGCCTTAACTCCGGAATATGTCAACAACAACGCTCTTCGAGTCATCCATGCCCCTCTTTTGGTCACTTCGTCAGCAGATTTGCAGAGAGCTACGGTGGATTTGTGAAGTCGCATGGATGGCCTTATGTTTTGGATGACACAGCAAGCAGGTCGCTTACAAGACCGGTCTGCATGACAAGGATGAATTCGCCACAGAGGGGCCAATCGAGTGAGAACATATCATGGGAAAGAAGCTACAACGTACCATCTAAGACGTTTGTGCTGTTTAGCTCTACTTTTGTTGCCATATATCAGTAATCCGCAATCCGTAAGGAGCTGTCAAAACCGTACAAACGGGACTCGAACGGGACAGCCGCTTACCCTGTCATTTTCCGGTGTTGTGATTGGTTCGCTCATAGAAATGTTCCCTGTAAATGCGGATGGCCCGTTTGCGGGGACTTTTATGTAGTCGATCTTGGCGGCCAGGAATTGCTTCGCGCCAATGCCATGATCCACATTACTACGGTAGCTCAGGATCAGGAAGCCTGGTTTATTCCACCTGAAGCCTAAAGCCCTTGCCGTTAGAATCTTAGTTTTTCACCATTTAGCGTAAATCCAACTAACGCGGATGCTGTGCTTTTCGTTGGTGTCGTGTTCACTATGTGGGGTCGCGCGTTGTCGTGTTCAGTAATCTCCCAATATGCTCCTGTTGGCCACCCTCCATTAGCGCGTTGTAACAGGTATGATTCTTCTGCGGCTAAAATGTTTTGCTCCATAGAACAACATCGAAGAAAGGTGCGGACAATGACCCGTAGAATAGCTGCGGGAAAGCTAGAATATATACGCTGCTGGGCGACTAACTCCGAGGAAACAGCGAGGAGCAAACAGCAAATGACAAATAAAAGACAGGCCAATGTGGTGAGCTCTGTCTCGTCTCCCTCATCGCTCGACATCATGCATATGCCAACTCTCAGGGGTCCGCATGCGTCGCTGTAAAAGCTCAATGCCCAAGTGTTCATCCCAGTCCCCCGCAATGTATCCAGTCGGTAAGCAGATTACACGTTGTCGGGTGAAATGCTGAAGGGCGTTGTGGCAGTCAAGCTATCGCCATTGAGAATCGTCATCGTTGCTGTACCTGATGATGTGCTGTTAAATGTCGCTCATGCCCCCTTTTGGCGGGAGGATAAAGCGAAGGCGTGTAGTCGCAGTGGTTAGCGACTGGCAATACCACGTACCACGGAGCAAAAGAGTAGATCATGGCGTAAGTCCTAATCCAGTTGCCAGTTTCCACTATTCCGTCCAAACGACCGAGATGTTCCGAAGTTCCTTTCAGGAAAGGGGCTCTGGCTCAAATGTGGAGCATCCGTTACTGTACCCGGATCCACAGCTCATAGGATCATTATTGAATCTACCGTGGCAGGCTGGGGTTGTCGTCTGAGAAATGTGAAAGGATTTCGATGGGTGAATACGGAGAGTGGTGATGACATACGCCTGCGAAACAAGTTAAACCTGACCAGAAAGAAGCAGTGGGTTGAGATTCACAAAGGAAACAAACTAAGTAAACGAAGCAAGAGCAAGCAAGCAATTCGAAAGTTTTTGGCCCGATAGAAAGGCATGCCCGGAAGTGCTGCTTGTCAGATACAGCAACATCGTGCGTTGAAGTCGTGTTGTTCAAGGACTCTTGCGGTTTTAGATTTCCGAGATGCTAATTAATGACATATTACCCCTTGCGCGCTGGTGCATGTCATCTCTCCCGCCAAACTGTTATCGGTTGTCAGTTATTGGCTGGGATTCATCACCATGACAAATTACCTAATTCATGCTGCCAAGAGCGCTCATTGGGAAAGTGCCAATCCCTGGGACCTAACTGGAAAGTATACCATGGGGCAGGGATACGTAAGGCACTCGGCTGTTCCCAAGGACTTCTGAGTGATGTGCAGAACCATGGTAGAGCTTAGGTTACGGGTACCTGCAGGTGAAAAGGCCGATCCTCTGTATCACTCAACACCACTGTTATTGCCCGATTGAGCCTGCTCGTCTACTCAATCAATAAAATTTTTGGTTTCACTTCAAGGTTTGCTGCTGTCGTCTCCGCTCTCGCATTCGGACTGTTATCAGAAAGGGGCGTCGAGATCTGCGTCATGGAGACTTGGTGGCGAAACGGATTATACCGCTTGTTCATTCAGAGAAATCTTTCGCGCTCTCAGTGTGGAGGTGTAGGTTTATTCCGGGAAGTGTTGCAACAGCAAGAAATTCAATCGGATGTTGTGTCGAAAGAGGCGGCTTGATCCAGGTGCAACGTCATTCGGCACTTAATCCGCTGTAGTATATTCAGCTCAACATGCCTCACGGCCCATATAGCGCAGCCTTTCGCGAACTTACCTTGAGCTGGTAAAGACAAGAATCCATATGCGTAGAAGGAGTTGTGAGGCGGGACTTCCCGGGGAACGATTACTTCCCGAGTTGGTAGAAACAGGCAATAAACGGCGAGGAACGAGTGTCACGCTAGGCGGGTGAAGCTCGAATTTAAGCTCGACCCGCCGAAAATTGCACCAGCCGCAAATCAACGGACATCCTTTCCGCGCACGGCGCCTCCCCCACCCCCGCTTCCCCAGAATTCCCTCCCTCCCCCACGTTTCTCCGGATTTTCGATGCGCACGCGTGCACCAACTACGGAAACTAACTGCCGCACCTCCCCTGGCTTGTCGGGTTGGAACGACGAAACTTTGATTGGACGCCAGGAGCGTGGCTACGGGCCGAGGGCGGTCTTTTGGGGATGTTTGCCGCACCACGCTTATCTGCAAGTCGGGTTTCCCGCGCTTGCCACTGCGGCTAGCACGGTCCAGAGCCGCGCTGGGTCAGAAAGTTAACCTCGCGACTGCATCCGGGGTAATCGTAGACGGCCTGGGCGCCTTGGGGCCTGGGTGTCTGGGGTTGGGAGATCCACTCCAGAATGTCTATATATTCACCGCCCTCCCTGCCTGGACCCAGGTTTCACTGCAGGCCAGTTCGCAGGCTGGACCAAGGTCGTGTGAGCTTTTCTCAACCTCGTTCCTCTTTTCTACATCGTCTCCCAGTCGTGGTTGCTCCTCTGTCAGATCTTCAACATGGCCACCGAGACCAAGACCACAGTTCTCAAGCACGACGTGCTGGAGGACAAGATCATGGCTGAGAAGGTCGAGTACGCGTCCTCCGAGGACCTCGCGACGCCGATCGACGACTCCATCGAGGAAACGACCATTGGCCCCTTCATCTGGCTCGTTGCCTTCTGCGCATCCATCGCCGGCTCCTTGTTCGGATACGACACTGGCATCATTTCGGCCGTGCTCGTGTACTTGGGAACCAGTCTCGGGCACGAACTCGCGGCAAACGAGAAGGAACTGATCACCTCACTCTGCTCTGGTGGAGCCTTCATCGGCGCCATCATCGCCGGCATGACTGCTGATCGTTACGGACGCAAGATGGCCATCTACGCCAAGTGAGTCTCCCCCACAGCTGCAACCACGAAGAAACCCGCCCCTAACCTCTCCCCAGCTGCGTTCTCTTCACCGTCGGCGCCATCATCCAAGCCGCATCCTACTCCATCGCCCAAATGGCCGTCGGCCGCCTCATCGTCGGCTTCGGCGTCGGTTCCGCAGCCATGGTCGTACGTGTCCCCGTTCCCCTCCTCCCTCCTCCCCCCTCCCCAGCAGCAGCTAACCCCCGAAAAACCGGCAGGTCCCCATGTACATCGCCGAAATCGCCCCCACCAAGTTCCGCGGCCGCATGGTCGGCCTCAACAACATGTCCATCACCGGCGGCCAAGTCATCTCGTACGGCATCGGCGCGGCCTTCGCGCACGTGCCGCACGGCTGGCGCTACATGGTCGGCCTCGGGGGGCTGCCGTCCATCGTCCTCGCGTGCCTTTTGCCCTTCTGCCCGGAGTCGCCGCGGCAGCTGGTGTTTCACGGGAAGCTAGACGAGGCGGAGCGGGTCGTGGCCAGGATTTACCACAACGCGAGCGAGGAGCAGGTGAAGGATAAGGTAAGGTTGATTGCGAGGAGTGTGGAGCAGGCGAGGGAGGTGACGGAGGGGAAGAGCACGTGGTATCTTGTTAAGAAGTTGCATACGGTGCCGTCGAATTTTAGGGCGTTGCTGTGTGCGTGTGGGTTGATGGTTATTAGTCAGATGTCTGGGTTTAATACGTTGATGTATTATTCGTCGACGTTGTTTGCGTTGGTGGGGTTTAAGAATCCGGTGGTAAGTATCGACGACCTCTCAAGTGGCAGTTTAAGAAAGGGCTAACCTGGATATCTACAGGCTGTCGGTCTCGTTGTCGCTGGCACGAACTTCGTCATGACCTGGATCAACGCCATGGCTGTCGACCCGTGGGGCCGTCGCCGCGTCCTCGTTTCGACCGTTTGGGGCATGTCTGCTGGCCTTCTCGCCGTTGCCGTGGCATTCTCATTCATCCCTGTGGATACCTCGACACTCGAGCTACGCGAGGCCGAGGTCACGCCCGCGGCGATAGTTGTGCTGGTGTTTATTGTGTGGTTTGTCTTTTTCTACGGCGTTTCCGTGGGAAATACTGGTGAGTTTTGACCCCCAACCGCCCCCGATCTTTCATAAACATCGCTAACACGGGAACCAGCCTGGATGAGTGTGGACTTCTTCCCCATGGAAGTCAGAGCGGTTGGAACAATGTTCATGACTTGCTCCTGCTGGGGTTCCAACATCATCGTCAGCTCCACTTTCCTCACCATGATGAAAAGCATGACTCCCAGCGGCGCGTTCGGCTTTTATGCTGCTATCTGCGGCATTGGCTGGATCCTGATTATCCTCTTCTACCCGGAGGTCAGCGGGTTGACGCTTGAGGAGATCCAGGAGGTGTTTAAGCATGGGTTTGGTGTCAAGTATACCAGGCAGCTGAGGAAAGAGAGGAAGGCGGCTGCTAAGAGTGCGGCTTAGACGGTTTAATTGGGTTGTAGAGTAGAGAAATGAAACTGGAGGGGTGGATGAGGGTGGGATGGTGGAGTGGTTTGGGGGCCGTTGGTTGATGAGTAGAATTTTGCGCGCCGCATGGCTGGATGTGAACATGATTATGAACAGATAAGGAGTACAGAATAGTGTATACAACAAACAATTCCACAGGCAACGGTTCAAGGTGCTGTTCATTCTCACCTTTTGTAGTCTTTCCCTCGTAACATTAATTCGGCATTGTCGCGGGTAGCTGAAGCTATAATCTCGGCGTAACTGTCATCACATTCATAATTACACATTTCCGTCCGGCCAGTGGCTCTAACTACCGAGAATTGAGCTTAGTATTGGAAAGGCGCCTGAAAATAAGACTCCAGCTATGACTAATACGATTCCAACAACTCCAGAACCACAAAGTGACCATTCTCCTCTGCAAGTTTCATTGCATTTAGGAAAGACTTTCGGCCTTGACCGTCAATCTGAACCCCTTTTTGTAGAAGAAATTGCACCATGTCGAGTCGTCCCCATTCTGCTGCTCCTTCCAAAGCAGTTCTCCCATGGAGTATCGACGGAGCTCTGTCGATCATTGCGCCCTTCTTCAAAAGTAGCTCCATAATGCCAAGAAAGCCACCAATTGCCGCCAGCTGTATTGCTGTTCCACCACCCATTTCAGCGGGTGGCGCATCCACATGCGCCCCTCGATTAATCAACAACAGAACAATCTCGTAAGATCCAGCTTGAGCTGCCTTCTGTATCGGAGTGAATTTGATTCCTCTCGTCGCCGGGAAGTCGAAGTTGGCACCTTTGTCAAGGAGTAGTTGTACCATCTGGACGTTCTTCGATTGAATAGCGGCAGAAAGAAGAGGAAGCCTTTCAGTTCTTTCTTTAGACCAGACCACCGCGTCAGGGTTTGCTCCTGAGTCCAACAACATCGTGACAGCTCTGATGCTTACTTTGTTCCTAGCAATAAGTCTTGTGCCTATCAATTCACCGACGTGTTGACTGTACCGGGGAAACTTGAGTGCCATGACAGGTCTGAGACTTTCTAGTATTGAAATGTCATTTTTTCGGACTGCAAACGCAAGTGCGTCATCGCAGTATCCTCCTTTTCCGTTGGGATATCTCTTGAAGAATGCTCCAAAGAGTAAGCCAAGAGCGGCGCCGCCGTTTTCGCATGATCTAAGAAGTGCGGCAGAATCCCCAGGATCTGCACCTTCAGAGAGTAGGTAATTAACCATGTCAATATCCTGAATCTCCACTGCCGTGCTTAAGGCAGTACGGTATCTAGACTGTGGGCCGGAGCACCTCGCGTTCAAATTTGAACCAGCGTTCAAAAGGAATTGAACGAGCTGCCGATCTTGTTTCTCAACAGCAACAACAAGTGGTGTGTTGTTACTAATACGCATGGGGTTAATGCGGCCACCCGAAACCAGCAAGTCGCCAATGATAGAGGTATCGCCCCATTTAGCGGCTAGCAGCATTGATGCGTCGCTGCTAGCTCTGGGAGATGCTCCGAAATTGAGAAGGGCCCGCACAATCTTGGCATTCCGATTTTTCAGTGCGATCTGCAGTGGAGTCGTTGTAGAGCTATCGCCAAGTGAGAGTTTTGCTCCAGCGTGAATAAGCATGATGGCGACCTTTTCTTCATTGGCCCTCACTGCAGTTTCAAGTGCCTTGCCAAGCACATCCATCAGGGGGTAGTTTTGGGGGAACTTGAGTGAGATCTCGAGCAAACGTCGGATGATTTCAGTATTTCCAACCTCCGATGCTGCATCCAATGCGGCGGTATATTGATGTTTTTCTTTGATGTTACTCCAAGAGCCCTTTTGCTCTAGGGTTTGCATAAGCGGTTCGTCCATCATTCGAATTGCTTCCGCATAGGGAGTTGTTGGATGCGGGTTAAAACTCAAGCTATCAGTTCTCCCTCCAGTGAGGAAAAGGTCGACAATTGCTCGATTCTGGCCTTGGATGGCGTATGACAGGGTCGCATCAGTTTCGGTGGCGCCAAAATCGAGAAGCATCAAGACCATGTCAAGATTTCCTCGCCTTGCTGCCATGTCAAGCATTGTCGGTTTTCGACCTTTCTGAGGTGCGTTGATGTCGGCACCAATCTGCTTGAGTATTTTGATAGACCCAGCCGCTGCTTCGTCGTCCAAGACTTGGATTACTGCGCCAAAAAGTCCAAGCTCTTCTAACTTCTCGCGATCCCACCAGACCGCAGCTTCAAATAGTGCATATACTACTTCTGATCTTTGTGTGCGGAGTGCTCTTTGTAGATGATATATTTTCACGCATGCGCCATGTACGAGGAGTAATTGGATAAGTTCAAACTCGACTGGGGTCTTCTCTTGCGTGTCCCATTCAAGGGCGCACGATAGAGCCCCCATTCGCCAGCCTGTCATGAGCGGCCAATGGGACTCAATCTTTCCGTAGGTCTTGTTCGCATCTGCACCATATCCAAGGAGTACCCTTGTTGTTTCAATGTCGCGAAGTCCAGCAGATCTTTCAATCGGAGTGTAGCAATCGCCATCGTGTTTGCAAACCGATTTGTTCGCATCGACTTTGGTATTCTGACTGTGTCGTAGAATAATCTCGACAATGGAGGAATCTTCAGCTTCAATTGCATAGATGAATAGCTTTTCGGCGAGGGCTCTCCCTGTTGGCCCCGCGATAGACTGAATCCAGCGATCAGTGTGTGTAGAGGATTGACTTTTCAAGTATTCCAAAGCGCGCTCAGCTGGTAGGCCATCAAGCCCGGTGAAATTGTTGGTTATTGAAAAGCCTAGGAGATCCAAATATGCTCCACTCGCATATTCAACTTTCAGATTTGCCTCGGTAATGTCTGCAGTGTATGCATGTAACATGCAGGCAGGAAGCAGTGCTTCGAGCTTTGGCATAACGATCTGGGAGTGCATGTTGGAGACAGTCTGATGAAGTTTGGGGTCTGAGCTTTGGTTGGAAATATCACGAAGGTGTATGTGCGTGATTTCTATACTGCCATTAGTGGCTGATTGTGCTCCTTGCTTGAGTGATGATAGGAGAGCTACAAATATGCTCCTAAGAAGAACGGAAACCGATTAGTGTAATGATCTGAAAAGGCCACAAACAACAGAAAAGGCGCGACGTACCGTCTTCTAGAAAGAGGTTTCGGAAATGCATGAATGGAAGCTCTTGAGTCCAGGTTGGAATACCGTCGTGTGACTGGGGAGTTCTAATCTCAAAGTCCTGAGGAACTGGTGGAAGCGATGCTGGATGTCCTATTCAGCATATCGCACCAGAATGTATATGTAGTAAAGCATACCGTTGCCGTACTTTTCGAATGGCTGCATGAATCTGGGCCGAGATGTGTTCTTCTGTAGTTTGCGTGGGTCGATTAATTGCTTGTCCAGGTAAACATCGCTCTCCTTTCCAGCCGCCTTTCGTGCTTTTACAATTCTGTCAATGGCAAGCCATTCTCTGTCTTTTCGATTCCTGCGACGCTTCCCTTTCGAGGAGTGAGATCGGCGTTGCATCGCGCTAAAAGAACTTTAGCTTAAATTGGTATTCATGTTGTGGAGCCTCGTACTCTCTCACGGAGCCGAGATTGTTAGCCATAGTAGAGGCAATTTCATTTGGATCGGTGGTAGGTCTCTCTGGATAGAGAGCCTCGGTCGTATCCCAAAAGAACTGCTCCCATCCCACATCAAAGGAGAGGATATCCTCTGGTAGAAACGACATGGTTAGGTGAGAGGTGAAGGAGTAAGTAGTGGTGGTTTCTTTTCAAACGTCTGGCTTGCAAAAAGACAGTGATATAGTGCATAAATAGCGCATCAGCCTCTCCACCTGTGTCATGCGCGCCTACAGCCTCATTACAGCAACGAGCAACGAGGCTGGATCGCCCGTCTGACATGCATATGAACTGCTTACTGACGTCTTGAGTGACCATTACGGCGTTGTAGCATCATTGCCTAGAATTGCAGTGCAATCACGCACAAAATTACTGTTACATTTTGGCTACAAGTGTACGTATCGAGAGAAAGCTGATAAAATAACGTGCGATCCAGACGGCACGTAAGAGTCCGAGTTGACATTAGAACATCAGACTCACCATTTGGTCGCGCGTGGGAGACTGAACAGCAAGATGATTGGTTTGGCCCAAAAGTGTAAGCACTAATGTAGGGCAAAGGCTCAGCCCATGCGGCTACGGCAAAGACTGTTGTAGCGAGGCTGCATTCCGCACTTTTCAGCCTTCCAGGGCAGACAGCCCGCTTTCCTTTGCGCTTCATTGGTGGGGTCGTCTTTCGGCTCACATGGTGTATGCGTCATGACAAGACTTCAGCTCTTGCTTGCTATTGGCCGCCGCCAAATGCCGCATGTAAGTGAAAATACGTGCATACTTCTCAATCATTGGAAGCAACACCAAAGTGGCCTGAGTGGGATCGACTATGCGAGTAACTGGTGCGGTTGTGAATGCGCCCAGCGTGATAACAGGAATATGAGAAAAATTGTTACTTTGGAGTTTCTTCAAAGTTTTCAGGCTACTAGCTTTATCTGAGTACGCACAGTCATTTTTACGACCCCGCTTACTTGCAGCTGCCCCCGGCCATTACAGCACACGACGAGTCAAGTTGCGGGCACGGTGCCAGTATTCTACGCTCAGCAATATCTACTTGGCTAAGAGGATTACCTTTGGAGACGGCTTGACTGCCGAAGACTGACGTGAATTGGTTCGTAGCTCATGGGATGGGAAGTTGAAGCTGTCGTCCCAATGTAAATGTCCAATTAATAATTCACATTCTGACGGTAGCTCCTACCGCCTCCACACGTTACTGCTAAGGTATAGTTCCCTCGTATTCAAGAGTCTGTAACTCTTCACACTAGCCTTAGCTGAGGGGTTCTTTTGCATGCTTAACATTTATCCTGCATGCGTCTGTATTAGTTTGTAATCAGGCAGTCCAGCAATTCTTTTTTTTTTCTCTCTCTTCGTTTACGTCAATGTGGACAAGGCGTGATCATGAGGTTAATACCAAGGAACATACTATGAGAACAGAGTCGAAGCTATTCAGGTGTCCAATCTACCGGATATGATATTATTGAAAAACTATGTAAGTTATCATCGAGAAACCGGACGTCGATGGGACTTTCCGCTCACTCCGGTTTCTGTGCATAAACCACATGCCTGACCGAGCATTAGTACCACAATACATTTAAGTGGGAGCTCAAATCCACTCACATGTTGTGCTGCAGCCTCATCCTGGGATTCTTCAGCTCCAAGCGTAATTTCGCAAGGGCAACTTGAACCTCTTCGGCGGTCCATCCTCGCAGCTGAGTCATCGTCCGCATCGAAATTGCCTCCAACCCCTCCAAGAACTGCACAAGATCAAAAGCTCCAATCTCTTTCAGTCCCTTATCCTTCGGCCACGTGCCGGTCGGGATGGGTAGTAGCTTGTGAGTAACGTTCGTGAACCCCGCATCCTCGACCCACCCCTTCAACTTCGGGCCGGGCTCCGGGTCGAGGCCGGCGCCGGTGATGCCCTCGATGAGCTCGTCGCACCACCGGTCGAGCGGCGAGCCTGGTTTGAATTCGCCGCCTTGCGTGTAGAAGCGCATCTCGAAGTCCTGGAACTCGACCCAGCCGCCTGGCTTGGTGTGTCTGCAGGAGGTGAGACGGCGCATGCGGGGAGGTGACGTGGACACTTACTGGTATGCTTGGCGCATTAAACGAGGCCAGTCTTTCAGCGATCCGGCCATGAAGCGGCAGTGGATGTAGTCGAATGGCGAGCTGTACAGCCAGTCGTCCTCTACGTCGTCGATCTCGAACTTGACGTTCGGCGGCACGCTGAGCCGTATTAGTAGCGCAAAGAAGTAAAACTTCTAAAGCAGATGCTTACAAAGACGGTTGCACAGGGCTCAGATCGTTGCCGATGATCTTTCGTGGTGAAGGTCAGCCATCGTAAATTTAGGCAGTTGGAGCAAGCGACGTACTTCCGCGCTGGGGAAAGCCTCGGCCATTTCAATGGCCCAGATGCCAGTGCCCGCACCGATGTCGAGGATGCGTTGCGGGTTCTCCACTATGGGCGCTAGGTGAAGCTTGCCATCGCAGCGAAGCAAAACGATGTGGTGATAGAGGTCGAGGCGGTCCAGCTCCTTCTCATCATTGGGCATCCAGTACGCTTGGGGGAGATCTGGTCAGCAGTGGCTGCAAGTAAACTTCGTAGAACAGTACATTTGTCTTTGATCTCCGCGTGATACCGGCGACCATTTTCGTACTTGTACTGGAGGATGCTGGACTTTAGTGACGTGGTGTAGCTCTCTCTGGTTCTCGCCGTGAGCCAATGACACCCGTGGGCGCGAAGGTGGTAGCGTACGAATCTTCACCCAGAGCCGACTCTTGGCCGTCCAAGGCATCCTTGTTGTGACACTTCGTAAGCTATGCAGCCGCATGAACCGGGGTCGTCAACCATACCGGATCCAGCTCAATCACTTCTGGCTGCGCAGGATAGCTCATGTTGTGGATCTTAAGCCGTTGCCTCGCCTTGAGGCTGTCGTACCTCCAGATGGAATCCGTAACGATGGGCGTGCAAGTACGAGACACACGCAATAGGAGCGGAAAGGATTGCGAATGGCGGGAACCGCCGGACCATATAGTAGAAACCAGCAGGCACGAGTCGTGTCACGCTGCGGTGCATGCGGCGCAGCAGGAGCAGCCCACATAAGCGAGTCTCGGCCATTGCTGGAAAAGCAGGTGGGAAAGCGCGGCCGAGACCCATTTAAACGGGTGGGTGATACGCGTTCTCACTTGCGTCAATTCACTTAGCGACCAGAAAACAGTGCAACGCTGATGGAACACGCAGCGAGAATCCCTGTTCGCTGGCCAATTGGAGATCCGACTAACTTTGGAGTAACTCATGCACGAGTCCGTTGGGCTTCTTCGGCACGCGGCCCGTTGCACCACGTGGTCGTGACCCGACACTCTGGGTCTCGGCTCGAGCTTCATGCAGTGGAGAACCGGACGGTTTGCGGGGCTGATTAGCGTCGAGGGGAAATATTGGCTGATGTTGCTGATTATTACCGGATAATATTCCCTTGCGCCGGGGAGTTCCGATAGGGCTTTGGTCTTTTGGGATTGAAAGGCAATGCTCTGGCTATAAGATCAGCAGCGCCGCGGAGATGGAGGGGAAACGAGAGGTCTGCTGTCTCGCCAAGCGGTTTCAGAAATCTGACCTTATATCCATTTTCACCGCAACTTTCATCGGTCAGTGATGCAATCTCGTCACCAAGGGGACAATTCACCCGTTGCATCATCAAAAGCGCTCATTCGATTCTCACACCGACGAACATACCCAACCGAGCCGCACGGAACAGCCATATCCGCCGTCTACACCAGTACAGATGCTCTATGCGACGAGACTAAACTTCCCCGCAATATTTGAAACAACGGCAGTCGATTCTGTCTGCGGTTCCTTCTTCCAAGCGAATGACACCCGTGCCTTCTGTGAATGAAGAGATACCAGGGTAAAAGGCAATGGCAGCATATCTCGAAACGGTCGAAAATAGCGCCTTTGCAAAGACCAAGGACGAGTGGGCCTCCTGAGGACGTCATGAGCGAAAGAAACATGGATGAAACGGGTACCATGAAAGGCAGACACTAGCCGGGGAACAAGTGTTGTACATGACTATTTCGGTGATTCAAGCAGCCACAAGGAGCACGAACACGCCAGACTGTCCGATCGGGGGTTGATTGAGGTGGACTGTTGATTTTGCAGGGGGAACATATCTTCCGAATGTGGTAACTACTCCGACGTAAGCCGAGCGTAGGATTCCAAACCGTGTCAGCGGCCACAGGAAAGAAGGTCGATACGCACGGTGCTCCGGAACGAGTATAGAAAGGAGGTAAAGAGTAAGAGAATATTCCTCGCTTGGTTCTTCACGCGGCGATAGGTACTCCGCGGCCCCGGCGGCTCGGACCGGGCGGACTCAGGCGCAGCCGGGTGTTCCCGTTATGGCTTGGCGACCAGGTAATATCGATGGAAAGCATCCCAACTCACGGTCGGGCGGGATCTTGCGGGATACGATCGTCGACGTCGCGTTGTTCCTTAAGCGCTTGCCTGTCACAAGGCCGAACAGGCGCTGTTCCACTTTGCGCTCCGCCGGCGTGGGCTTGACCTTCCGGCCGTTGACGGTCTTAAAAGACCGTCACCGTCTGGCCGAACGGCACCGCATCGAGGACCTCCCGCATGGCCCGGACAAACTTGTCGCCGCGCCTTCCATCCCAGCGGGCGTTGTCGTGGGCGCGCTTCTTCTCGAAGACAGCCTTGATGTGGCGGAAAGGAGCGGGTGCGTTGGCCTTCAAACGCCTACCTATTATAAGGCCGAGCCGGCGCTGCTCCTCCTTACGCTCTATCGGCGTAAGCTTAACCGTGTGGCTATTGACGATCTTCGTGCCAGCCTTATCGAAGGACTCCCGGCCAACGACGAGGCAGTATTCGCCGGAAACTGCTAAAGTGATGGGGCCAGTCGACTACGCGGGCGTGGGATCCCTTAGGGGGCTTGGAGACCAAGAAATCGGGACGGGCGAGGACGAGGGAATCGGAGAGGTTGCGGGCGAAGGCAAAGCCTCACGCTGCTCCTAAGGCAACCCGTCGTCTTCCTCGACAACCTCAACCAGAGCTCTACCAACAGCAGACTCGCCAGCATCGCCAGCCTCGGCAGCCTGAGCAGCCTGAGCAGCCTCCTCTGCTCTCTTCGCGGCCTTGCGAGCTTCACTCTCGGCCGCGCTGAGGTTGCCAGACTTCCTCTTGCGCTTGGGCATGGAGCGGGTATCCTCCTCGCCGGGGGGAGGGGGAGTCATCCCTGACGAAGTTGCCATCCTGTACAGATTCCTCATCGTGCTGTTCAGCCGTAAACGATCCCGTCTTCTCTCTTTTCGTGCTCATGCGATCTTGGTGAAGAAGGAGAGTTGTCACCACGTTTGCGTCTCGGCGTTCGATATAGCTCCATGATTCAGCAGTAGTGAACTTATCTTCTACTCTGTTCTTGAATGGGGGGCCGCCGTCAACGAATAGGTCGATATTGGGGCTGAGAAGCAGTAATTAGGGTCAGATATGCCAATGAACGGCAGGTTGGGCCGGTGGACAAGCTTGCCGCCCGACAAAGCCACCTCGGTACGCACCGGCGGGTTGCAGGGTGCTGGCATCGCTATGGGCTGCAGGTCCTCTGCCCACCCACTACCCTATCCACTTCAAGCTTCTGCAAAAGAGACAGGGATGGTTGGGCGAGTTACCCAGTTGCTTTGCTGGTACACCTGATGACTGGCAGGAGGATGGGCACGTTGCCAGGTGAGCAGACCGGCTGCGAGGCATTTGCCTGACTGGGAAACGTCTCCTTTGTGCTTGCTCCAGATCGCCGCCAACGCTGTCACCACCGCCACCTCCTCTTCCGGTTCCTGGGGCGTTCCTCTGGATGTAGATCTGAGCTTTTCAAAGACAGGGGTGCATCCAAACGTGAGCTTCACAATATGGCGAATTGAAGATGTTATACGAGTAGAAGAAAGATTGGGAGCAAGGTTGGTTAAGTGAGTAGCTGTAGGTCGTTGAGAGAAGCGTATCATTTAGGAAATCTCCGGGGCGGGCTAATTATCTTGCAGACGTTCATCGTAAATTCTCGCTGCCAGGTTGGCAATCCGCAACAGATCTATAGTCCTCCACAAACTCTTTTCAAACAGCAGACTTACCGTATTATTACCAGAACCATCATCACCAACACTCCTATCTCCCCCATACTTCTCCTCCGCTCAGAACACCAACCCATCCGACGCAGGCGGTCCTTTGTAATCTGTATCCGTAACATTAGCATCAGCGACCTTTACCAGACAGAGGGGCTCCGCATCACGGCCACCACCATACTCACATTTCCTCGAATGCACCAAATACCAAACCCCCGCAATCGCCATGAAACCCACCAACACCACACTCGCATAATTCATCGTCACCTCATCCACCGGCAGCGCCGTCGGCATACTAAAGAACACCAACTCAAACGCAATCCAGCACAACGCCACCACATTCACCACCGTCCCCAACCACATCCCGCAATGAAACCTCGCCCTCGCCACCTCCCGCCTTCCATGCGCCAAACTTATCGCGATGGGGATCGCGTAGCTCAGCGCCAGCGCGATGACGCCGACGGATACGAACGCGGTGAAGGCCGACGTGCTGCCCAGGTTGATGAGGCCGAGCAGCATCTGCACGATGGTGAGCAGGAAGAGCGCCCAAATGGGCACGCCGAACCGCGGCGAGACGCGCGACCACAGGGCGGCGCCGGGGACGGCGTCGTCGCGCGAGATGGCCCAGGTGCAGCGCGAGGCGGCGTTGGTGATGCTGATGGAGCAGAAGAACGTGATGGCGAGGACGAGGAAGATGAGGCCGAGGCCGCCGCCTGTTTGGGTTGTGTTAGAAAAGAGGTGGGGGGTTCAGATATGGTTATTCGGGGAGGGAGAAGAAAGGGGGAAGGGGAAAATAGATTTACCAGGAGATCCCATGACGCGGTGGAAGATGTACGGCAGCGCCTGCGCGTTCGGCGCCTCGAGGATATCGGCGAGCGGCGGCAGCGTGAAGCAGATGGGCAGGATGAAGAAGATGCCGAAGAAGCCTCCAACTGGGACACTGTTGACCGCCAATTCTTCCCTGTCAGCAAACAATCCACGAATGACAACCACCAAGACCACCGCTCGCAAAATTGAACAAAGCAGACGTCAGACGAAGGGAAAAGGGGAGAGTCAGCCAACCCACCCACACTCACCAAAGACTAATAGCCTGCGGCACCTTCATCGCCGGATCATGCACCTCCTCGGCCATACTCGAAATCATACCAATCGCCGAAAACGTATACGCCGCCGGCAACAACCCAATAAAAAACGTGAAACCACCCCACCCGGCAAACGACGTATCGTAGTGCCCCAGCGCCCACGCCGCATCGCGCCTACCCGCATCCGCCTTCACCGACAACGCGATCAAAATCACAAAAATCGACACAGCCGTCCACGCCGCGCACACCGTGTCGACGAGCGGCAGCCACTCGTTGCCCAGCGCGCAAATCGCAAACGTAACCAAACAAATCGCGTAGAAGATGAGCAACAGCTGCCAGTCGCTCGCCACCCAGTCGTCGTGGTACATCGCCACCGTCCCGGCAATCAAGCTCGCGAAACCGAAGTTCACGCTCAGCGTAATCGTCCAGTTGCCGATCAACCACGTCCACCCATTCACGAACGACAACCCCTTCTTCAACCCCGCCGGCGCCAGCTGGAACGACCAGTAGTACGGCCCCGCGCTCGTCGGGTACCGCGACGCCAGTTCGGAGAGGGAGAGCGCCACGCATTCGTCCAGCGCCAGCACGACCAGCCATCCGACGAAGATGGCGAGGGGCCCGCCGCCGTAGATGGCGCTGAGCAGCGGCCCGCCCTCGCCGTACGGGATGGCGGCGATGGCGAGGGTTTGGAAGAGGAGGTGGAACATGGAGCGGTTGCGGTGCAGGGCCGGCTTGTAGCCCAGGACGGCGAGCTGGTCGGATTCGGTGGCATCGGCGACGGTGCCGACGATGGGGTTGTTGCTGGGGGTTTTTTCGAGGTCCGGGACCGGCGCCTCGGTGGGCGTTTTGATGTCGGTGTCTGTGCCCATGGTTGTTGGTGATGGAGGGCCCGATGCGTGGAGTATGGAGGTGACGTTGTGGGTAGTGAGAGAGCTTGGCCTGCAGGACAAGACGTCTGGACGGGAGCGCAGGCAGGGTGCCGCCGAGAGGTATTAAAGTAGCAGAGAGCTAGCTAGCCAGACCGCCGGTAACGCGCAGGCGGCGGGCCTGTGCGGTTACACGCTGAAAAAAGCAGTAAACGCGTCCAACAGCCAATATCTATGCTCGGCACCAATCATCGTCCGCCGCTCTTCTCGCGCTCTGTACGGTGATTGGACGGATTAGGGAGCGGGTGGCTGTTATCATGGTTACGCAACTTCAGTTGGTTTTAGGTATGCGCTTCCCCGCGTTGCACTAAACTGCTAGTGGGCCACAGTTGCGATAAGTTTTCCCCGGCAGGATAGCAGCACGGCCGCCATGCCCATTTAATGCCTGCATTCGGTAAGCCCCGAGGCACACACACACACCCCGGCTCGCGATAAGCAAAGAAACTCAACGAACCCTACCATTCTGATCGAGCACAGCTATCGACAGACACATATATCAGCGAACCGCAAAAAAGCACCATATCAGACTTCGAAACCCCTCTCTCCCCCCCTCATTCCCTCCACACCACCCCATCCCCCAACCATGCTCCCCACCCCCATCCAGCAAGCCTGGGAAGCTTGCTCAAAGACCGACACGCTCTTCATCCTCGTCTGCACCGTTTTCTGCTGGCCCATCATCCCAGCCGTCGGGCTGGGCTACAGCGGGTACAGCACGCGCAAGAGCGGACTAGCCTCGTTCTACCCGTCGATTCTCGCCATCGCGTGCTGCTCGATCCAATGGTTCGTGGTGGGCTACACGCTGGCGTACGGCGGCGGGGACGGCGTCGTCTTCGGGGATTTGAGCTACGCGCTGCACCGCGGCGTGCTGGCCGAGCCGGTGGGCACGATCCCCGCGATCCTGTTTAGCGAGTTCCAGTTGGTGTTTTGCGCTACGGGTAAGTGTGGATCTCCCCGAGACGAGGGGGAGGGAGAGAGAGACGGCGCAGAAGGTGTTCCTGGAAACTTTAAACTGACGACCAGCAGTCTGCGTCATTTCCATCGGCGGCGCCTGCGAGCGCGGGCGGATCCTCCCGCTGATTCCATTCATCGTGGTGAGCACCTTTCTTCCAACTTCCCCCCTCCATCCCCTCCCCACCTCCCCCAGCTAACCACCCCCACCACCCCGCACAGCTCTGGGCCACATTCATCTACTGCCCCCTCGCCCACATGGTCTGGTCAGACACGGGCTACCTCTCCACCCTCGGCGTCCTCGACTTCGCCGGCGGGACGCCCGTGCACATCTGCTCCGGCGCCTCCGCCTCAGCACTGAGCCTCTACCTCTCGTACCCGCTCTTCCGGTCGCGCAAGTCGCCCGGCACGCGAACTCCCTCTCACCTGGCGCTGCACCGGCCGCACAACAGCATGTGCCAGCTGCTGGCGCTGATCGTCATCTGGAGCTCGTGGCTGGCCTTCGACGCGGGGACGACGCTGGCGCTGAACTTCAAGAGCGTCATGGCGCTGTGCGTGACGAACGTGTGCGCGTCGGCGGGGGCGTTGACGTGGGCGGGGATGACGTATTGGGAGGAGGGCAAGTGGTCGTTGGATTCGACGTTTATGGGGGCGATTGCCGGGTTGGTTATGATTACGCCTTGTGAGAGTTCCTTTTGTTTTTTTTCCTCGTTGCCTCCCCCCCGTTCTTGAAATCGAAAGATGCAGCAGAGAGAAAGAAGGGAGGACTGATGATGACTTTTGCAAAAACCACAGCCGCCGGCTTCATCGACATGCCCACAGCCTTCTTCTTCGGCATCGGCGGCGCCGTCGTGTGTCGGCAGGCGCTGCGGATTAAATTCACTTCCGCGGCGCGGCGCTTCAAGTGGGTCGACAACGGCGATACGTTCGCGACGCACTGCGTGGGCGGCGTGCTTGCCACCATCGCCACCGGCCTCTTCGCGCGGAAGGAGGTGGCAGCGTACGACGGCGAGACGGACATCGCCGGCGGCGTCTTCTTCGACGGCAACGTGCGGCAGCTGGGGGTGCAGCTGCTCGAGGCTCTGATCGGGTTTGTTTGGTCGTTTGTGGGATCGTTTGTGTTGTATGCGTTGATTGATTGCATTCCGGGATTGGAAGTGTTGGCGGATGATGAGTATGTTGGACATTTTTTCGTCTTATTCCTTGAGTGGATTGATCATGAAGCTAACGAGGGTCACAGGAGCGTCGTTGCGGGGATGGATGCATCGCAGATGGACGAGTCGTTGTACGAGGCGCAATGGGCCGAGGAGATCGACTACCATCCGTTCGGGAAGGACTCGGTGAGATTAGAGTAGAAAGGCAGCATTCGATAGAGACGCCGACCAGGCTCCGACGCGCCAATACCCTTAGAAAGCGGCGGACTTGAAGGCAATACCCTCAAAGCACTCCCACCAGTCGGCAGACGGCCAGCCGGATTCGCAATCCCACCTTTGGCACAGGAACTGTTCCATGAGCTGGATGCTTCCAAAGGCCAAGTAAGTAGCGTTAGTCTTCAATGTTTTTAGTAGCAACTTCCTATCCGCTTCAATCGAGCAGTGAGACCCGATGACCAGAACGGGGAAGAGCATGCAGTGAGCAATATTCCCCGTGAGATTCTCCTTGCAAATAGCTCTAACACCATCCCTCGTCGCCTCCTGAACCAGCTCGTGGTCCGAGTCAAGGTTGCATAGAGCGCGGTACATGTAAATGGACGCCGTGGCGCGGTACGAGCTGCAGAAGGCGGCCCAAGACTCACGCAGCACCTTGTCCGCAACACCACCGCCGCCAGCATGCGCGTACGCGAAAAACCGCACGTCCAGCTTCTCCAGCGCCGACTGGATCGACAGCAGCTCATCAATCGGCACCGACTGCGACGGGTCGCGCGCCATGCTCCCCAAGCTCGCGAGGCGGAACAGCGTCGACAGCACGCCCAGAAACGGGTCCTCGGCCGACAGGCAGCCCCACCACGACGGGCGCCCCGCGCGCTCCATGACCCAGTCCTCGTCGAAGAAGGGCGGCTGGCCCGTCAGCAGCGAGTGCACGAGGTCCATGGTGGCGAAGATGGACACGGCGAACGACGAGAGGCGGTGGTGGGTGCTGTTCAGGCGCGTCAGGCAGCCGCCGTGCGAGAGCAGCGCCTTGCCGCCCTGGAAGTGGCACGCCATGGCGGCTGCCTCGTCGCCCGGGTCGATGATGCCGTCCAGCACGCAGTGGAAGACGTTGGCGATGAAGAGGACTTCGGGAGTCGACGAGATGACGCGTTGATCGGCCGCGAGCTGCTTGCGGAACACCTCGAGCGCGGCGAGGCGCGCGCGGCCCTTGGCTTGCAGGATGGATTGCGAGGTGACGTGCGTGTCGAGGGCGTGGTGGGCGTTGGAGATGGCGACGACGGCGTGTTGCAGGGCGGGATCGCTGCTTACTTGGGCCAGGTCGATGTCCAGGTCGTCGATGCCGAGGTTGAAGCGCGGGACGACGGCGTGCGAGAAGTAGCGGAGGAAGGTGCTGTCGGTCATCGGCGGGGGGACGGGGCGGGGGACCCGCAGCATCTCTTTTGCCGTCTCGGTGGTTTCGGATGTGGGTGTTGTTGTGGGGGGTGCGAACGGCTCGCTGCGGCCCGCCAGCTTGCCACGCGCCGCAACGCCGTCAATCCACTTCAGCGGCGTGAGCGAGTAGTCGCATGGTTGCTGGTTGGCGATGCAGCGAGAGCAGCAGGGCCGTTTCAGGTCACACAGGACCCGGCGTTTCTTGCAGCGCCAGCAGGAGCCGTCAACCGTCCTGGATCGTTGCGGAGGCATGACTCAGCGGTGAGGGCCTCTGCCGAGGTGAATAGCATGACCAAGGATACTCGCGGAACAGTTGCGTGGTGAGAAGAATTCTCGGAGGCTTTGCGAAAGTGAATGAGTGGGAATGGGAGAGTAAGGTGAGATGGCGAAGTGAAGTTACGGGTGAACGGGTGGGCGAATAATCCCGCGATAAGGTTGATAAGGAAACTCAAATTCCAATTGGGGAAAGCCTCCAAAAGCTTCACCCCGGCGGGCGTCATCTTGACGGCTAGCTGAAGCTTATTATGTCCGAACATATTCATCTCATCTTAAATCTTGCCCATTCGCGCTGCAACATTCGCATCGATTTTCTAAAGCGCCAGTCGATTGCTGAAGCGGAGTCAGCGATAAGTAAACTGCTTATTCGCTTTAGGCATAGCGTGGTCCTGGCCTGCTCGACTTGACGGTGAAGAGCTATGGACTGCTCTTGTTGATAGTCGGACCAATGATCCGGTCGCAGATATAAAGCTCAAGAACTTGTAGGTGTAATAAGCGGCCACCTCGGATTTCCCGTTCAAGATCGAAACTCAGATTGAGTGTGAGCCACGGTGCATAGAAAACGGCTGCGCTAACCGGTATAGGGTTAGCGTATCCTTAGTTCAGGCTGATGATGCTTGAACTTGTCTTATTATCGATAGATATAAATCCGTAAAGAGGCACCTAGTAAATAAACGAAAAACGATGAATTTACTGTAGTAGTAGCACAGATGATAGACGTTAGTGATACATCGGGGCGGAAAGGGATAGAAATTTAGATTAGATGCGAGTAATGTGCGAGTATTGTGTATTTCAAGAATCAGTATAACGCGTGCAGAGCTTCTACGGCGTGGCTGCGGGCCTGGTCAGAACCCGCCCTTCCTCTAGAACGCCTCATACTACTTTGAGAGCAAACTGATCCGTACTGCGGCATAGTCAGAATAATCGATGTCAGTCTTCTTGTAACATTTCGCGAAGAAAACAGTTGATGGTACACCGTCCTGCCTTTTCTGGCTAGCTCGTAATACGAGCCCCATTTTCGTCTATAGGCAGCTTTGCAACTACTCCAATGGAAGTGTGAAAGCATCGGACGCAGCTACAATGACGTACATCACCTACATCGCACGATCTCTTGCAATTTAGCAAGGACTGGCATTTATCCATCGTCAATGTTTACAGTAAAGTGGGGTGTGCTGCAGCTACCCCGCTTCGTGTAGCCAGCATCATGCGATAAGTGCTCGGCAATGTTTCCCGCGAATGACCGACATCCCCGCATCGCACCTCTCATAAAACTACTCGCCGTGTTTCAGAAGGCGGTATCTCACAAGAACGCCACAGAAGATGGCCACGTTCAAAGTGAAATCCCTCGACTCAGGCCAGCCTCCAGACTGGTCGAATCTGGAAGTGCTCCACCGCAACACACTCCCTCCACGCGCATCCTTCTTCAACTATGCATCTCCAACCGCCGCGCTCTCGTACGACCCGGTGCAGTCAGAGTCGACGTTGAGCCTCAACGGACAGTGGAAGTTCAACTACGCACCTTCGCCAAACCGCGTCCCGGATGGTTTTCAGCAACCCGAATTTGATGTGGCAGCATGGCCGGAGATCGAGGTGCCTTCGATGTGGCAGATGGAGGGCTACGGGAAGCCGCACTACACCAACGAGCCGTACCCGTTTCCGGTGGATCCTCCTCACGTGCCCATGGACGACAATCCAACGGGGAGCTATCGGCGCACGTTCACGGTGCCGAAGGAGTGGGTGGGAAGGCAGGTGCGGTTGAGGTTCGAAGGCGTGGATTCGGCTTTTCATGTGTGGGTCAACGGTAAAGAGGTGGGCTATTCACAGGGCGCGAGGAACCCTTCCGAGTTTGATATCACGCCGTTCTTGGATTTTGAGGGGGAGAACACGTTGGCCGTTAGTGTGTACCAGTGGTCGGATGGGAGCTATCTCGAGGACCAAGGTAGGCCCTTTTGCGAACCTCCTTCAACAATCACTGACGAGAAGCAGACCAATGGTGGCTCTCCGGCATCTTCCGCGACGTCAACCTCCTCGCATTCCCCAAGGCCCACATCCAGGACTTCTTCGTCCAAACCCTCCTGGACGACCAATACCGCGACGCCGTCCTCAAACTCGACGTCACCGTCTCCGGCCCGGGCTCCATCAGCATCCAACTCCTCTCCGCCGACAAACGCACCGCCATCCTCACCACCACCCTCCCCGCGCCCTCCCCCGGCGTCCACACCACCTCCCACCCCATCCCCACCCCGCACAAATGGACCGCCGAAGACCCGTACCTCTACCACCTCGTCCTCACCTTCAACTCCGATCAAACCCTCGCCCACCGCATCGGCTTCCGCCGCGCCGAGATCAAAAACGGCATCTTCACCGTCAACGGCCGCCGCATCCTCTTCCGCGGCGCCAACCGACACGAGCACCACCCGCGGCGCGGCCGCGCCGTCGGCGAACAGCTCCTCCGCCACGACCTGCTCCTGATGAAAACGCACAACATCAACGCGATCCGCACATGCCACCAGCCAAACGACCCCCTCCTGTACTCCCTCGCCGACGAGCTAGGGTTCTGGGTCATGGACGAAGCGGACCTGGAAACGCACGGCTTCGCGTGCGTCGAGGAGGCCGCGCTGGCCGAGGAGGACCGGCGGAAGCCGTATGAGGAGAGGAAGAAGATGATTTACGGCGCGGCGGCGCGGTGGACGAGCGATAACGGGGCGTGGGAGGCGGCGTACGTGGATCGCGTGCGGGCGATGGTGGAGAGGGATAAGAATCACGCGTGCGTGGTGATGTGGAGTCTGGGGAATGAGGCGTTTTATGGGAGGAACCATCGGGCCATGTACGCGTGGGCGAAGGAGAGGGATCCGGGCCGCGTCGTGCATTATGAGGGCGATACGCGGGCCGAGACTGTCGATTTGTGGTCGTGGATGTATCCGCGGCATGAGGCGCTGCGCGAGTTTGCGGAGGGCTGGGATGGCGGGAAGCCGCTTGTGCTGTGCGAGTTTGCGCATGCGATGGGGAATGGGCCCGGCGCGTTTGAGGAGTATATGGAGCTGTTCTACGAGCATCCGTGTTTGCAGGGTGGCTGGGTGTGGGAGTGGGCGAACCATGGCCTCGAGCATACGACTGCTGATGGAGAGAAGTTCTACGCGTACGGCGGCGACTTCGGCGACACGCCCAACGACGGGACCTTCGTCATGGACGGCCTCGTGCGCTCCGATCACAGCCCCGCGCCGGGCCTGCTAGAGTACAAGAAGGCAATCGAACCCGTGCAGCTCGTCGACGTCGCCGCGGACGCTTCCTCCGCCACCGTCGTCAACCGCTACGACTTCCTGACCCTCGACCACCTAAGCTGCCGCGTTGCGGTCGTCGGCGACGGGTTCATCGAGGACTTGGGCGAGACGGTGGTTCCGACGGTGCTGCCGGGCAAGCAGGGAGCCGTCGCGCTCCCAAACGGCGTCGCGGATGCCGCTCGTCGCCCAGGCAGCTACCTCCAGCTCTCCTGGACGCTGAAGGCCGCCACGCCCTGGGCCCCCGCCGGCCACGAGGTCGCGGCGCACCAGTACCTGCTCTCCCCCTTCCCGGCCGAAGACGAGCGTCCCGCCTCCTCCGCCGCGGCGCCCATCACCACGTCCCAGCCCTCCTCGGTCGCCGCTGACCTCGTCATAACCGGCCCGAGCTCGACGTGGCGCTTCGACCTAGCCACCGGGCTGCTGGCATCCTGGACGAAGCGAACGGGAGGAGAACAGCTCGAACTCCTCCACTCCCCACCCACCCTAACCTTCCACCGCGCGCCCACCGACAACGACCTTGGTGGAGTGGCGAAAGATTGGGACGAGAAGCTGCTCGCGCTGGCCCGCCCGCACTGCCGCAGCGCCAGCTGGCACACCGACAACAGCGCCGGGGCCGGCACGGTCGTCGTCGAGACGCAGCACCGCTACGCGCCGCCCGTGCTGGAGTGGTGCGTGTGGGTGAAGACGAAGTACGTCTTCTACGGCACCGGCGAGGGCGTGGATGCAGATGCTGTTCGTATCGAGGTCCACGCGCGGGCCGAGGGAAAGAACCTACCGCAGACGTTCGCGCGGTTGGGCTGGGAGTTTGGCCTCTCGCCTACCGCGGCGTTCGAGACGGCGGAGTGGTTCGGACGCGGGCCCGGGGAGGGGTATCGGGATAAGAAGCGGAGTCAGGCGGTTGGGAATTGGTCTGCCCGCATCGAGGGAGATGGCGGCGGCGGCGGCGGCGGCGGCGAGGGGAATGTGCTGTGGACGGAGTACGAGGTGCCGCAGGAAGGTGGGAATAGGACGGATGTGCGGTGGGTGAGGTTTTTGGGGGGGGCGGAGGGGCGAGGACAGCCGAGGTTGACGGCGAGGTTTGTGGGAGGTGAAGGAAACTTTTCGGCGAGTCATTACCGGGCGGAGGATGTGGCGGAGGCGGGGCATCCGTGGGAGCTGAGGAAGAAGAGGAGGGAGGAGGTGATTGTGCGGTTGGATGTGGAGCATCAGGGGTTGGGGACGGAGTCGTGTGGGCCGGGGGCGTTGGAGGAGCATCAGCTTAAGGTTGGCGAGGGGTCAGAGTGGGAGTGGGGGATGGTACTGTCGTAGGTCTGAGTAGAGTTGTCATGTGGAGAGACTTGTTGAATGCTTGAATGCTGAATGAATCTTCGCTACGAAATCGATTCAAGGATTCTCGGGAACGACTCCATGTCCAGGTCATTCTTCTCAGGTCCTTTAAAGGCATTCAACATGCGTGTGTCACTTAAGGAAATCTAGAAAGAAACTATTGACCTAAGACACCAAGGATCATAGACATAGTTGTCCGGCAGATTCGGACGCCACTCTGTACTTTAGCCACGCCATCAT
Organism: Lasiodiplodia citricola; assembly: GCA_023089105.1. Taxonomy (NCBI): domain Eukaryota; kingdom Fungi; phylum Ascomycota; class Dothideomycetes; order Botryosphaeriales; family Botryosphaeriaceae; genus Lasiodiplodia; species Lasiodiplodia citricola. The sequence goes on from JAJNLL010000027.1 coordinate 404,700, forward strand.
TTAACTTCATACGTCCGACGAAACATTTCGTCAACACCAGCCAAGTAGTACGTTCCTGGAACCAGTCTAGTGAGATCCGAAACTGGCGTATAGCTGTTCTTTTGATATGCCTTCTCCCGTACTTTGCAAGCCTGCCAACCAATTAGCGGTGCGTCTCACTCCCACTATTTCATGGATACTACTTACCTCGTCGTATGCCTGTGGGGACAAAACATGCCTTTTCTGCAACCTAGACAGCAGGTCGACCTTCCGGACCATGTCAGAGACATCGCCACGTACAGTCAAGCTGAAGAGGGAGCTTGCAAGGCCGCTGCCGTAGCTAAAGAGACCGATGCGCTTGTCTTGAAGCTTCTCACTACCTAAACTTGCAATCAAACTGATGAGGCTGCTATAGACACTTGCAGTATACGTGTTGCCACACATGGTAGGTGCCATGAGGCCGGGCTGCACGCGCGCGATAAAACGTTTCTTCGCGAGCGCCACAAACGTCTTCTCAACCTCCTTGTTAGTCAAGCTTTCTTCGGGACTTAATTTCCTCAGCTCCGGGGCGACTGAGGCAAATTGCGGATGGTCGGGATTCCGAAAAAAGTCATTGTACAGCAAGCGCGCGAAGGATTTCTCCACGAGCTTGCAGGTCGGGGCATGGAAGACCATGTAGTCAAAGTAGTCGAGTGGTAGGTCGGCGTCGCTACCGGCCGGCTCCGAATCTTTCCATAGGCCGTTCATCAATGTCCTGAGAGTGTTCTTCCGGTCGTGGTAGCTCTTGTAGCAGGCATCCACTGCTTGGGTGTAGCATTGGACGGAATATTGGCCATCAATCAAGGGATACTCGGATTTGAAATCGGCCTTGTAAAAGTCATAGGCGTGCTTGAAGTAGGATCCTCGCAACCCGGCGTCAAGGACCAAGGGAGCATTCGGTCCAATTAGCATGGCCACGCATCCAGCCCCTCCCGTTGGTTTTGCGGCTGGCTGATTGTACAGCGCAATGTCGCCAGCCACAACGATAGCGTCCCGCCCATCCCAGGCCGATGACTCAACCCAGTTAATCGTGTTGAACAGGGCATTCGTACCACCGTAACAGGCGTTGATGGTGTCGCAGCCTTCGATGTTCGTGTTACCATACGGCTCAAAGAGCTGCATGAGCACCGTCTTGCAAGACTTGGATTTGTCTAGCGGCGATTCGGTGCCAACTTCGAGCCGCCCAATGGACTTTGGATCAACATTGTATTTCCGAAGTAGAGATGAGACTGTCGTGAGCGCCATCGAGTATGTGTCTTTTGAAAAGGTAAGCTTCATTGTATCATAGAAACGTCATCGAATCGTTACCTTCACGGTCGTCGCAAAATGCCATTTGCGTCTGCCCCAAGCCGATCGTGAATTTCCCTGGGGCGACACCTAAGAACTTTTCAAGTTCAGTCTGATCGACGCACTGAAGGACTGTTAGCGTCTGAGTGGGTGAAACCGAAACACTTCGAATTGCTGACTTGATTGGGGAAGTAGAATTCCACGGCTTTAATGCCAACATTCTGCGCACGCGATTGCATATTGACAAGTGACACGATAAACTTTTGCTGTATCTGCAAGGAAATTCTCTATTAGTCCATGTACAAATATAAGACACTGCCAAGTTCTGCAGCCAATGGTTCATTCGGATGGCTCTCGGAATACATCCCCGATTTGGTATCATCTTTCGGGCAATCCAGTTGTCGCTAGTCGGCGAAAGCTTCATCCGAGTGTTGTAGTCGTCAAGTGCTCAGTTTGCCGTCAATTTGAGTAGATTCCATCCACGTAGAGATGCTCTCCATTCAGGTCAGGCTTGTAGAAGTCGTGGACATGAGCCATGTAGGCCCTCCTAAGCGTAGTAAGATCTGTCAACGTAGTAACGTAGCCGGCATCACCGATCTGAAGATATTTTCTCGCCAGACTTGTTGTGTGCGGCGGAACCACTTCTCGGAGCTGGTGTTTTTGAGAAGGCCCGGTGAGCTTGGAACCTCTTTACCGTTTCGGTTATCTCTCCGAGGCGTAGCTTCAGGTCGAAAAAAGCATCCGACGTCTAAGCTTGAGCGTCTGGAAAATCTTCCTGCGGGACTAGATAGGAAAACACCGCTGCTGCGCGCGCAAAAGCTGTCGTGACGAACCCATTGCCGGGGTCCTAATGAGTATCTATTAAGGCGTTACATCAACAAACGTTCATCTACCGCCACTGCAACAGGTGGCAAACGAAATCATCTCACCGGCCGTTTTAAACAGTACTTTGACTTATATCGCATCCAGCACTGGACACTGTATGCTCATCCCACGATCCTCTCCGAATAGCCAAACTTCCTGCATCACCCCTTAGCCCCTCTATACAAGCTCTTGAGTTCTTTTCGTATCCAATCTCTATGTCGCCACTCGCCCCAGTCTACATTATCGGCGCCGCCCGTACCCCCCTGGGGATGTTTTAAGGGTATAATCATCATCTAAGTCATTTTCTTCTTACTAAAAGCTAACTTTTTATCAGGTTACTAAGTAGCTTGACGTTAAATAGATATCGTTTCTAAAAACATTTATTCGATCTTTAGCTTTTTAAATCTTTTACAAAAATATGTTTAGAGTAACTTGTAATACTAAAAACTTTATTAAATTCTTTTATAGAACTATAATAGCTTAAAAAAAGAGGAATAGCGCTCTTATACCTCTTCTCTAAGACTAAGTAGAATACTCGATGGGGAGTACAGCCATATCGTCTTGTATCTCGGACATTTCCTCTTCTGGTAAGGCCGAGCCTTTCCGGCGTCGCATACGCGAGCGAGAAAATCCTTTTCCGTCATTTCTTCCACCTTACGTGTATTGCCAGAGATACTATCTCAGAACTCGGCTTAACGTCTAACACTCTGGCGCGCAGCTTGAGATGAGCCGTAATCAGTTCGTCAGGTCCACCATCGTCAGCCCATTTCCGAACTTTTGGACAGGGAGTTGCTTCGATGGGCTCGAAAACGGACCCGGAATGACCAAAAAAAAAATAGCCTGTCAACGTTGACTTGGATTTTTTTTTTATTGTATATGAGTTTGTTGTCAGGAACCGCTCTGCGATTATTAACCGGAAAAGCCAGTAAGCGTACTGCATCAGCAGCGTAAGGCCAAAGCGCGTCGTGTTCCAAAAGAGTGTTCGAGCCTATACAATCCGTTAGTGAAAAGACACAAAATCTATATCAATATCTCCTGCATTACTTTGTATGTTTTGAGCTAGAGCGACCATTTCAATCTGCATCTGAGAATAAGATTTGTGGAATCTTGGCATTCAATGGTCTCGATCTGAGCTGATGAGGCTATTGACAAAGACGTAATTGGATCCGAAGGCGATGCGCGAAGCTCCGAGTCAGAGGCGTCACGATTACGATAAATCTTGCCTGCTCTCACGCTGTTGTCTGGATACTCAGTCAGCTCTACTTCGACATTGTTTAACATTTAGTTTCCCAGCGAACAAACTTGTTTACTGACAAGAACGACGCGCTCACCTATCGGTTGTGCCTTCGACTAACAGCGACAGCGTCATATTCTCGGGCGTGGTCATCACCATCTCTCCTAAATGGAGTGTCTATCGGCTAGTAATCAGGATTCCAAGCCACTGACGCCTTCCTTCATGGTCTCTGCACCTGGTAAGGTTATTATGTACGGAGAACACGCTGTCGTATACGGCAAGGTTAGAGGAACTTTTCGATCGTTGTCTAGAGTTAACGTAGAGTTAGGCTGCCATCGCGGCTTCAATTTCCCTTCGCACTTACCTACTCGTGACGGCCATCCCCAAGTCAAACCACACCATCTCCCTCCGCTCCCCAGACATCGGCCTTGACCACACCTGGAATATCGACGATCTGCCATGGTACGCCTCTTGTGAAGCTAAACAGAAGAACCATACCCTGGACCTAGAGCTCGTCGAAGCTCTTCAACAACACATCGTAGTGGTATCCCCCAGCAGGCTTGAGAATATACGCAGAGTTCACCAGGCCTCGGCCTTCGCATTTCTCTATCTCCTACTATCTCTTGGCTCACCTGATTTGGACCCCTGCATTTACGCTATTCGCTCGACAGTACCTGTCGGCGCAGGCTTAGGAAGTAGTGCAAGTTTAGCTGCATGCATAGTTACTGCACTGTTGCTTCAGACGAAAGCGCTGAGCATTCCAAACCAACGCGAAAATACACAAGAATCGAGACTACAAATCGACCTTATAAGCAAGTGGGCTTTCGTCGCGGAGATGTGCATCCACGAAAATCCGTCGGGAGTGGACAATACCGTTTGCAGCGGAGGAAAGGCCGTGATGTTTCAAAGGAACCCGCTATACTCAGCGGTAGTCACTCCGCTGCGCCACTTTCCGGAGCTTCCTCTACTAGTGGTGAACACACGAGAGCCCCGCAGCGCGACCGACGAGATCAACAAGGTGAAAACCCTCAAAAATAACCACCCCGCCATCACGGACCGCATTCTGAGTGCTATCCATGCCACGACCGAGTCCGCACACCAGCTCGTCTCCGGGCAGGACTTCAACCCTAAGAGTTCAGCGGTGTTGCAGCATCTGGGCGATCTTATCGCCATCAACCACGGTCTGCTAGTGTCGCTCGGCGTATCGCATCCGAAGATCGAGCGCACGCGCGCTCTCGTCGACCGCCTTGACGTCGGCTGGACAAAGATTACCGGCGCTGGCGGTGGAGGCTGCGCCATCGTCATGCTCAAACCCCAAATCGGAACAGTCCGGAAGAACCAGTCCGTCTCGGCTGGCGTTGCGGACGAATTGGGCCCTGCAGAGCTGAATCCGCCCGCACAGAAGCTGCTGCACTTAGAGAGGATACTGGCTGATGAGGGACTCGAGATGGTTGAAACAAGGCTCGCAGGTGATGGTGTTGGGGTGCTGTGGCCGGCTGTTCTGTGCAATGCCTCCGTCGCAGAGGGCGATTTTGAAGTTGACCAGGAAAGTTTCTTGAGATTGGAGGGTAAAGAGGCCATTGAAGATTTCGTTGGCATCAACGTGGTGATTCCTGATAGCCCGGGAACAGCAGGACAGAGGAATGGCTGGAGATTCTGGAGACGGTGAATCAGGGGGGAGGGTTTTTAACCTCGAAAGATTTTGTGTAACACGAAAATTGTTAGGTGCGCAGAGCGCATGTATGCTTGCAGGAATAAATTTTATCGAGATCATCTGGGAAAGGCGGAATATCCTGGACCTGGAATGAAATAGCGTGTAAAAGTTGTCAGGCCTACCCATTGAAATGCAGCGGGAGAGGCTCCAACCTCGAATTCTTCTTGTGCCTAAGTGTGAAGGAAATGGGCTCAATGAATCTGCTAATTTGCAAGGACCCCCAGCCGCTCCACCGCACACAGTGTAGGGCACCAGTTAAGGCATAGCTTCATAGTTTCCAGAAGGATACTATTTTTGAGATACACCGAAGCTAAAGACCGCAAGGTTCTCTCCTACCCGCAGCCCCTACGTCAACTGGGCCCTCTCCCACAGCAGTTAATATGACCCTTTTGACCCCACTCCGAAGCCTCGATACGGTTCCATGGTCGAGATCTATGACCGATGGTTGAATCGTCGCACCTCTCTCACTAGCCCACCCCTGCTTTTCGCTCAGAAGCGATCGGAAAACACCGGCCACGCGGTGCCGGTTCCGATGAAGGTAAAAGATGACGGCATTTGGACCAGCGTCAAAGGTGTAGGCCGCGATAATCTCCCCAGCCGCTTCGTTGATCCTGCCCACCACCGTGACCGCAGCACGGGACGAACCGTCCATGTAGAATATGGGCGGCTCGCTGTCCAGGCAGAGTGCATGGAAGGAATTGCTGTCCTTCATGGCAAGCCGCCCAAACGTGGCAAAGTCTCTCGCGGCGACGGCTTCCTCCATCTGCCTCATCCGCTCCGGTACAAGATTGGCAGCCCGATGCGCGAACATGTCGCTGGTATGCACTGTAATCTGCATGCCGCGCGTGCTGCTGACGTCCTTCTTGCTGTCTCGGCTCACCAGCACGAGCATGCGCATCTCGGGCCAGTGGCTCGCCGGGGCCAGCTGATACGCCTCGCTGTCGGCGCCGTCCGGCCGCGCGCCCATGCACCATCCCACGTAGCCGCCAAAGAGGCTGCGGCATGCCGACCCCGAGCCCAGCCGCGCGATCCGAGAAAGCGGGGCCGCCTGTGTCGGGAGGCCGTACAGATTCGCGACCGCGCGAACCAGTGCTGCGAACCCGGACGCGCTGCTGGCCAGGCCGCTGGCCGTGGGGAAGTTGTTCCACGTCACGATCCGGACGGCGTAGCTCGACAGCGGCGGGAGTGAGTCGTCGTCAGCCTCGAGGGTCCGGCGGAGAGCGCGTAGCTCGTCAATGCATGTGCGATACCTGGCCGAGAACTCGAGGGGTTCATCGTCCAGGATGAGCTCGTCGTGGTTGTAGGAGCGCGAACACGACACGGTGGTGCGCGTACAGAGGTCGGATTGCGACAGGCTAATCGAGAAGGACGAGTTCGTGGGGAGGTTAAGAGCGACGTCCCGCTTGCCCCAGTACCTGTTTGCTTTGTAAATTGCTTGGCATATAGGTGTGATCCAGAAAACGTACTTGATTACCGCTATGTTCACCGGCGCAGTAACGGTCGCGCTGAAAAGTTCATCCTGGCTCTCTTCCTCAAACATCGTGATCTGGGATTTGCGTGACAAGAGCGCTTGTGTTGAGGATTATACGACATGCTGGAAAGACTCCAACCTGGCTAGGATCCTGGTTGTCCCTGCCACACAGTGCCGAACCCGTTCTTAGAAGCCCGAGGGCCCTCCGGCGCCGTTGTGGCTTCTGCGGGTAAGCCGGAGCGCTGCTTCAGTAGACCCGTGACACTCCGAGCCACGCGTAGAGAAAGCGCATGCCAAATAGCGACTTACGGTAATTGGACCCAGAATACAACCAGAATCAGAACCATCTTACAAATCTGTGGTTATCCTGCAAAGGAACCCCGCCGACAACGATGTCACTGATTGCGGTAATTATCAAGCGACCCGTATCGAAAACTCTAAACCCATCCCTCCTCGCCTACACCCAACCCTTCTACTATATATATTAACATTTTTGTATTAGATACATTGATTCCTTATCAAAATAGATATATGTATATTATTTAGATAGAAATAATTTTCGGGTCTTATTTTATTGGAGTTCTATAGCGCTTTAAAGAGTGTTGATATTGGTGAATTTGGTGGAAGGGTCGGGGTTGGGGTCTCGGGTGGCTTTTAGTAATAGCCATATTTCTGATCCTGCTAAGCTCGTTCCATGGAAGCCTGTACTGTCATTTGGTCGTAAGCATGGCACTTCCAAATAGCGCCATCACCCTGGTTACGAAAAACACATGCGACACCCCGTCAATCAATATCGGCGACGCAGACTTGTCTGATTGTATGCGGTCTAGATCCGTTTGGTGAATAAAATGTGCATTGTGGTGGCCGAGAACGACCAGCCCGTCGGCAAAGCGACGAAGGAAACATGATCATTCTGCGAGAGCACGCAAAAATTGTAAACTTGCACATATAGAGGGCATCGGTGACGAAAAATAATGCGCCTATGCCACATGATGGATATAACGTGAAGAAGCTCGGCGAGCCTAAGGCGTGCTGCCCAGCCATGCGCGTACATCTGAAGAGATGGCAATTGAGTTTCTCCTTCGGACCATATCTGAGGTAGCCTGTACTCCCAGGGAGCCGAACTCGGCCTTTATCCAAAGACGTTAGACCGCAGCTATCGGATGAATCACGGCCGTGGTGATTAAAGGGCTACTTTATCCTGCCATATTACTTCGGTAAACATTAATATGCCAGTCATCTTACAAGAGCCCAGAGAAGCCGTCACCATATCAAGCCTCTCTGATCCTATCCATTGTGTCTTCCTGCTACGACTATTCGAGGATGCCTGCTACAAAGAATAAGCGTCATGGACCTACACGGACTTCTTTGAAGCCGTCTTTTCATACAGTAGGGAAGCGGCGATCTGCTCACTTGACGCAGGGCCTCTACTCTATGGCCACCGTGACCAACAGGACAATGCAAAGTATCATGGCACGAGTGGTCATCGTTGCATTCGCCATCCACGGCCTTTCCGGCGCTCAAAGCCTGATTCTCCTTGGGTTCATGAGTCTGCTCTGCGCGGAGGGCGTCTTGGCATTGACGATCAAGGCAAAACAAGGTAACAACAATTTGTTCCTCCTTGATGGCGTTGAATCTAACTCAGTGGCAGCAAACCTCGTTAGGCCATTTGTGCATTTCGCCAGATCCGCCAACTTGCGCCTCAGCACGGATGCTGTGGTCGCTGAGGAAGTGCTTTCTGCGAAATGTACCTGTCAGGCATCGGGCCGAGACACTTTCGGACACCAATACGAGCAGAGTATTCCGAAGCAGGCCCCTGTCTCGTTCGCCGTGTCCCAGAAAGCACCTGCCACTCACGAGCACGCCGTGCCAAACCACTCAGCTGGCCATGATCGCAATGATTCGGACGTCCTGGATCTGGCCACGCAAGGGAAAATCCCCATCCATGGCCTTGAGAAGGCTGTGGGCGACCACAAGCGAGCGGTTGAAATCAGACGGGTCGTCATATCCCAAGCCGTGGTGAAGGATGCCGCTTCCCTGGCGCACCTGCCCTACACCGACTACGACTTTGCTGCGGTGCACGGCAGATGCGCGGAGAATGTGATTGGATACATGCCCATACCAGTCGGCGTCGCAGGCCCTCTTGTCTTGAACGGGACCACTTACTACGTGCCCATGGCCACCACCGAGGGTGCGCTGATCGCCAGCACGTGCAGAGGCATTAAAGCCATCAACGGCGGCGGAGGCGCGCACGCTGTCGTCACAGATGACGGCATGACGCGAGCTCCCTGCGTCCGCTTCCCAACGGTCGTGCACGCGGCGGAAGCAAAGAAGTACATCGACTCGGACGAGGGCCAAGAACTTCTCCGCAGCGCATTTGCCTCCACCACGAACCATGGTACTCTGACGAGTGTAACTGCCCGACTCGTCGGTTCGGAGCTCTACCTACGGTTCAAAGCCCGGACGGGCGAAGCCATGGGCATGAACATGGTTGGCAAGGGCGTTGCCAAGGCGTTGAAAGCACTGCAGAGCTCCTCCCGCCCGGAATTCCGCGTCATGGACTTGGGAGCGCTGTCAGGCAACATGTGCGCGGACAAGAAGGCGGCGGCAATCAACTGGATCGAGGGACGCGGCAAGAGCGTCTGCGCCGAGGTCGTTATTCCGGCGGCAGTGGTCAAGAAGATCCTCAAGTGCGAGGTCCGGGATCTGGTTCGCCTGAACATTAGCAAGAATCTCGTGGGTTCGGCAATGGCGGGTGTCTCGGTAGGAGGGTTCAACGCCCAGGCTGCCAATATCGTCGCGGCGGTGTACATTGCGACTGGCCAGGATCCCGCGCAGGTCGTGGGCAGCAGTAACTGCATAACTCTGATGAATGAGTAATACCCGCTCCTCCCCAGCCTTCACTCATTGCCCGTACTGATTCATTCCAGGACCGAGAATGGGCATCTGAAGGCATCTGTCACCATGCCGTCCATCGAGGTCGGCACTGTAGGAGGGGGAACTGCGTTGAGGCCACAAGCGGCGATGCTTGAGTTCCTCGGTCTGCGGGATCAATCAGTAGAGCCGGGCCAGAACACAGCGACGCTTGCGAGTATTATTGCTGGAACAGTCCTCGCGGGTGAGCTTAGTCTTTGTAGTGCTCTCGTGACGCAAGATTTGATCGAGAGCCACATGGCTCTTAATAGAAAGTGAACCGCGTCCAACGCGGTTCTGCAGACAGTTGTCGGCCAAGAAAAGTACCGGATATAACCGCTTTTCTACGGAAAGCCTCAAACGTAACTTCTATTATCTAAATATAACTTTTGTCCAAGGCTTTTCGCGGAGAAAGATTATACTCGTAATTTTCTTTTACTGATCACTAATAACGAACTAGTTCTATTACATAGTTAGTAGCTTGTTACACATCGTTTGGGGTGGTGGGAGCGGATAGGGCACATTAGCACCTTAGCTTGATTAAATCGCCGACGGCTTTATCTATGACTAGGTTTGTCCGGAAGTGCCGATCTTGGCGAGCGGTCGGCGAAATGGAGATTACAACCTACAGCCAGGGGGCGGCGTCGCAGGGAGAGGTGGCGGGATTGAAGACCCTGGCGGAGCCGGGACAGTGCAGTCTAGATGCGGCGGTTGGCTGCGCTGCAGCCGCCGTCTTGCAGCGGGCCTTACGTACACAGTAATGTTAGCGCTAGGGGTGGTAATTCTGCCGGCATTGACGCCCCCTGCCGCTGCCGATTTCCACCCCTAGTTAGCGCGCACCTTTTCTAATGCCAAGGTTAGTTAGCTGGACTGCTGTTGGCACTGCCCCGCTACGAAAACTGCGCTAACATTACTTGTACTTCCGACCATAGTAGGTGGCTAGGCGACACGTACACACTATTCGGGACTGCTCCTATGGATCCTAGCACGACATACCGTTGCGCAGAGCAACAATACGGGGAGGCCCACTTCGGGAAATGCGTGCCTGAGATCCGGTGTAGTACTGTGGTCGGAGGGGTATTTGGTATTCGCAAAATTCTATTGGCTAAATCCCATGACGAAGCCTGGTTTTCACCCTGGTCACGGTGGAGCGCGCTGACAGTAAATACTCCCCCGACCACAGTAAAAGCGCTAGGCTGCTGGCCAGCTAGCCAAGCAAATGTTGTGGAGACTCTGGGCGGTGAGGGCAACAGTAAGTGTCAATACAGGCAGTCCGTGCAGGACCTTTTCAAGTTAGCTTCCACCGCTCCGGGTAACCGAGGCTCGGTTTCTAATATACGAGTTAGAAGTCTGCTGCGTGGCAACCAAATGCGTCAACTCCACGAACTCCGAGACGGCCGATTTCACTAGTATCGCATGTGAACGGGGAAAGGGGGACCAATCTCATGAGGCTGCCAGCGGCTGTCAGCGTTGAATTGAACACGGTAAAGCACTACTAGCGCCGTGGAAGGAAGGCCTAAAGACACCAGCTCTTTTGTGTTCTGGAGGAATACAGACACCAGCTTATATGTCCAGGCTGTGGCCCTTCAGGATTTCTCTAGTAAGTGCCATTACCCGTTTTATACTATCCTTAAATGTCTTTACCTCTCAAATTCCTATACCACGATCAGTACCTTTTCCTCTTCGCAAGAGCTACGCGTTGTAGAATGGGAATGCGATATGCTTTCCGCGAGCGTTGATTGGTAGGAAAGGAGTCTGCAACTAGCCGCTAACGAATACGACTTGCGGTAAGACAGGTCTAATTGGGTCTGAAGAGCGCCGACCCTCGCGCGTGTCATGTTTAGGAATTCCTATCCGAGTGATAATTCCGCTACTACCGCATGAGAGAACTCCACAAACGGAACAACGGTCTGGCCTTGGCGCGGCCATTGGCGCGTTGCATGCTGGGCAAGTCTGGCTTGATGTGGTCTTTGCAGAACGATGAATGCCCTTTGGTAGGCACATGAGTCTCTGTAGACTCAGGCTAGCTGAAGTAGGATGACAAGTATTGTAAATCACATCTCTGATCTAGTCGAGGCTCGTGCTTCGTGCGTATCTTGATGATCAGGCAGCCGGATTACAAGGGTGGCACCAGAGCAGTCATACACCTGCGACTCGCGTAAGGAAAGACTAAAGTGTCTTAGTTATGCATTGATCTAGGTTCTAGTGCGACTGTCAGTGCAGCTTGGGATAGAGTATCCGCATGTTGGAACGATCTAAATAGGGGCCACTATCCCTTGAGGACTGCTCCGAACTGTGCTCCGATCCTTTCTGCGCACACAGACAATGTTTACCACGCTGCAGTATAGCCCCGAGAGCGACGCATTGCACGAGCGCTGCAATGCAAATTCCAAGCCCGCATCTACTGGCACCCTGCGCCTTGCGTGCTTGTACTGCAGAGCTAAAAAGGTATCCAGTCCCGGATTTCAACTCCCAGCTGTTGTTTCTGACACTTTGAAGCTCAAATGCAGCGGGGGCAAGCCAGCATGCCAACGTTGTGTTTCGAAGCGTTTAGATTGCACTTATCCCACAAGAAATACCCGTTCGGGTGGCCTCAAGAAGGGTGAGGTGCATAGAGAAGAGCAGAAATCTGTTCCAGTCGACCAGAGCCGCAGCCCGAATGAAGGCTCCACACCGGACAGCACAGCGCGTTCTAACGACTTCTGGAATTATTCGACATTTTCAGACTGCCATGACATGCGGGACATCTTTGCAACTACTGTAGATGAAAACCAGCTCTTCGACACCGTGCTGGTTTCTGATGACGGATCCTTCAGAGAGGCCGGTCCCGAAAGAGCTGTTGCTTCCGAGCCTTTAGAGTCTGGCAGTGGCAGCCCGAGGGCAGACGCTGGTCCATTGAACGATGATATTATCCGCGATGCGTCGTCTCAACCTAGGGACGAAGCAGGTGCAGAAACTATTGACACACGCGAAGCACCGCAAGGTCAGAGCACTGAGGAACCCGGAACAGCCGGGCCATCGGAAGAAGGCAGCCTTGGCCTCTACTTCTCAAGCCTTGAATCGCCCATCGACTGGGACGATAGTGCACTCGCAAACGCCTGGTTCGCGGAGGAGTCTGTTCCACCGAATTCCGACATGGAGGTCCCACAGCGCAGCGCCAGAGAACATGCATCGCGACCGTCAAGCATTGCGAGCACGAGCTGCAATTGCATCAACCGCACCATTGCTTCAGTCGAGCAGTTCAAGTCGCCCAACACCGCGGCACTAACCGAAACTACCTTGGCGGCGTACAAAATGTCCATTGTTGACTGTGAGAAGCTCCTATCCTGCGCTCACTGCTACGCCTCCACGTCCGCAACCATGCTGGTCATCATGGTCTCGGACAAGCTCATCGCCTCGTACCAGCGGTTGTACGCACGTGGTAGCAGGCCGTGGGCATCGGAGTCGCCCGCGGACCCAATCCCGTTCGAAGATCATGCGGCCGGCGCAGCCGCAGCAGATGTCCACGACCAGTACCCTCCGCGGCGGATGTCTCTCGGCGAGTACCCCATCGATTGCGAGCGGGAGTGGGCCCACGTCATGGCGCTGCTGATCTCTCTCCAGCTCACACGCATCCGGGATCTGCTCGAGCGGCTGCGCGTGCGGGTGCTGGCCACCGACGAGCTGCAGATGCAAATCATCCAGCAGCAGGAAACCCGTCTGCGACACATCATGGCCCATTTCCAGAAGAGGGCGAAGGTCTTTATTCCATAGACCGCTTGGTATCGACGATTTCCTACATTCAAAGGCGCTTTCAGGGGGTACGGGAAACATTGGAAAGGATTATGAACAGGCATCTCTCGCTATATTGAGGTTCAGGTAGATTCAAGGACAAACGCGATACACAAAAATGACCATCTTCTTTTCCATACCGCACTCTGTCTCCTAGAGGGGGTTGTGTTTGTATTGCGCACGTCTTCAAATTTATGAAGCAGATCTGAACATGGTCCTTCAATGGAATTCCTCTCGCAGTAGGCCACAACCAAGTCCACCAGATGCTTTCCGGAAGCACTTTTGTGAACGATAGCTTACTAGAATCATTAGAGCTTCTCCTTAGAGGCAGAAAGAAGATAGCTTGTACGCAACTGCTTTGGAGTTTTTCTTTCTTTCTTTTTTTTTGTTGGCGTGTTGCAACGGTATGAGTGTGGGAATCTTGAAGTCATTGAGCCGGAGGATTGAGTGGGGCGCGGCCTGACCTTAACAGGCAATTTTTCTCGGGCGATTCCTCTTTCAGTCCGGCCGAAGCGCTCCAAGCAAACATATCTTTGTGAAATCGTCCTCACCTAACGTACCAACGTTACAGCTCTCCCTCGGCCTTTGTGATACAATTCAAAGAAAAAAAAAATGGGTGTCTTGGATCCGGAAAATGTGCAGGGTCTGGCGTCGAAGCCTGGGGCGCTTGGTGCCGCCTGCCTAGGGACGGTGGGTAGTATTCTCACCTGCATTGAACACGTTCAGCCAAGGATTTTTTGGCGATAGAAAGGCTGAGTGTATGGTGAAATCCAACAGGTTATCTTGTACGTGGTCTCGTGGATGATCTACAACCTCTATTTCCACCCACTGGCCTCGTTTCCCGGACCATGGCTGGCAAGATCGAGCCTGGTATGTCCATGACCCCCGAAACCATGCGTAAGGCGGGATCTATCGGCTGACCAAGTGCGGGAAGCTCTGGCGTGTCTGGCACACGACTTCCGGGCGGATCCATCTCGCAATAGACGAGCAACACAAGCGCTACGGTACGGTCAGCAGCAACCACTGGAGAAAAGCAGGTGGCTGAAGCTGCAAGCACAGGGAAAGTCTTCCGCGTCGCGCCGAACGAGCTATCCTTCTGTTCAGTCGAGTCGTGGAAGGCCATTTACGGGCACGTCTCGGCGCAGAACCCAAAGCCGATGGTTAAGAGCGAGTTCTACGACATGTACGGATCTGGCTACCGGTCGCTCTGCATCGGCAGCGAGCGTGATCCGGCCCGCCACCGTCGCATGAAGCAGACGCTCACTGCCGCCTTCTCGACGAAGGCGCTGCTCGAGCAGGAGTCGATCGTGCGGCACTGCGTGGATGAGTTCGTCGACGCCGTGGGCAAGGCCAGCGACGGCGTCGACGTGACAAAGTGGTTCGAAATGCTCGCCTTCGACATCCTCGGCGAGATGGCGTTTGGGGAGAGCTTCAACTGCGTCAAAAACGGTCAGTCTCTGTTTACTTGGGCGCAACGCTGGCTCACGGCCTGACTGCCAAAATAGGCAAACCGCACTTCTGGCAGGAGCTGATCCTGGAGCACTTGTTCTTCGTCACGGTGCTGGACAACCTCAGGCGATACCCCATCGTGGCTCGCGTCGGAAAGCTGCTCCTCCCGCGGTTCACCGTGGCCATTCGAGACAAGCACTCGGGATACAGCAGGGACAAGGTCGCGAGGTCAGTCGCGGGACAGTCAAACAGTCGTTTCACGCTAACCCCCACGGCTGCAGACGGCTCGCAGCCGAGTCAACGCGCAAAGACTTCCTCAGCAGTCTCGTGTCCAAGGTGCAGGCGGGGGAGCTGGACCGCGAAGAGCTGACGGCGCACTCGTCGACGCTGGTCATCGCGGGCGGCGAGACGGTCGCCACGTTCCTGGCGGCGGTGACGTACTTCTTGCTGCGCACGCCGGCCGCGTACGACAAGCTGCGCGCCGAGATCCGGGGGCGGTACGCGACGGCGGCGGACATCGACGCGCTGACAGCCCAGCAGCTGCCGTACCTCATGGCCGTCATTGCCGAGGGGCTGCGCCTGTACCCGCCGGGCTCGCAGGGCTTCCCGCGCATCAGCCCGGGCGCCGTTGTCGACGGCGTGTGGGTGCCGCGCGGCGCCGAGTGCTACACCAGCGCGTGGTCGCCGACGCACGACGAGGCCTACTTCCACGACCCGTTCGCCTTCAAGCCCGAGCGCTGGCTTGATCCGGGCTGCACCGACGTCAAGGAGGCGAGCCAGCCCTTCAGCCTCGGCCCGCGCGGCTGCCTGGGCCGCAAGTACGTTTTGCTTCCCCGCCACGTCGATTTCGCTGACTAGAGATTGTAGCTTCGCGTACGTGGAGATGAGCCTGACGCTTGCCACGCTGCACTTCCGCTATGACCTCGAGCTAGTCGACGACAAGCTTGATTGGCTGCAGTCGTCGCGCGTGCACGTCATGTGGTGGAAGCCGGAGCTGCGGGTGCGCTTCAAGGAGCGCAACTGAGCAGTGCAATGGAAGGTGTATAGCTTCGAGATAGGGTATTGATCTACGCTTTTTGCGGCAATTCGTGGCTGCGGGATGCCAACGGGGTGGAGCAGGCCCGGCCCGGCCCGGGAGGCCACCGGACACGAGCAAAGGGTAGACGCTAGCTCTAGTTTGGCAAAGGCTGCTCATACGCAATCTGACAAAGTGTTTTAAAACTACGGAGCGAGTTTTGCCGCATTCCTCCGCTCAGTGCTCCACAACGGCCCTTGAATCAGTCAGTCTTTGCTGGAATGCCGTCATCTCCGCGTTCCACTCGCCCATCCACTGCGGCCTCAGCTTGGCCAACCCCTCTTCCACCTCTGTCCAGCGGTCGCCCAGCGTGAGGATCACACGGCCGTTCCACCGGCCTGCAGCCTGCATCTGCTTGTCGGTGTCGCGGCCGTAGCTTTCTACCTGGCTCGGCTGACCTGCCGTCGCGGAAAAGGCCACAGCTAGGCCTACGTGGTGGGCGGTGCTGACGGGCGCGCCGGCGGCAACGATGGGCGCCGCTAGGTCCACCGGGAGCAGCTTCGACACCGTGGCGGCCGGCGCTACGCCGTTGATAGTGGCGCCGCAGAGGTGCTGTATTGACGGGCGTAGCGCGCGCACGAGGCCAACCACCTGCGTTCGGCTGACTTAGCTACAGCGAACGAGGGGGCGAAAAAAAAAAAAAAAAAGACTCACCGACAGCTTGACCGCGCTGTAGACGGGCAGGCTGAGCTCGGGCGCATACGCCGTCGCGCTGCTTATCAGCACAATGGAGCCGCCGGGCTCCTGCTGCCGCCGGAAGGCGCTGACGCTGAGCTTGACGAAGTTGAGCACCGCGCGCAGGTTGACGTCGATGACGCCGTAGCGGGGCTCGGCCAGCTGTCCGCCATCATCCAAAACATCTGCAAAGAGGTCGCCGTCCTGCGAGACGCCGGCGTTCGCGACCGCCATGTCGACATGGCCAATGTCGGTGAAGGCTTCCCGCAGGCTTGCCCAGTCGGCCACGTCGCAGCGCCGGTAAGTCATGGTGCCACCCGCTGCCGCATCGCCGCCCGTTGCGCTGCGTCCGCTCGCCGCCGCCGCCGCCGCCGCCGCGGCGGGCCAAGGGCTGAAGTGACAGTCGAAGCTCTCGTCGATGGGGTGCAGGTCGAGCACGTGCACGCGCGCGCCGCGAGCCTGGAGAATGCGGGCCGTGGCCAGGCCAATCCCGGAGCTGCCCCCTGAAACCATCAGCCATAGACATCCGAGGCGGATTGCGACCAGCACCCACCAGTAATTATTGCAACTTTTCCATCCAGGCGTGGGATGTCCTCTTCCCTAATGTTCAATGACGTCATGGTTTTGGCGCAGAAGGAACAAGTTGCAATATTACGGGAGAAAGCAGAGGCATAATAAGCAGAGCACACTTCGGCCCCGATAAAACTGGAAGACCGAGAATGCCAAGTTCCTGGTTCCCACTTGCCTTTCTAAGCTTGTTTACAATACTTGGAAAATTGAGCGCCATCAAACAGCACCACGCTCGTCTCAGCAAATCTCTCAAGGGAAGTGCTGAAGAAGTGTGCTTCAATCAGCCTTGGCCTGCGGGCCACGCCAACTCCTCACAATACGAGGAGCTCCAAGTTCCAAGACCATCCCGCGCTGTCACCTCTCCGACGAGTGTCCGCTCGTTGACTATCTGCGCATTTCATCTGGCACGGAATTTCGCCGTAGACCCGGGCCACTTTCAGCGTGAAGAGAGTTTTGTATGCTTACTCCCACTCTCTGCTCCATGTAGCACGGTGAGACAGTGCTGCAACGGGCCTCCTTGATTCACCCAGAATGCCCTCTACCGGTGTTGAACCTGATTAGGAAGACACCGAAGTCCGGCCCGTAGATCCAGCGTAGCCGAACCGAAGCTTCAGTCCGAAACGGTCATCCGAACATGAGGCACAGACAATGCTAGTCTACGGCCTTCGAGAAAACAATGGCCACGTCTTGCAGAGACTGAGCTTTCTTATCGTCAAGTGCATCTCTGATATCAAGATAGGCAAATAGAGTAACCAGTAATCTAAGACATTTCGATTGCTGCTGCTCGCTCCGGGAGCCTTTCCGGAGCCTCGGCCAAAGCAACCCTCGACCCCCAGCATGCCAGAATGGGCAATATCTAACAGCGGAGAGTATCCGTGCTTTCCTGCCAAGGCCCGACCTGCCGTGCCTTCCATTTGCAGCATGTCCGCAAAAGCAACGAACCTAGTGAGACGGGTCATATATAAGCCCTCTCAGATTACGCCGTCTGCATCGTCTAACACTCTCTAATCAATCACTGCCTTACGCACTAGCCCATGAATATGCTGTCCGCCGAGAAGATCCAAGCACTTCCGGCGCCCAAACTGGAGGCGGATCTTACCCCGCTCCCACCACCACCTCGATACATCCAGCACAAAAGGCACCCGCGGGAGGAGCAGACCGTTGCCGAAGTTGATGGTTGGTTCCTACAACACTGGCCTTTTGCGAGCGAGAAAGCGCGCAAGAAGTTCGTTGCCGCCGGCTTCTCGACAGTCACTTGCCTCTACTTCCCGCTCGCATTAGATGACCGCATCCATTCCGCCTGCCGCCTACTGACCATTCTTTTTCTGATTGATGGTGAGCAGTCCATGACCCATCTTCTAGCCCCGTCCCTCCTCCCTCCTCCCCACTCCGAGATTGCTAGGTCCTCACGCCATGGCAGACATCCTCGAGGACATGAACTTCGTCCAGGGCAAGGCGTACAACGACCACCTGATGCCGATAATGCGTGGAGACGTCGCTCCGGACCCGTCCGTGCCCTGCGAATGGATGATGCACGAGATATGGGACGAGATGCGCAAGGCGGATCGGCAGCTGGCCGACGAGATCCTTGAGCCCACCTTCACCTTCATGCGCGCCCAGACGGACAAGGAACGCATGCGCATCACCTCGCTGGGCCAATACCTTGAGTACCGTGAGCGCGATGTCGGCAGAGCGTAAGTAAAAAACCCTGAGCGTGCAGATAAGGAAAAAAAAAAAAAAAAAAGAGCGAACACGTCATGCTAATCGAAAACAAGGCTCCTGGCCGCCCTCCAGCGCTACGTGATGGCCCTGCATCTGTCGCCCACGGAGCTCGCGTCGGTGCGCGAGATCGAGATGAACTGCTCCAAGCATCTCTCGGCAATGAACGACATCCACAGCTTCGACAAGGAGCTGCGGCAGGCGGAGGTCGGCGACCCGGAGGGCTCCTTCCTGTGCACCGGCGTCAAGGTGGTGAGCGACGAGAGCGGCCTCGACTACGAGGCCTCGAAGCGCGTGCTCTACATCATGTGCCGCGAGTGGGAGCTCGTCCACAAGAGGCTGGAGCAGGAGCGCCGCGCCGCGCCGGGCTTCACGCCCGCCCTTGAGCTGTACATCAAGGGCCTCGAGTACCAGATGGGTGGCAACGAGCAGTGGAGCGAGACCACGGAGAGGTACCGGTCGCGGTCCTGATATCGGGGTCTTTGAGCATCGTTGTTCTGCATTCCTGTCTCTCTCTTTTTTTTTTTTTTTTTCATCCTGAGGGTATACTTTGGAGTTTGTGGAATAGGCGCTTTTGGATTTGATTTCTAGGATAGCACGAATGTCAATTCATCTTGGGCACGATGCATTCCATGCTAGAAGCCCCAGTGATCTGACCCACACCACGCGACGCTGGTAAACAAAACTCAATCAGCCCGCGTAATCACGTTCGAGGCAAGCTGAATGAGCAAGTGCAGACCACGATACTACTATCAAGACAGGATCTTGCGATTTGTGCGAATGCGCTGGCGTCAGATTTTCAAAGCCCGGCGCTGTGTGGAAAGCCTTGAAATTAACCCTGCGCGGACAATGTCTTGGAATTAAGGCTGAAAGAACGAACGTGCTTGCACGGATACTGAGTCTTACGACATTAGAAGCAATTCTGCGGAAGCCCGCTTCTGCCGGTGAAAATACCGTTGATGTTTTTGCTGAGTGGCCGCAATGTCGATACGGACAGTCTGTCAGGTCACCGCTGGCGGCACTGGAAGTGGTACTTCCGGGAATTACTATATACTATCTGGCCGTTGCGGTACACGTGATCGTATCCGACAAAAATTGATCGGTAGGGCAGTTGCGACCTCTACAGGCAGAGAAAGAATGGTGCAGCGTTACGACCTCGCCCCGGTCGGGAACGTAAGTTCCACTGCGTAACGGTCTCTTATTAAATTCAGTCTACGCGCCGTTGTCTTTATAACTGAGGAGGGCCGCTTCGTCAAAACAAGACCCATGTAAAAAATATACATGCGAGCGCGTTAGAGTTGCTTAATTAGGAAGGGCTCGTACGGCGTTCGGCGATTCCTATATTAGATTATCGGTGACTTGGAGGATCGGGCCGTACCGCTTTAGACAACCCCCGAATAAGATTTTTCTAAAATTACATCTAAAATTTCAAGTCAACTAGGTAAATACCATAGTAAAGAGGAAATGTATACAACTAGTAGGTAGACGTTTATGAAATATAAAATCGCTAAAATAGTATATAACTATTATACTTCTATTTATTTATATAACTACTAGTCCTTGACACCATTTTCTAACAAGTGCTACAGTTTTTTTTTAATCTGGTTTGTAAAGTACGATGTTGTAGGTGGCCATGATCGTGAAATGCGTGTAGATTGGTAAGATGAGCGAGAGGGAGGGTTGCTAGAGGGCGAGTCCTTATCCTCTATCGATGACTAAGTTATTGTACACGTGATATGCAACATTCGGATACTTTAAGAGTCGTTATATAGCAGACTTGTATTTCTACGGCTATATATCTGGATCTACGCCGTCGCCGGCTTACGGCGCTTGAAGAGGACCTTGGCAGTGGGGTCTGGGAGGTATTGTGTCTCAAACTGCAGGCTTTCCGGCCTCTTCTGCCCCGGTGCGAACTTCATGTCGTAGTTCTCGAGCAGGTACACCATGATAGCCTTGATCTCCTGCGCAGCAAAGAAGCGTCTGTATGCACGCGGGATTAGCAGGTCAAATGAGCTGAAAAAGGACGGCGGCGCGGAGGACTTACCCAGGACAGGCGTGCTGGCCGTAGCCGAAAGCCATACTAGCGGGGTTGGAGGACACAAACTGCGCCTTTCCCTCCTGCGCGGGATCGGTCCGACGGATCGAGGCGAAGCGCCACGGATCGAACTTTTCGGGCTCCAAGTACAGGTTAGGGTCCATGGAGATGGCGTTGGTGGGGACTCCAATGGTCGTGTTGGCGGGGATGACGACGCCGTTGGAGAGAGTCCAGTCAACGGTAATGATACGCTCGAAAGTGACTGCGATATCCGTGTCAGCACTGGTATAAGGGGGGGAGGGGGTTCTCGCTTCCAGGAAGAGCACTGACTCAACAGCAGCGGATTGAAGCGCTGGCTTTCCTTCATGATGCTATCCATCAGAGGCATCTGGATGAAGCCCTTCTTGTCGATCTTGCCGTCCGGGCCGATGACTTTGCGGTACTCTTCACGGAGCGTGGCAATGTACTCGGGATGCTCGCAGAGATCGTAGATGAGCTGGCTGGGCGCGGCGGCGCTCGTGTGAATGGCGGCGAAGCTGACAATGAGCAGGATGCTGGCGAGAAACTTGTTGTCCTTCTCCTTCCCGGTGGCCTGCTCGCTCATCCAGTACAAAAGGTCCAGCGCGGACTCACCCGTGCGGGAGCGCTTTTCCAGCAGCGGGATGGCGGCTTTCTCGGCGGCGGCGTAGCTCTTCTTGATGTTGCGGAGCGCGGGGATGAAGCGTGCGACCACCGGCTTCAAGAACTCGGGAAACTTCTTCAGCGTCTGGGCGGCGATGAAGCTGTCGTGGGCGAAGTTGATCGAGGCCTGGACCCACTCGTCGTTGCGGCTGAGGGTGGTGCCGCCAAACATGCAACTGGAGACTCGGGCGACGATCTGGGTGATATGATGGACAACGGGCACTTCTGTCCAGTCGTCGCAAGCCGGGAAGGAGTCCTTGAAGGCATCGATGATCTCGTCCTGGATGCCGACCATGACGCCGTCGAGGTTCTGGTTCAGCTGTGCCTTGACCACCCGCGCATGCAACCTCGAGCGGCTGCCCAACGTGGTGTACTTGCCCTCGAACATCTCGATGAAGGTCCCGACAAAGTCAACCTGGTCCATAGGCGCCGTCTTGAGCTCGTGCATGAACTTGGTTGGGATCATCAGCCGCTCGCCCAGGGCGGTTGGGACGTAGTAAAAGTCGTTCGGCGCATTCTTGTAGCCCTCGATGAGCATGTTTTTGGAGTCCTTGAAGAAGCGTTTGCGGTTTTGGACGATGGCACTTTTCTTAGAGCCGCCCACGACGTGGACACCTCGGAGCAGGCGTTGCTTTGTCTTTTTGGACTGTGCCAGAGCCAGTGTCAGAGCAAGGCATGCCACGGCGATGAGAATCGACAATCGCCGTGTGTCTTCCTGTCCCGTCCATTGCGATGAGATCGCCGAGATGAGGTCGTGAAGCATGATGCCGACCCGAATCACTTGTCGCTGCTGCGGGGGAAAGTGAAATGCCAAGCGGACTCTGCACGCATTTATGCCCACGCGCACCAGCGCATCGGATGTGGTCGAAATTTCCCATTCTGTCGGTCGGGCCGACCATCGCGGTGCATCCAATTCAGACACAGTGAAGGAACGCACTCCACTCTACTAGCAACCGTAAGATTTTATTTGCAGCTTTCCTAGTCGAGACGGTCCGAGGTAGCAGCGCTTATCTGGTTTTAAGAACCCGTGACTACTGGGCTCGCATTTTGCGCGTCGATGCTTCGCCCTTTTCCAAGCATGAAGCTACTTGCAGCTGCCGCGACCCTTGCGACACAGCACCCCGTACTCGCCGTGTCCAGCGTTTTCGTATTGTATGCTGCCATTTTGGTCGTCTATCGGCTCTTCTTCCATCCTCTTGCTCGCTTTCCTGGCCCGAAGCTCGCCGCCGCAACGCTATGGTACGAATTCTTCTTTGATGGCATCCAATGCGGGCAGTACACATTTGAAATTGGACGCATGCACGAGAAATATGGTGCGAGACCCGTATTCGTACCTCTGTCCAAGCATGGCTCTGACCTGCCCGTCTCTCAGGCCCAATCGTCCGCATCAGCCCCAACGAGCTGCATGTGAATGACCCCAAGTTCATCGACCAGCTCTACGTAGCAGGAGGCAAGAAAAGAGACAAGTATGAGTATTTTACAAGTCAATTCGGGTACATAGCATCCACACAAGCTCTCCGCCGACATATTGCTGACAATATTGCAGCATTCCGCAGGTCTGGCCACCGCCCATCAAAAACGCCATCAAACAACGTGCTGACTTTTTTCTTTTTTTTTAAAAAAATAGAGCGTCTTCAGCACCGTTTCACATGACATGCACCGGCTGCGTCGAGGTGCCATGAACCGCTTCTTTTCCAAGGCGTCGGTGGTGAAGCTGGAGCCGCTGATCAAGGACACGATCAACAAGCTGTGCACCCAGCTTGAGACACACTATGGGGGGACGGGGCAGCCGGCGACGCTCAACATGGCCTACAGCTGCATGACGACCGATGTAGTCACAGAATACGCATTCGCGCGCAGCTACAACTTCCTCGACTCCCCGACTTTCGAGCCCAATTTCCATCGCGCCATAGTTGCCGGCTCCAACATGGGACCTTATACCAAACGCTTCCCCTGGCTATTGGCCGTCATGCGCTGTCTCCCGTCGTAAGCTTGCCTATTGCAATTCTCCCCGAACACCAATGCTTTGTTCCCAGCTTCTCACAATGTCTTAGAGCCCTGGTGTCACGACTGGATCCCGAGATGGGCGTGTACCTGAGATTCCAGGAAGTCGGTGGCCCAATGCTTCTTTCCCCGCGCGTCCGTCGCTAACTTTCAGGCAGGACGTGCGCAAGCAGATTGCAGAGATCCAGGCAACCCGAGTTGAAGATCGCAAATCCGGGCGCGCGGGTGCCACCATCTTCCACGAGCTCATCGACGGGGATCTCCCGGACGAGGAGAAGCGACTGGAGCGGATGTGGCAGGAAGGCCAGATCATCGTCGGGGCGGGCACGGAGACGACGGCCTGGTGTGCGTGACACTTTGTCCCCCCCCCCCCCCAACCGTGAGGAAAACGATACGCTGACTTGGCCCCCCCCAAAAAAAAACAGCGCTCTCGGCAACCCTCTTCTACATCCTGTGGACACCGGGCGTGCGAGCGAAGCTGCAGGCGGAGCTGGATGCCGCGATACCCGACGCGACGGAGCTGCCGTCGCTGCAAGTGCTCCAGGCACTGCCGTACCTGGGCGCCGTCATCACCGAAGGGCTGCGGCTGTCGTACGGGGTGAGCACGCGGCTGCAGCGGCTGGCGCCGGAGCCGCTGTCGTTCACGTCGTCGTCGTCGTCAGGCAGCGGAGTACCGACGACGGGGGGCAACAACGACGGCCCCACGACGACGACGACGACGACGACGACGACGTACACGATCCCAGCCAACACGCCGGTGGGCATGAGCTGCCCGCTGGTGCACCTGAACCCGCAGCTGTTCCCGGAGCCGCACGCGTTCCGGCCCGAGCGCTGGCTCGGCGCGCCGCCCTCGCTCGCGGGCTGCATCCTCAGCTTCTCCAAGGGCAGCCGCCAGTGCCTCGGCATCAACCTTGCCTACGCCGAGCTCTACTACGGCATCGCAGGTCTCATGCGCCGTCTCGGCCCGCGCCTGCGCCTCTTCGAGACGGACCTGTCTGACGTCGAGCTGCTGTACGACCGCTTCGTGCCGACGCCGAAGCTTGACTCCAAGGGCATCAGGGTGTTGGTGCAGTGACACGAGGAGGGGGGGGGGAAGGGTGGGGACGTGTTTTTGTTGAACAGTGCAAACTGATTCAATTGTACGCAGAATGCAGCTGAAACTACCTGAATATATACACCAATTGGTTGTGCAAAGTAACTTGACTGGATCATACTTTGGGGGTGGTATCTGCCTTGGTGTTCAAGAAAGAATACGACATGTTTCGTTGTCATTGTCCCGGTGGATGATGCTCAAACATTAGCGAGGAACTGATAACCTCAGCCACGCCATCTTCTTTTGACTCCCATTACTGCTGTAAGCGGGAAGCCAGTGGCATGCTTCATCAACGTATTAAGCTTACCGGATGTGAACTCTTTTAGTTTTTTGGAGGAGACTCGTGGATAAATGCGCTGCAATATTGAATTTAATCATGTATATAATGTGGTATTTCATGCACTACTGCTTCTATAGTTACAGACGCCCAAGGGCTTGAGATATGACTGCAAACAACGGCCAACGAGGCGGGTTTCTAAGTGCAAGAGTCACATTCCATGTGCAATCTCAACGAAAAAGGTCCTGTGCCAAAATCCGAAACGTGACAAACAATCGACTAGGCCCGACGGCGGATGAGGACTTCCTTTTGAGAATCGGGTCTGACCGAAACCTCGTTGATTATGGTGTCCGGGCGGTCACCGGGCAGCTTGAGCTCATACTCAAGCAGCAGCGTGGCGAGGATGAGTTTGATCTCGTTGCTCACAAAGAATCTGCCGGGGCACCTATGCGTTGCGGAGCAAGAGTCAGGCGTGCAAAACAAAAAGATTGGATAGATTACTCACGCTTGGTTTCCGTAGCCAAAGAGCAGCATGTCGGGCCCAGTAGACACAAACTGTACGTGTTTAGCAGGGGCTAGTCTTCGCAAGAGACTGGGCTTACCTGGTATCTGCCCGACATGCCCTGGCGCTGTCTGAGGCGTTCAAAGCGGAACCCGTCGAACTTGGTCGGTTCGTCCCAAATTTCCGGGTCCATGGCGATCTGACTCGACGGCGCGGCCAACCACGTGCCCTTGGGCAGATGCAAGCCATCCGACAGCGTGACGGGGCCGGTGGTCGCCCGGTTGAACGTCATGATGCCTGGAGGGTTGAAACGCTGCACCTCGGCCATGAAGCTGTCCATTTTGACGAGCTTGGACATGGTCGCTTTGGTAATGACGCCGTCGTCGGCGTTGAGGGCCGTTTGTACCTCTTCGCGCAAAGGCTGGATGTACTCTGGGCGCGCGGCCAGGTCGAAGATGATGTTGGTCAGGAGCAGTGCGGTCGTGTGCACGGCGGCGAAGCTTGCCTGCAGCTGCTGAAGCGCTTGGTAGTCGACGTCAGTCCGCAGCGTGCTCGGCGAATGCTCCAGGTTCCATGAGACCATGTCGTTGGGGGCGTCGGCTCCTTTCCGCAGCCGCTCCTCGACCAGCGGCTTCACGAGTCGTTTCATGGTGGCAACATGGCGGCGGACGCTCTGCAGTTCAGGCAGGAAGAAGCGAGCGAAAGGCCGCAGCAGGGGGTGCACGTCGTACAGCCGGGTGGACGCAGAGAACGAGTCAATCGTGTACATGACGATGCAGTTTAGAAACTCTTCGTTGCGGCTCAGAGCCTGGCCAACGAAGACACGGCCGGAGAGCAGCGCGACGATGCGGAGGACGGCAGGGTGGGCCTGGAAAGGCGTCCACTCTGTCGCACGTTAGCAGTTGCGGCCAGCCGGGCTCGTGGTGCATACCTTTATCCTGCGGCAGTGCGGCGGGCATGGCGTAGGCGAGCTCGTCGCGCATGTCGGCGACGACAGCGGCTGCGAAGCAGTCAGCGAGCAGTCCTGGGAGAGCAAAGGAGAGCACATGCTCATGCTGCGGGCCAGGCTTTCCCGAATACTCGCAACGAGGGTTTCATCGTGGTGGCCGATCAACGTCTGGTTGCCCCAGAATTGCTGCGACATGTAAGCGGACGAGCGGTCGAATGCGAGGACGCGACGCACATCGATTAGGGATTGAGCAAAGCTGATGGTCGACTTGGGGAGAAGCTTGAGCTCTTCGACATGGGCCGACGGCAGAACCAGCTGCTCGCCGTGGGGACAGCGCAGCTTGAAGACGCGGCCCTTGTGCTGCGCGTAGCCGCTCTGCAGGCGGGCGGCGAGCGGTGCGTCCGAGTGCACGAGCGGCACGTCGATGCAGACGCGCCTCTTGGCGCGGAGCAACAGCAGGAGGACTGCAAGGGTGGCGGTGACGGCGAGGAACGACATGGCGGGCGCGTGTGGACGGGGCTGCGCCGCCGCCGTATATTTCAAGCGGCCGCCGTCGGCCTGCCCGATTGGGCGCCGCCGAGCGGGACGCAAATGCTATAATAAGGAGGAGCACGAAGCTACGCAACCCTCACGCCCAGCCATGTCCATCTCCGTCGTCGCCGAGGCACGCGTCTTTCCGGCGTCGCGCGCCGCCGGGGCGCTGGAGGAGCACACGGCACCGCTCTCGATCCTCGACGCCACCGTCACCAACTTCACGCCTACCGAGACAGTGCTAGCCTACGCTGCGCCCGCCCCAGCGCCTGCTTCTCTTAGTGCAGCGCTACGCCACGTGCTGGATGCGTATCCGCAGTGGTGTGGCCGTCTACACTTTCTACCTTTCGACGCTGTGGCGCGCCGCCACGGTCGCTTAGCCCTAACTTGGGGCCGCCCCGACGACCCAGGCGTAGCCTTCGTTGAGGCTCGCTGTAGCGTCGCGCTTACTAGCGTCGCTCCGGCCCGCGCCGAAAGCGATCTCGTTTGGGACCCGTCGAGCTTTCCGGCCGCCCAGCTGGTGCCCACTACGCCACTAGCCGCACCGGCCGACGCTTCGCCGCACCCGGCCGTCTTGGTACAAGTCACGACCTTTAGCTGCGGCGGGCTAGCTGTTGGCCTCCGTCTCGCGCACCCGCTCGCAGACGCCCACGCGCTCGCACTGTTTATACACGACTGGGCGGCCGCAGCCCGCGGCCTTCCACCGCCCGTCCCCGGCCCGCTCTTCGATCCCGGGCTCCTCGACGCCCGCGCGGCGCCGCACGCTTCTACCCTACCGTGCAATCGCTTCGACTGGTGGATCTCCAATGCTGGCAGCCCCCTGCCGCCCGTCGAAGCTCCCGTCGAGCTTCGCGACGGGCCGCTCGACCCGCCCGGTACGCCCATGCCCTGGGCTGACTGGGACCTAGCGGCGCCCGTCGCCCACCGCGTGCTCCACTTCGGCGGCGCTGAGCTGCTGCGAATGTGGCAAGCCGCCACTCGCGACGCCGGCGACGTCCGTATCAGCCGCCTCGACGCCTTGATGGGCCACGTCTGGTCGCGCGTCTGCCACGCGCGGGGCCAGGCCGACAGCGACGAGCCGGTGACGCTCGACTACTCGCTGGGCGTGCGGGCGCGGCTCGACCCGCCACTGCCCGACCGCTTCGTAGGCTCGCCTCTCGTTATCGCCGCCGCGACGGCGCCGGCGCGGGACGTGTGCTCGGCGGCGACCAAGGCCAGCCTGCTGCTACGCGCAACCGTTGCCGCCTTTACGCCCGCCGCCGTCGCGGGGCACCTGGCGGCTAAGCTACAAGAGCAGAGTCCGCAGCGTCTCTGGCAGGCCTTTCTGGGGCGCAGGCACCTGCTCGTCACTTCGTGGATCCATACGCGCCTGTATCATGTTGATTTTGGTACCGGCAGCCACCCGCGCCTCGTCCATGCCGCCATGCCGCGCATGGATGGGCTCGTGCAGCTGATGGAGGCCCCGCCCGCGAAGAGCGTGCAGCAGCCTCCCAAGCACTGGGCTGACAATGGCGTTGACGTTCAGATATATCTAGCCGCTGACACGATGGAGACACTTCTCCAGGACCCGGAGCTCAGGAAATACCGGGAGTAGACAGGTTGTATACAGTTGCTACCTATAATATGAATTTTCTCAAAGTGAACGCACTCAGTGGTACACTACTTTAGTCAATCAAACATTCCAGTCTTGTCCCTTGGCAACAAGCTTCTCCAAGTGAGCCTGCTCATTCATGTGCATTGAGCCCAAGACGCCGACTCGGCAATCCTAAACAGGGTTCGGTCCGGTCCGGGTTGCGACTCGCGTCATCCTGCCAGATTCCACATTGAAAAGTAACGGCCTCACTTCAATCTCGTGGCGGCTCTTCACCAGCAATTTGAAACGAAGAAAAAAAAAAAAGAGGATTTTTCCTGGAGGCACTAAAGTGGGTTTTCTCCTACTGGACCTCTCCGTGGAGTTCGGAGCTAGTCGACGACTCTCCATTTCGGCGTCGCCCGATTCACTGGATCCGAGCCTCGTACTCATACTTCACAAACAGCTATATCATCAAGGTCGTAAGGTCTGGTCAGTTACCAATAGAACACAAGATGGTCTTGCTACAGGCACTAGTGTCTTCGCATGTCCTGGCGGGGGTTTTCGGCTCCGCTCTACTCACGTTTCTCATATGCATCGTTGAGGAGTGGCTGCACCAGCGTAAGCTCAGACGGCAGCTCGTCGACGCCCCGGTCCTCAACCTCAAGGGCCGAGACTTTGACACAGCGAGCCGCGAATACAAGGAGAATCTTCGAGGGTTGCTGAAGACCGGCTACACGCAGTTCAAGAACGGCGTGTATCAGCTATGGAGGCCCGACGGATACATCACCGTTATCAGCAAAGGCTTTATCGACGAGTTGAAGAGCCTCCCCACCGAAACCCTGGACTTCCATGCAGCCGTGCAAACGAATTTCATCGGCAAATACGAATGGGTCACGCTGGGGTCGAATTTGCTGGCGCATACAATCCTGGAGGACCTTACGCAGCAGACTTGTGGGTGCGAAGCCGCTCAACTCAGCTGGCAACGGCGCTGACGATGGGTAGCTGCGCTCCTGCCGATCATGGCCGACGAGATTGCGAAGACGTTCGATGAAGAGATGCCCGGCTGCAAAGGTGAGACAATTCTGGTCAATTGCGCGCCTGATGGAGCTGATGTCCCCAGAATTCACGCCAGTCACCGTATACGAGTGTCTCACACGCGTCGCGGCGATCCTGACCGGACGAGTTTTTGTGGGCGCGCCGCTGAACCGCAACGAAGAATGGCTCGACGCGACAATCGACTTTACACACGACGTTTACATCGGCGGCTCGAAGCTGAGGAAATGGAATTACCTCCTGCGGCCGATTGTGGCGCGCTTCCTGGTCCCCGAGATTCGCAAGGTCTGGAAGCATCAGGAAACGGCACGGCATTTCCTGGTGCCCATCATGGAGGAGCGGTCGGCGGCCCAGAAGAGGCCCGGCTACAAGAAGCCCAACGACCTGATCCAGTGGTTGATGGACAATGCCGCCAAGGAGAAGAACCCCACGAGCTTCGCACGTCTCGCGGAGCTACAACTCCTGGCAAGCTTCGCTGCGATCCACACTACTTCGCTGACGTGCACACATGTGCTGTTTGACCTGGCTGCTAGGCCCGAGTACATAGAGCCGCTTCGAGAGGAGCTTGACGCTGTAGAGGCACGCTTCGGCACTCTCCACGCGAAGCAGGCCTTGAGCCAACTGTCCAGGATGGACAGCTTCATGAAGGAATCGCAGCGGCTGAACCCGCCGGGACTTCGTATGTAACCCCCCTCGGTCTGCTTCCCGCACGGCTGACTTCGACAGTGACGTTCCCGCGTCTCGTGCGCAAGCCCATTACCCTCTCGAACGGCACGCTCCTGCCCGAGGGGACGCAGCTGATCGTGCCGGCCGGGTACATCTCGCTTGACAATGAAGTCTGGGAGAGGGCCGACGATTTCCAGGGCTTCCGCTTCGCGGACCTGCGCACCGCCCGCGCCGAAGACGGGCACAAGCACCAGTTCGTCAGCACCTCGCCGAACGCGATGCACTTCGGGCACGGCCGCCGCAGCTGTCCGGGCCGTTTCTTCGCCGGCCACGAGCTGAAGAGCATCCTCGCCCACCTGCTCCGCACCTACGACTTCAAGCTGGCGGGCGGCCCGGATGCGCGCCGTCCCGCCAACAAGGAGGAGATGGACTTGGTCAACCCGGACGATAAGGCGCAGCTCTTGTTTCGCCGGAGGAAGGCGTGCGAGTAACACGGGACGGGGCTTCAGGCTCGGGCCGCGCCTAATCCGGAGTTGCAGGGAGAAGGCCGAGCTTTCCCATGGTACAAAGCGAACCCAGTAGCAATAGCCTCACCAAAATTCCGCCCACACGCCCTTTTCCAATGCATTTCCTTGCACTTTTCCTGCTTGTGCTCACAGCGGGCGCCGTACCGCTGTCTCCTGCGGCCAGCCCCCTTGTCGACCTGAGCTACGAGCTGCACCAAGCTACCGTGAATGTACGCGCATCTGCTGCCGCCCTGAGACTGTTGTCTCTGACCATGTCCCTTTAGGTAACGGGCGGCTACTACAACTTCTCCAACATCCGCTACGGCGCGAGCACTGCGGGCCGTCTACGGTTTGCACCCCCTCAGCCGCCGTCGCGGCCGCCAGGACCGCTGCGAGTGAACGACGGGCAGTCGGCCAAGGTCTGCCCTGGCGCGCTGCCCGCCTGGCTCGATGTAGCCACCATCTTTGCGGCCGGGCTGAACTACACGCCAGCCAACACCAGCACCAGCGCAGCTGTCGTCGACCCGCGCACGAGCGAAGACTGTCTGCTTCTCGACCTCGTGGTACCCAGGGCCGTGTTTGACAACAAGCTGGGCGCCCCTGTGCTGGTCTGGATTCACGGCGGCGGCTTCGTCAGCGGCGACAAGAGTGAGCAGGGCAACGGGGCCGGCCTGGTGGCGCGTTCAATGGAGCAGGGCAACGCGGGAATCGTCTACATCGCCATCAACTACCGGCTCGGTCTTTTTGTGAGTGAAGCGCTCGGACCGGTGACGCTGCGGCCCTGACGGAAACCACAGGGATGGCTGGCCGGCACGGCATTTGAGGAGCAGTTCGGGTCGCCCAATGTCGGCCTGCTCGACCAGCGGCTCGCCTTGGAGTGGGTTCGGAAGCACGTTCATTTGTTTGGCGGCGACCCCGGCCGTGTCACCGTCATGGCCGAGTCGGCGGGCGCGGGCTCGACGGTGCTGCACATGGCCAGCGCATCTGCTAGTCGTCGTCCGGCGCCGTTCCAGCAGGCCATTGTGCAGAGCCCCTGGCTGCTCCCTCCGCCACCAAAGGCACAGCAGGATGCACTGTATGGCGACGTGCTGCGTCTAGCCAATGCAACAACACTGCTCCAGTTGCGCAGTGCGTCCACGGCCACCCTCCAAGCAGCAAACAGAATGCTCATCTCTCACGCGCCGTACGGAACCTTCGTTTTCGGTGGGTCCCTTGCCCTCCGTCCCGGGGGAGAGAGCGCGAATATGAATGACCCAAGATTTGCAGGCCCCACCGTCGACCACGTGCTCGTAGAGGGCAGCCCCCCGGCTTCCCTGCTGCTCGCAGCAGCCTCCTCTTCCAACGTCAGCGGCTTCCCCATCCGCTTGATCGTGGGCCACAACTCGGACGAAGGCATCCTCTTCACCCCGCCGCAGGCCCTGGATGAGCGCGCCTTCGAGCCCTTGCTCGGCCAAGTCCTGCCCGCAGCCTCGCCCGCCATGCTGTCGCTCCTTGGCACCGAGCTCTACCCAGCCACGTACGGCGGCGGCGGCGCCGCCGCGTCGGCGTACTATGCCAGCCCGCTGCGCCGCTACGCAACCGCCTACGCCGAGCTGGCCGTGACGTGTGCAGCGCACCAGCTGCTGCTGCTGCCGGGCGCGCACCACCACGCCTATGTGTGGAGCGTGCCGCCCGGCTGGCACTCACTCGACCAGGCCTACACCTTCTACGACGGCGGCAGCGGCGCACCACTGGACGGCGCGCCGGCTGCTGCTGCCACCTCTCTGGCCGCGACTATGCAGCGCTACTTTGTCAACTTCGCCTCTTCCGGCTTCCCTGATCGTACCCTGCCCGTGCCCGTCCCCTTCCCCACCTTCGAAGCCGCGGCCCCTGCGGTGCTCAACTTCTCCACTACCGCCTTCGGTGTGGCCTGGGACCATGTCGCCGATGCGGAGAGGTGTCGGCGCTGGATTCATCTAAGCGAGGAGCTGTGGGCTAATGCTTAAGAGAATGTTCTACGCGCTGGAGCTAGATAGATGTGGGTTATATTCATGGAGATGGAGAAGGCGCACACTTCCAGAGCGTCCAATTCCATTGTCAAAACGTTCTTCATCTCACAGCTACCGTGACCTGTGTTCGGGAAATCGCTGAAACAGTGGGTGCTGCGTGCGTGCGTGCTATTTTGCATCTGCTTCTCAGCCGGCGCCGTGGCAGCGACTAGTTGCTCAACGAGGCTAGGGGCTAGCCGTAGGACTCTCTTCTACCTGGCGGGTCCTTATGGGGGACGAAAAGGGCCGCTGGGACCACGAGGAGTACTGGGGAGACAAGGATACCAAAGACGCTGGCTTATATCGAGAAGACACATTGCTTTCAACATCGGTATGGCGCCCCCTCTTAGCCCAACGGCAAAATATTGACTTGACGGTGCCTAATTTCATCATCACCGCCTTCAGCGATACCGGAAAGTGGGAGTGGGGGATGGTGTTGTCGTAGATACACTACAGCTTCAATATGTAGGGATGCTCTGGGGGAATAAAGATCTGGACCTGTGCTTTAATGTTACAACTCTGGCTAAAGATATCGTAATTGATATTGCCGAGTGCGGTTTAATAAATTTGTCCCCCTGGTGTTTCTCAAAATATATCAAAACCGTAACTCCTCGGTCATGCTCGTTCATTTTTAATTAAAAAAAAATGATTATCGTATACCCAGACCCAAAATATATAAACTAATAACAATATTAAATGTTGGTGTACGATGATGTCTGGGCGAGAAGGACTTGACGGCTTATTGGGAGTTGATTGTGACGGCTGCCTGAGTATTGAATCATCGTGCCTTGCCCTTGTCTATCGGACACCTCAAAACCCATGTTCTACTATAGGTAGCTTTTCCTCCAGCTTTCCAACCTCTCATTGGGTTGAATACTTGTTTCGATTATGTCTGCGTGAGGTGGCCAAAGGTACACCAAGATTCTACCACTGAATCGTTCCGCTCTACGGTCATGCCAAGCGCATTTACACCCGAACGCGCGCAGTGCTACTCATATCACAAGTGACCGCTCTGCATGCGATCATCGGCCACACTCCACTAATAAAAACGACCAGGCTAGCTAGCGATGGCACTGACATAGAGGACTTAACAGCTAAGCCCCATAAGCAGTTACTTGGGAAGCCCATTCTTATTACCAGTGGCAAATCTCATGTATTTATTTCCACTGTTTTCGGACGTCATATCAGCAGGCAGAAGGGTTAAAATTTCAGCCGAAATCTTCGATCATACTGCTTGATACGGCTTTCGGGTCAGGCCAATGACGGCCTTCCTGGGGCTGCAAGGCTGGCCTATACGATTCGAACACATTGTACCATCTGCAACCACATGAAAAGGGCGACTTTCTGGCTTATCCCCGAGTTGCCGATGCTTACACCTACAGGGATCGTAGACAGTTTGGTTGGGCAAAGGGGGTGCAGGAAACATCCGATCAGGCTGTATTCGCGGGCAATGTGCATGAGGTACATGCCATCAATGGTTTGCTACGTAACCTGCCAAGAGCGGGGATTATGAGAACAGAAAGCTGCTGCCTACCGATCTTTTTCGCTATTTCTTTAATTTACGTCTGCAGCCCTACTCGTTCCTCCCCTACTTGCTCTTTCGACACCTCATACACAGACGGCGCGGTCGTTGACTTCTCACGACACTGCAAACGCTTCAACAGCGAACATGTCACTTTCGTACCAGCGCGGACCCTGGAGCATAGGGATCGGACTCGCCGATCCCATCACCCTTGCGGGTTTCGCTCAGCGGTTTGGCAGTCCGATAGACAACCACGCCACACACCAGCCATTGGAGGATTTGGTGATTCAGATCAACAACGGCATTGCTATCTATCCTAGACGCTTTTACCCTCCTACAACGTATGAAAATGCAGTTGGTAGAGTCATGGGTCTGGATGGTGAACTCAAGCAGGTGGTGATGGGAGACATCTCGAAGAAAGACAGAGAAGCGACTGCGCTGGGGACGATGATCCTCTGTCTTTCTGTTCCGATGACGCTTACATCCGTCTCTCATATCGTTGCGCGAGCCATACTCTTTTCAATCTATGGCAGCTACGAGAACGTCGAAGATGGCTGTGTGTCATTTCTTGTGGAGAGGGTTCGGAAGTATGCCAACGCAGTTATCTCTCGCGATAACGTGTTCAGCGCGAACAGGCACAGACACATGCAAGAGGTTAAGGAAAAGCTTCAGGGAGCGATACCTCAAGTTCCTCAGCACTTCATCTTTTTCCCTCCCAGAACACCAGTCGAAGAGGCGGATTTTGTCCCCTTTCTGTCGGCCATTATGACCAGCAGAGCCGACGACGAAACCATATACATCAGATCACTGAAATTGCTGGCACTTGCCATGATGCTCAAACGCAATGGATGGGTCATCAGCATCACTGTAGAAGATTCTAATGGGATCGAAAAACGCTTGGACTACATCCCCGGGTCTCTGACCATTCATTTCAGCTTGAGGACTGCCAACATCCCCACGAGGGACTACGTCGAAAATCACTCGCATCGATCCAAGCCACGGTCTCGTCCCTTCTACCAAACAGCGAGTTGTACTGTTGCCACCATGATGGATTGTTCCAGCTTGGCGATCACCGAAGACCTGGAGAACGCCACATACTTCATCAGAGGATACGAAGAGGTCAAGGAACTGTGCAGTCGCTCTGTCCGCCTTCAATTTGGCTTCGTCAACGACTTTATCACTTGCTCTATGAGCACTTCGTACGAGAAGACATTGAAATTCCCACGGGATTGTCGAAATTTCGTTGCAACATTCGCAGAAGCAATGCCCTATGATGTCCAAACCTTGCTCGTTGCCGCATTGTGCACGCTAGACCCGAATTACGAGTGGGGCCGCCTTATGGACGAGATGGAAAAGCAGCCGGACATGAATCACCCACTCAACTCATGCCCTCTCACAACAGCTGCTTCCTGGTTCAAAGGGCCAGTGCGCCCACTTTGGACACTAGCAGGGGCTATATCGGCCATATTTGATGTTTTCGTCAAAGCTCTCGTCAATCTTAACGAAAACAGCCACGTCAGAGTTCCAACCAAGGGGGGATTCGTTCAAATCAACTCGTCCGGCAATACGTTTTTGAGCCAGCTCCTTGAAACCGGTGTCAGTATGGGGAAGGCAGTACTGTTTTGCTCAATTATGCTGGCTGGTGTGGCGCCGAACAATAGAGGAATGGCAGTTGGAGTGAATGCTGAGAGCATCATCGGTTTCTGGAGCGGAGAGCAAGGGATCCTCCCCACCACCATTCTTGAACGAACATTGTATTCCGACCTACCATCCGATAAGGTACGTCCATTCACGTTGCACAATATACCAATTCTCGGTATGCCAATGGACGAAGGAGGATGGATTAAAGCAGCGCCAGTCGACCGCCCATTCACTCGCCTAAGAGAAGCCCAGCATTTCAAACCACTTGCGAGCGCTGGCAGTCTAGTTGCATGCTCTGTCATCGTAGTCTACCGGCCTTGGTTCGAATCGGATGAAAGGTGTGTCGTTGCGGCCATCTATCTGAACGGCATTTTCCACTGCCTTTGTCCTTTGACGTTCCCACTTCCCAGGTCGAATGACAGCTCACCAAGATGCAACCACTTGGAAGAGCAGGAAGACTTCTCATCAGAGCTCTTGGTGACGAATATGTGTGATTGGGAACCTGGTGAGGTCCCTGGAGTCCGGGGAAGCGCAGTGCCGGGACAACCAGAGCCGATACTTGTGCTAAAGCCCCAGAACAATCACGTCGCGAGGTACTTTTCTCACATGATCGTGGACGATGAGTTCTCCATTCAGAATGGATGTCTGAGCTGTGCGTTTAGGAGGGTGCGGGAGAAGGGGCATAGCTATCTCATACCGGCGTCAGATAAAGGACCACTCGGTGACTTGGTTCGGTGAGAAGAAGGAAAATGCCGGCTGAAATCTGTAGGTTTCAGCCTCACTATGGGGTTACTGTGGGGGGAAAGCTGACAGGAAAATGAGCTTGAATATTTCCATTATCTGGTATTCGATATATTCATTGGCTTAGTCGTTGACTGTGAAACATCTTAGACAAAGCGCTGAACAGAAACTCAAGCATGGAGTAAATACAGTCACTCATCAATCTCTATATGTTCTAAACAAGGAGCCCACTTATGGTTTATTAATCGTCATTGATACCAGCGGTTTAAACCTCAGCTTTATACTAGCAGATGTACGCCACCGTAAGATTGTTACGACCCGGTTCCTCTCCAACTCGCTTCCGCACTTACAAGCCGCACATAGCGAGGATAACCTCATCACTCTCCTCCTCTGCATTGACATCACCAACATACCCAACCCAGCCCTCACCCGCCCTCGCCCACGCAACAGGCGTCTGCTCGAGATCCTCAATACTTTCCGCGGTGAAGACAAGACTCTCGAGCTTACTCTCTGCCGTGGGCAAGTACACAGCCTGCGCACTCTCAACATTCCGCAGATGCACCGCCTTCTGGCTGTACGCCGACGCCAAGCGCTGCGCTTTGCCAACAACGTGCCTAGCCGCAGCGGCATTCAGCGCAAACGTCGTGCGATAGTAATCCCCGCGCCGCCAGGACAGCCCGAAGGCGTCGGGGAAGAAGCCGTCGAGAGCGTCCATGGGAGCGTAGCTGGCGAAATGGCAGCAGAAGACGGCCGTGCCGCCGGCCCGCACGTAGCCGTTGAGCTTGGAGAGGACGGCCGAGAAAGCGTCGCTCCTGGGGGGGCCTACTAACGCGGCATCGGTGATCAAGATGGCAGCCGGCTGGTTGGCGGCGAGGTAGTCGAGAGTTGCGGATGCGCTGTTGGTCGCCTTGATGCTGGCGTTGGTGCCGAGATGGTTGAGGAGATTGCTGTACATCGTGTCGAAGTGCGCCTCTCCCTTGAGAGAGAGCAGCATGACGACCGGTTTCTCTGTTGGTTCGGCCATGGTAGCCCTGATTGTTTGCTTGTTAGTTCGTCTACGTGGAGCTTGCTAAGCTGTGGTGCAGGCTGCAAAAAGCTGCGGAGGATTGTAGATGGAGGTGTGGAGTATTTTTAGCCGGAGTGTTGCGTCGAAAGAGGCTGGAAAGGTGAAGAGGGTAAAGTTTGGTGAAGGTTGACGGCGCGGTTTTCTTCGGAAAAATAATACATACATACGTGGCAAGGGGTACCCTCCGACGTAACTCCACATGCGAAAATGGGGTAACCTTACAATCACTCAAGGCTTTTAGATAAAATTGACACATACTAAAGGAGTCAACTATCTATCTTATAATATTGAACTTTTCTCTAGAAATGCCGCAATTTCGCTACGTAATCATAGGTGAAGAAAGATACTAAAGGCTTTGGTGTTCCTCAAGTACGCCCGTGCGTACACGACATAAATACCCGGCGAGTTTTATTAAGAAATGGAAGAAAATCGTGGGGCAGCAACTGAGATGAAACCAAGCAGAAATACAAAGACAAAATCAAACAACAATACTCCACATTCGACGAACTCTCACATGGCGATACACGACAATGCAGAGAATATCCTTGCTACTGACATAGTGATGCATACTAAGTTTCTTGCTCCTTGTTAGCTGTCTATCATCTTTTTTGCATCTTGCTTATCGACAACTGCAAACTTTAGCCTTCTCAATTACGTCCCACGACTTGGGAACCCAGAACCGGCAAGATCCGTTGTTGAGGACGATAAGTTCCCTTTCCAAGAGGATATTTCTTGAAAACATTCTCTCCGGTCCCAGTAACACTGGTCAAACGTGCACAGCTCACGAATGCCTTCTCGACTGTGCTCCGGACCAGGGCGTGACCCGCTTTTCCTTCTCTCCAGGCAGCAACCCCTCAGCCTAGCGATCCTACTTCTCTCCCGCTTTCCATCACCACAACATCTCCAAAGCTCCCACTACATTGCCAAACATTCTTCACCCTCCACCTACTATGAACCGCGTTCGGGAAATCGCCGAAACCGCGGGCGCTGTATGCGTGTTATTCTGCATCTGTCTCCCTCTCTGGGTCCTGACCGGCTGCAAGCCAATCACCCCCTGCGGCACCAAGCACCGTAAAGATATGGCGCCCCCCGAACGGTTCCATTCCCCACCCGACTCCGCTGTCGCTACGCCCACGTACTCTCACGTCGAAAAGTCGGAAAAGCAACCGGGTGCAGTCACTACGGTCGACTGCGTGTGCCCATAGCTCCGGCTCCTCATTTACATACAATGCTCGGCCAGCGTGGCAGCAGCGGCCGGTTGCTCAACCTGTCTGAGGGTTGGTCGTGGAACCACCGCACACCACATCTACCCGGCGGATTCTTACAAAGAACGGCAAATCGGGAGTGCTGGGACGACAAGGACGCAGAAGACACTCGCGTGTATTGAGAAGACACCCACCCTTCGACACTGGCGGAGAGCTGTCTCTCAATCAGTTGGCCGAAAATTTCAGGAATGCGTTTCAGCGATTTGATGCTGAGTAATATACTCTCCATAGCATGTAGCGATGCCGGAATTGACCCGGATCTGTCGTATAATTATCAGGTATGGTATTAGAGAAAGGTGTTCACATTGACATGTGCAGACGATGTTATGGGCGTTGGAGCTGTATGAGGCTTGAGGTCAGGGAGGGGTCGAAGTGGAAATGGGGACGGTGCTGTCGTAGGAACTCCACAGGATTGTTTCCGGGAGACTTGCAGAAAATAAAATGTCTCAAGTACTGGAGTACTAGAATTGCAATCTAATTCTACCCTAGATCCAATGAACTACTCCCTAGAGGGATATCAACGCCTTAATAGTCATCGCTAGTTTACTGCTGAAGACTCTAAGTTGAGTTGTCCTTCAATTAAAAAGAGTTGAAGGTCTGAACGGTTTGGAAGGTATGCAAGGTCTGAAGGGCCAGTAGATGAATACTTATATTTGGACATCTCTTTCCGAATTCAATTATCGTGTTTATTTGAGGAAAGTTGAGTGGAATCCTGAGGACCTTCTGTATTCCTCATAACGTTCAAAAACAGAGTATTCTTCAAGCGCTTCAACATCGATGGGTTCGGAGGTGACTGGGTCCTCCGGCTTTTCAATTCCTCTAACCCGGAATCTCTTGCGATAGCTGATGTGAAACTGGTCGGCGGAGTACCCAGGATCATCCTTTATCCATGAGGAACGTGATTCATCTAATGATTCCGGATGATCGCTAACCAAAGGATACATCTCAAGCTTGGCGAGATAGAGAACAATCTTGACAGGAAGGCGGATAACGTCGTCGTCTATATGGAATTCAAATGGCTGTATTCTATGAAGCTCCGACAAGCTGTAGAGAAAGCAGCGCTCCAGGGACTTGACTCTGGGGACTCGGACTTCGAGTATTAGACGTCCAAATTCAGCTATTGCTACGCAAGCGTATTTTCCATTACTGGTCTGCCGAAATATCATAGTGTTCTTGAGATTCTTCCTGGTACCCGATCCCGTAAAGCTGCATGCAATGTCAAGAGGATGTATCAACGCGGTGCTTGAGGCGAGGGAACGATCGTAATTAAACTGGACTTCCACGTCACGGCCGGGTCGATACCAGTGCTGGTAGAGCTTCTTTATTTCAACGCTGCCTGCCTTGCACTCAACCAACTCTTCTGCATATCCGTGGCTTTCCTCGACATCCAGATTTGCTATAAGGTCTTCAGGATCAACTCCGATGGCTCTGCGGAGAAGAACGGCGTCATCAATGGTCACGGTGTTTGTTTCCACCAGAGCGTACTCGCTTTTGAGTACTTCAAAGAATAATTTTGCCAGCGGAATGGTGTAATCCGGCTCCAGGGGCCCAGTGTCGCTGGCCATTCCAAGAAGTGCGTAGACCTTGTCGCGTGCATCTGCGCATGATCCAGTAGTACCCCCATTTAACTCCCTGAGCACGTGCAGGATTGTCAGAGGCCTGGATTTAGTTCGAAGGAGGTCCGCTGCTCTAGCTACCTGGCGTGCCGGCTGCCAGTCATCGATCTGCCAGATATTGGGAAAACTCTCCATCATTATGCACAGGCGTTTGACCGTGTTCCACGAAAAGGTGTGCTCTCCCCAGAGTAGCAAGACGTCCCCCTGCGGAAGAGTAATCTCCTGGACGATCCACATCCGGCCCCAATACGGCCGCCATAGCAAGCCATATATCTGGTAGCGAAGTGAAATAGATGGATTGCTTATCTCGTCTGGAATGTTGTCCTCTATCTGCGGTGTCGCTTCGACGTTCTTCAGAAGCTCTAAGAGCTCCCGGAAATTCCCAGCAGACGGCCCCAGCCAAGCGTAAACTGTAGCAGCGTTGCGGTAGATGTCGGCCATCTGCCTGACTTGGTGGTTCCTTTCAGAGATACTGTTCTGGTCGATACAAATCGCATCGATCCATATGGCCTTGCGTGCCTCGCGGTGTGACGTGGTGGATCGGAGGAACGACAAAAGGTTTTCTCGCACACGAAACGCCTTTCCGTTTAGGAGAATCCACCCAGCGGTCGTTTCAGGACCCCACATATACGAAAGAGCGCGATAGGATTGATGCAAATCATCGCGGTTGTATTGATTCACGGTACACTCCATGAGGCCGTCTGAAGAAACGCCAATGATATCGAGGAGGCGAAAAGAGTTTTCGTTTAGGTTCAGCGGCTCATGGAGAAAAAGCTCGTACGCCGCTGGAGGATCCATTGCAAATTGAAATGATCGACAAGAGGGGAAAGCGATTAGACGTATTGGTGACACGCTAGGCAGAAAGCTGAAAAGACGTAAGGCGGACGACTGGCAGTTTTCGGGTCATGTAAGAATCGAAGTCCATATGCATCCTGTCTGAATCGGATTCGCGCGACGACTCCCCTTGTCGGAGTAACTTCCTCAAGAGCTTGGGAATCTCCACTACTACATGAGGAAAGGACGTGTAAAGATCAGTAGAGCTGAATGTCGATGGGAGTAGGATGATGACATTTTACTAGAGGAGACTGCTGCCTGGCCTTCGTCTTTTCAGAAATTGTTCAGCCTTGTGCCTCTGAGTTGTCACCCTTCGGCTCTGGCTACGACCCAATGACAATGCTTGGAGCCCACACCCATGTCCGTTGGCTGCTTGGCCCCGAAAGCGAGCCAATGGCGAGTGTCAGTGCTCGGAGTAATGTCGGGAGATGTGCTTACTCCCCTAAGAACATTGGATGCTTGGGCGGGCTAGCCCTAATGATACGACAGTTGGCCGAATGAAGGTGCGTAGGATGATCCATAGAGACCTTTAGGCAGAGTGAAATTCATAGGCTGTCAGGTGACCAGCTACCAGCAAACAATTCACGGAGTAGCAAACAAGAAATCGAATATGGGAGTAGCATGGAATTCACCAGATATTCTGCTAGAGCTTATGGCACTAGATTTGAACCCTAATGCCACCACCTCGGTCAGGTATTGAAATTGCCTCATCATGGTCTTCTAAATTTATTTCTACGTGCGGGGGATAAACTTGCAAGGATCTGCTGTGGAATGACGTATTGGATAACTTGCTGTACCGCATCCCTGCCCTGCAGGCTCAGCCGGCCATAACGACCTACCCACTTTGTAGAGGAGTTTAGAGATCATTCTTGAATTCCTCAAAGATGGCGGGAAGGAAGGATCCAAGGCCTATCAATAATTAGCCCTCGAGCTCGCAGAACTGACATACTGTGTATCACTTACGCGTCATTTCGATGTTGCAGTGGACGGCAAGGTCGTGGCCAAGTTGGGCACTCCCATGGTTGTTCTCAGCAATCCAGAAGCGCGAGCGAAGTTCGCGATATCCGTTCGGCATGCGACGGACCTGATGCATCAGATACGACTCCTCATCCCAGTCCGTGGTGCTGTGGTCTTTAAATCGAGGCGATCAGCCCGCATTATTCTTTACATAGATGGGATCATACTTACTTCCGATCAAGACGCGACCAATGACAATAGTTTCGATTCCGAGTTCCGGCCATTGCGTTACGTTGAATCCAAGCGATGCGGGCTCGACAAATCCGATGCTGAGCTTGGCAGAATCCTGACCGACGTACTCGTCAATATATGAAGTCGTGTTGATATATCTCTCGGGGTAAGTCAGGCCGGTCCAGTCCCTAGATGAGGGTGTACGCCAGGAGTAAGTGTGGGCGACCGGGTTCCAGAGCTTGTACCTATAAAACTTAGATTTAGTCATACCATATATGTGGATCGTGTGGACGTACCTGGCCGTTTCGATACTATGCCAGCCGAACCACCAATCATAGGCTTCACCAGTAACTGAAACCAAACTGTAAGTAAACATTCGCGTTCCTAAAACCATAAAGAAACCTACCCTGAGGTATTTCCGAACGCACGGCAATCACCACAGTCCCGTTTTCGTCTACTGACCATCCATTCTCCATGTCGTTGTAGCCGGGACGCGTGAAGTAATCGTGGGCTTCATGCGCCGTGTACGCTCCAAGCACGTTAGAATCTTCAATCAGGACGGGCTGGGCCCACTCACTCAAGGCATTTGCCCAGGGGCTAACAGCCAGACCGTTGGCGAATTCCTCGTTCAAGGGAGAGACGACCGGGTTCGAGTACCTGTCTATACTTAGCCGGGGGTGATGCCGTAGGGGTGCTGATGACTGACTTCGCGTAGGGCTTCTTGAAGTCGTCTTCCCGGTAGCCGAGATAGTATGTCTCGACATCGCCGGAGTAGGCAACTGAGTCGGCAGAGACATTGCTGACCGCCAAGGATGTTGGCTGGGTAAGTGCAGCCGATGCGGTTGACGGGCCTGCAAGCTGCCTTGGCACAAGCGCCGAGACAGCAGCGATGTTAACAGCGAGTGAAAGAGCCCACATATTGAGAGTACAAATGGTAGTCCTGGGATGAATCTGCTTCGTCTGTTTCAATATTCCAATGAATTCGTTCAACACCAAAAGGTTATATATCGTTGGCCTGGACTGAACGGACATTCGGGGCCGAACAGATACCGAGCTCCTGATCGCCAGGAAAAAAACCCATCGTGGTGGTGGCCGCATCGGACAGAGCGGTGTAAGAATCGCACAGCCAAGTCGGGTATTGCATGCTAAGGTTTATTACGTCACTTCCGAAGTTCCTGTCCGATCTGCCTGTGCGCTTCCGACGCCGATGATTCTTCTGCCACAAGTTACTTCCATCGCTCAATGAATAAAATTCACAGTAGTTTATGTAAAGTACTACCCAGGAAGAGCATGTTCGTTGCCGGCAATAGTTGGCTTGGGAAGGCGGCACTGACATTATGCAGTGACATCCTTCGGAAGCTCTAGACAAAGCACGACATATTTCGTGGTAATGGAAATGGAATGACTAGAATTTTCTAGGGTATTGGTATTAAATTTCGCGTGATGTTTTGGAGACTCTTCCCATTGCTTCTAAAATGTACATGCGACATTACCCATCTTTACAGTCCTAGTGTGAATTAGGCTTTTGTATAGCAAAAAGCGGATTCCCAATCTTCATTGCCATGTAGCGAATGAGAATCTTGTGCGCGTCTCTTACTATTTGTTGCAATTGTACGATTCTTTACGCATTCGCAAATTCTATGCCAACATACAGCAGGGACTGCGCCTTTCGGACGCGTTGGGGCAGCAAGCAATCGGAGCTGACTTCGGCCGGTCGGTGCATCGGAGGTCGGCCTTCATCCCATGGCCTTTGCCGGTTTTTGCTTCCTGCCAAGTGATCCGCCGCCGAGTCTCCGGCCGGATAAGATACTAGACCGGCAGAACCGACCGCTACTTCCGATTCGTTCAAAGTTATGTATGAGAGCATTGCAGGGAAATTCTCGCAATCTACAAAATCTTGAACATATACCACAGGGCCAGTATATTCACTGATCTATAGGT
Organism: Lasiodiplodia citricola; assembly: GCA_023089105.1. Lineage (NCBI taxonomy): Eukaryota > Fungi > Ascomycota > Dothideomycetes > Botryosphaeriales > Botryosphaeriaceae > Lasiodiplodia > Lasiodiplodia citricola. The sequence continues at coordinate 449,171 of JAJNLL010000027.1, forward strand.
CCACTGCAAACATCCGCGGCTACGGCCCGTCTTAGATTCATAGTTCAGAGAATAACATACTCGCTTATGTCGAAGGCCTAGGATGGCACAATAATTAAAACTGTCACTTTCTTGCATGATATCCCAATCTACGCGCTGCTGTTGCTGAAGGCAGGAAGACTATCGTAGTAGGCGTACGCCTGAGGTCCGTGAGAATTTTCCCGCCATAAAAGCAACCGCTGCAATCACGAACGCTTGGATGAGAACAAGCGGGGATGCCCTCGTTTGTTCTGTTGAAATTTCTGCCCGACACACTTCCTGTCGTGGAAGGTCATCATCAGGCGTTGGGAGTATCTGCTGAATAGTACAATGTGCTGGGCCGCAGACATCTGCCATGGATGCCGGTGGAACCAGGACATGCTGCACTTTGGAGATGGCAAGGACCTGTCCGTCTTTGTCCAACGCCTCCACAAATCCTGCAGAAACAAACTTTTCGCTCTTAAAATGCGTCTCGAACCCACTCTTTCCCACCTTTCCGAGTATTCTGCCTGTCGTATCTCCTTCCCGCTGTCCTTCCGCGGAATGAATCTTCCAGGCTGCGACTTCAGTGGCTCCGTTCCAGCTCATGTAAAAATGGGCAGGTTCTCCCTCGATCCGTGCGTAAAGATATAGGTCGGGTTGAGTTTTCGGGAAACCTTGCCATGGAGCTTTGACCACCCGATAAACGTGTGCCTCTACGTCGACGAAGGCTACATCCAAGATGCGTTCACCATTCGACGTGAATTCGCTGAACTCCGCGACTTGCCCCCAGCTCACGAACGTGTTACCGTTTGGCAAGGTTTGCACAGTACCTTGATGGCGAGCCAGACCGCCCTGAAGTGGGAGTCTTTCGTGTACCAATCTGGCAGTCGTGGGTGAAGTAGGGTGGTCAATTGTGATGATCATAGCCGCGGAGACATCCCGGGTCCGGGTGATACCATTCCAACCGTTATTGAAGAATGAGATACGCAGCTTTTTCCCTTCCTCTGATAGGATTCGAGCATCGTGTTGTGCAGAGAAATTGAAGTCTGCAACTTCAATCGTAGAGTTTCGTCCACCCATTCGCCAGAGGATTGAGCCGTCCTTGCCTGAAATCCGGTAGATGCAATCTGTATGCCGTGCAGATACTAAATAATCTCCGTTTGAGAACTTGTCTACCGAGTTTATGTGGCTGCGAATTCTGTCAGGCATTGATCGTCAAGGGCATTTATTTACTTACAAGTAATCAAACGCAACGAATGAAGACCGACCCCCGCCTGCGTTCGTATCGGGGCTTATGGAGGTTTCCAGAAGAGGCACATGATCCCAGGCTCTCCACTCGAAGAGCACCTTTCCACTTTCCATGTCGATTTCTTGGAAAACGCTGTCCAATATCCAACCAAGTCCTTGCGTGATACCATAAGTGGAGAGATCGCCTTGCACAGGCTGAAAGCTGACAACTATCGCTTCTGAGCCTCCATTTAGAATGTTAAACTCATGAAAGTCCAAAGCTATTCCAGGCGTCTCCGCTTCGATAGTCCGAATTGGCTGGTATGCGTCGTCTAAGAGCAAGACATGTCCTTGGCCACGGCCTCGCTCCGATTTACCTCGAACAACCGAGAGAATTTGAGAGCCGTTCGCCAGCTCGTGTCGTTTCAGGTTGAAATAACCTATATCGGCAAGATCAGGTTGGTAGCCTGACCAGACTAACTGCTTTATTTCGGATTAGCGACTAGCGTCATATCATCGGACTAAACCTACCCCCTTTTTATCATAGATGTAGGGCGCAATTTGGCAGGCTCCTCCCCACGTTGAGAATAGAAAGGAATCAACCGTCGATGTTTGCACTTTGTTCACACGAATGTCTAATCTTGGTACGTATAGGTCCGGTCTCTGCTCAACGGGTCAGTATCTGCTCTCAGAGCTGTGGTCACGGTTTCCTTACTGAAAGATAAGACATGCATTCTGGAGTGGCGGAAGCCATTTGCCCCGTCACTAGAAACGTGAACACCAAAATGGAAAAAGAAACCAACCACATCTTGGACACCACTGTGGAGTTGACATCTAGTCATGCCCACGCCTTTAAGGGACCGTCTTTCCGTCATCTGATCAGCTATTTCGACGCGAGGCGTGCACTTGAGTCGTGCTCTGCACTATGGATCATTTCTTGGCGAGTGATTAATCTTGGCGAATGATTCAAGTCTACAACGCGCGTCATAACGTACTACACATGTCATGCATGTGGGTCTGAATCGTATTGTACAACGCCCAATCTAAATGCGACTTCGATCACTCTGTAGTCTCCACATCCACCTAATCTAAATGAGTGCCACCTGCGCGCCAGCCTGCGGTGCTAAGATGTCCGTGCGGAGATCCTTTCGTATAGAATAATAGATATCGTCATCGGGCTTGGTATAGCTATATAAGTTCTGCCTATTGGATCTCTCGCGGGTGGTGATCATTTGCATATACTCGACCTCTGTCAACAATCCGAACTTATACTACCAGCCGACGAATCCCGATCACTACATCACCATGCGCTTCTCCAGCACCGCCTGCATTTCCCTCGCCCTTCTGCTTGGCACCGTCGCTGCTGCACCCATCGCAGTCGAGAGCGACGAATTCCACCTCGACTACATCTACACACAAAAGAAGGGTACCATCAAGAGAGCCGATGAGCCGGCTGGGGATATCCATCTCGACTACATCTACACCCAGAAGAAGGATCAGAAACGCGACGAGCCGATCCACCTCGATTACATTTACACACAAAATAAGGATCAGAAGCGCGACGAGCCGCTTCACCCTGACTACATCTACACCCAGAAGAAGGATCAGAAGCGGGGGAATCGTCTTGTAGACGTCATTATTGCTGAGGGTGGCCCAGGAAACTAAGCTATGTTTAGGTGAGTGGCTGCAAAGATGCAGAACAGACATGATTCTGATGCTAACTAAATTAGTACAATGGTAGGCCCCTTCCACCCAAATTCAGAATAGCTTGACGGTTTGGTTACACCGTAGGGCTTAGCGTAATTCAATAAATGTCAACTGTTACCGCTATCTACCAATGCCGCTATTACTTGATTCCTCGCTACGCATTTTATGGCCGTGCCGACAGTGCCGGCCCCTGCTGTAGGCTGATTAACCTGCTTCGGCTTACTTTATTCTGGCTTAAAATTCTTCGGCACGTGCAAGCTTTCTACCCTCAGCGTGATGAAGCCCTCGTACTACAGGGGCCGTAACACCCTTTTCAATTCATGGGTTGTCCCTCTAATGGTCAGTTGAGAGGGAAACTATTTGCACAGAACCGCTACACACGCTACGCCTCATTTGCACGTACATGTATTATTCCTTTTGTTCTATTTACCAAACTCTTCTAAGTTGAAAAAAAAAAAAAAAACGACATACATCTGCTTCATCTTGATTGCTATCCCAGCCGCCATTTTAACAGACTTGTAATAACAAATCGCCTCGGCATGTTGTTTCACATTGCCACTACGTACTGGACCCGTCAAGATCAGCTTGGGCGACCATCGGCTTTGCATTCTATCTTCTACTAATACATATCAACCTTCCCCTGTCACAAATCACGCTCGACTTCACTCAGAATGTTTCAAAGTCGGACATCCGACGCTTGCACAAGACCGCCGTCGAAGGATCGGGCCTGAGCTCAGACTCCACAAGGCTCTTCCTCGCCCCCTCAGACAGCTTCCAGTCATACCTGAGCAGCAAATGCACGATCATGATCTTCAAAACAGTGGCCGCCATGAACCGCCCCGGGCACGCGAACTTGCCATGGCCGAAGCCAAAATGATCCGCGCTCGTCGTGACGAACTGCCCCTTGTTCTCCTGGCCGGGCTGCTGCCGCATGCGCAGGCACCTGTGTCCATCGAACCTCAGCGGGTCGTGCCCGTATATCTCGGGGTCGTGCATCACTAGTGTGGGGAATGCGGTGATGCTGCCTTTCGGTAGGTGTGTCCCGTCGGAAAGCGTCACGGGACGCTCGACGCGGCGGTGGAGGGATGCTGGCGGGTTCATTAGCAAGAGGTTCGGGTTGGCGAGTGGAGTGCTGATTGCTAACTTGGTCCGAAGTTGCTGATTCGCTGGCTCTCCTTCAGGCAGCTGTCTAGCAGCTTGAGCTTGTACAGGCTCTGCTTTGTGAGGCTGCCGTCCTCGGTCAGGACCTGGATCATTTCCTTGCGCAGCTCAGGAATGATTCCAGGGGTGGAGAGAACGTCGAACATGAAAGCATAGAGTGTCATGCTTGTTGTATGAATAGCGGCGAAGGAGAGGAGCAGCTGGCCGTCGGTCACGTTGTATTCCCTACCAAGGGCTGTTTCCGAGAACCATTCGAGAGCATCGCTGAATACGGTCTCTGTGTTGCCGTCTGCCTTTGATACCCTCTGGGCTTGTTCTCGGGCTTTGAGCTCTGCCTTCACTATCTTGTCGGCTCGAGAGTATGACCGCTGGATCTGACGCATCTCAGGAAGGAGACGGCAGACTATTGGACGCAAGAAAGGTGACCAGGAACGTAGAGCGTGCACAGCTGCAGATGCTTCCATTGTGAAGTTGATCGAAATCGAAAGCCAATCTGGATCGCGACAAAGTGCATCACCAGTAAAAACTTTGGTGGTCATTCGAGCTGCGATTGGAAGAATGGTTGGAAGAAATGGTATAGGGGTCCATTCTATGCCTCTTCGTTAGAGCGGTACGAAGGGAGTTCTTGGAAGACATGCGTACCATCACTAATTCCCTGGAGAGATTGCTCAAGCGTCTGTGACATTTCCGAAGACAGGCTAGGTGTGAGCGGGTCTGGATATGTTATCAGTATCTTTTTATCTATATTTCCTTCCAATGGTACACACCTATGGCGGTGGTCAGATGCCTCTTGACCACATCCTGAAAGATGCTACTTCTCAGACCCTTCCAAGGTTGCAGTCCCGGAAAATATGGCAGAAACTTCTAAAGCAGTCTCAGCACCCAGAATCCACTCACGGAAGTCTAATCCAAGAGTTTACATGTTCGAGAAAGCCACTCAACGTCATATTCCCATTATTCCGGACTTCGTCTATCAGCGTAGGTGGGAGGATGATCATTGGTCCGATCCCTGTGATAATCTGGAATGCCTTGCCGCGTGCCTGGTCCCTGGCTTAGCTGCATTGTCTATTGGGTATATCAATGGTTGGGGATCGCGTACTTGTTGATAGGCTTTCTTGATCCACGTGCCACCAGATGTGGCGTACTGTGCTTTTGTCTTCGCGAATGAAGGGTCTCCAGGCAGATTACCGTGCAACTTGAAACCAAGGAACGGCTTGCTCTCCGGCAGGATTGGAAGAATAGTGATGAGAAACACGAGAGATAGCACGAAAAGTATGCAAACTCCACAGATGCTGTAACAGCCTTCTAGGGTGAACAGAAGCGGATTACCAAAAGCGGAGGCTTCCATGATTATAAAAGGATTAAACGTATGGTTATGAAAGTTGCAAGCATTGTATTTAAAAGAGATGTCGAACGGAATAAATATTTGCGGCTTCACTGGTCTCAAATTAGAGATTAAAGGGTAGAGTCTGTTCATTGTCTGCTGTGCTTTGCACCATCTCAGCCTTACGCCATGCAAAGGCCTCTAGTTCCTATCTACGTTGTAGGATTTATAAGCACTTCTACCGCCATTCCACTACTATGCAGTTCGGATGGAACCTGATCCCGAATCCGCCTTTAGGCTCGCCTGATACTAAGTCTATAATACTTTCTAACCAGTATCTTCTGTGCATGGGCTATCTTCACGTATACTGACTCGGAAGTTTCAGCTCGTACTTGTTCGTCTCTGATTGGATATCCAGGACTGATAGTGAAGATAAATCGAATCCCCAGAAGACGTTCCCTGTTTCACTGAAAGCTAAGACCACTCAAGCGTATTCGTACTCGCTGTTAGTGTAGTAGAAAGCTTGGCATGCTCCGTGCACGGCCGCATTCGGCAATGCTTGCGAGCAGAACGGATACGGATGAAGTCACTTGCCGTGGCAGCATGTGGAAAGTTTCCCCTACAGAGTCGCATAAGCTTTCTTCCATGCGAATGTTCTGCTAGGTTGGCTCAGGTATTACAAATCCAAAATCTTGAATCAGCCACAAACCTATCACCCGGAAAGCCGATGATCCAGTCAAACCAAGTCAACATGGCTTCATAATCGAGATATATTCTCGGATTGATATAAAGAGGCAGGATGGCTTCATACTTGCAGTCAAAATCAGTAACATCATCATCAATCTTCAGACTCAGCAATGTCCGGCACTGTCATCGTCACTGGCGCAGCAGGCGGCCTCGGCCTCGCGCTCGCCGAGAGCATCGTCAAGCGCCCTGAAGCAGAAGCCTGCATCTTCACGGTTCGCAACCAGTCCGCCGCCAATGCGCAACCGCTCCACACCCTCCGCGACTCCATCCAAGACAAGACCGTCGAGATCCAAGAGCTGGACCTTTCCCAAGAGCACGCCGTGCGCACCTTCGCCGCCAGCATCAACAGCAAAGTATCCACCAGGCAGCTCCCTCCCATCCGCGCACTCATTCTCAATGCAGCTGCCGTACCGCTGCCGGGTCCGCGCCGACACACCAACTGGAACGACCGCAGCAAGCTGGAGATCATGTTCGCAGTGAACCACCTCGCCAATTTCATGCTGACCCACCTACTGCTGCCCAGCATGGATCCGGAAAATGGACGCATTGTGCTGGTATCCAGCCATGCACACGACCCCCAGTTGATGCGCAAACACCGTCCGGAGAAGCTGGAATGGAATCTCGAAGAGATCGCGCGTGGCGAACAAGTGCCGGAGGCCGGGGACGAGTGGAACGATACCATGAGGCTGTATGGCATGTCGAAGCTGTGTGAGATCATGTTTATGTAGGCACTGATCCTTACCCGTGTGAAACCTTCGCTGACGCATCCACGCAGGCATGAACTGCAAGCACGCATTGACGCGAACTCGCGCTTGAGCAAGATCTGCGTGCTTGCCGTCAATCCCGGTGCCATGATACATGCTAATATCATGAACAAGATGAGCCCGAGCCCGTTGATGAAATATATTGTGGGACCGGTGGCGGCTGGTGTCTTCAAGGCAGCTTCATGGGTCCATCCGGATGGCATCATGCGTACGGTGGAGAAGTCGGCAGCGGATGTGCAGAGAGCGGCATTTGATGTTGAGGATCCGGAGCTGGGGAGGTACCCGAAAGATCTTTATTTGGATGGCGCTAAGATTGTAAAGCCGGCGGCAGAGTCTTTCGATCAGGCGAAACAGAAAGAGCTGTGGGACTTCAGTATTGAATTAGCGGGGCTGACTGGGCAGAGCATCGTATAGATTTCATGTTGGAATATCGATTCATTTCGTCTGCTCTGGCCAGAGACTCTCTACTCGCTGCAAATACTCGAAATATGCTCTACCAGATAATCGCACATTAGAATTGGGAACTTTACAATAATAAGATTTCGGTGAACCTGATCCGCTTCTTACCTATACTTTGGAAGGCTACTAGATGGACCCACGTTTCACTCATGACATTGGCTTCTACGTAGGCTGGAGGTACTGTCAAATGGCCAAACCAGACCTCAGACGCAGGGAACCACGTTCCACTGCTACTCTACATTTTCCGTTTACGCTCTGTAAAGATAATCTCAACACGTACAAAAATGCTGCGGCTCTTGACTGATACGGCACTTTCAGAAGCGAAACTGCACAAAGTTCACAGCACAACTTGGCGATGAGAAAATGCCATCTGCATTCGGAGTCAGAGAGTATTAGATGCCACTGTGTGCGTCTTTCGTCACATGCCGATGATGCGCGCGGAAGCGACCCCTGAACACGTCCCATGGTGCCTGAACAAACCTTTTCCGTGTCTTAAGCGTGCACAGCGGTATACACGCATGGTGGGACCATCCGACGATGAAACTGATAGCGAGTGCAGAGGAAATGTGCAGAAACATGTTCGTAATGATGGCGGACGTGAAACGTAAAAATATGTTTCCGATACGCAGTGATGGCATGTTGCAGAAGCTAGCAAATTCCGGACGGGTACACCGGAAGTTCAGCTCGCGAGCATGGGTGATTCTGAGTTCTTGCGTCTGTCTACAATCCTCGCTGCGGTGATCCATGGGCTTCATGCGCGTCAACAGCCAATATTCCCGCTAAGGACTAAGCGTACCCGTTGGGGCCTAAACAGAGGCACGCAAGATTCAACCAGCAGACTAGTATCCCTCCCCCGCATTTCCCCGCCCCCACATTCCGCTTTTTCTCTCAGCTTGAACTACTGCAGTTTCCGTTTTCGCTTCCCTGTCTGTTTCCGTTTTATGAAGGGCGAGAGAATTTCTAAGATAGGCTAAGACGGGGATCCAAACCCAACGTTCGTGACATTTACGATTCGAGTCAACCTGGGCCAGATTCTTGTCTTCCACAACAACATTCTTATTTCGTCAGAGTTCACATGGATACGAGTTATTTTCCTATTCTAGTTCATTTTCAATCCCTATCCAGTCGGCGTCGATTTCTCCCTGTCCTTCCACTACCGCACATGGCGGAGAGCTTCAAATGTGGAATATTCTGCCACAATCAACGGCTATAAATATAAGTGCTCACTTCTCATATCGATCAACCAACAACATCAATTCGACCTCGCTGAACCACATCCAGTGACATTCACGCTCAGGTAAGGTTCTTTGATGTTGAAAATGCCCCTTACATACACTAATGAAACTATAAGAAAGTATCATCATGTCGTCGACCAACAACCTCGTCTACCTCCGCTGGGATCAGCTTATTGAGCAGAGGTTCGGCATTCTTCGATCCATCATCGAGAACAGCGACAAGGAACTTCTGGCCGCTGTGGTTGCCCACGACCGCCTGAGCCCGGTAGACTGGCAGGCCACGCTCCACAACCATGTCCAGGGGTCATCCACGCCCGCAGACAAGGGTCAGGTCTTGAACAACCTACGGGACCGTCTCCTGAAGACCAACGACCAGCTCAGAGACGATACGAACAGTATCGCAGACAGCATGGACACACTCGTGAACAAAAAGGATACCACTCCTTTGGATTGGAATAATCTCCTTCTCCAAGCCATTGGGACCATGAAAAACACGGCACTTGATCAGTTGACACAGATGAAGATATTTGCAGACAATGAGATGGAAGGCTTAAGCCATGACGACCGGATCGCTGTCGCGAAGATCTTCAACCAAGCATGGATCGCACCCACCGGCTTCCAGACCAGTATGGCGATTTATCTTATTCTGGCACAACAAAACATTAGCAGCTGGAGCAGGGAGCCGCGGAAGAATGTGAAGGACTTCCAGGAGACGTCGAAGAGTGCATTTGAGCTTTCCAGAAATACCATCCAGGACGCCTTCTCATCAAACGGCCTGCGTGGCCCATCCACGCTCGCAGACAAGGATGATGTCTTGAGGACCCTCAAGGATATTCTCCTGAAGACCAACCAGCTGATCCGAGAGGACACGAATGAGATCTCAAGGAACTTCGAGCAGCTGGCCAACAAGGGTGGAAATGAGGAGGAGTGGGTCAGAGCCCTTGACGAAGCAGAAGACCTCATGCAACACAAGGCACTTGACCAAATGACGGAGATGAAGAAGTTCGCGATCAACCGCATCAACTCCGTTGACAGGAGATACCAGAACAAGGTCGGCGAAATCTTCGGGCATGCATGCACCGCCCTCACCGGCTTCCAAGGCAGCGTCCACCTTTTCATCAAGGTGGCAAAGGGAACTGCTGACAAGTGGTACCGGAACCCGTGGGACAACCTCAAGATCTTCCAGAGGTCCACGAAGATCTGGTATGACGGCGCCGAACAGGGCATCAAGAGAGCCTTCCCGGACTACCTTGTCAGTGACAACGGACGCAGCGAGGACAGCCTTTCATCCATCCAGGACATGGCCACTCAGCTCCAGGGCATGGGCGTCGACAACATCACGATCATCCCCAAGGGTGATGGCTGGGCTCTGGAAATCGGCGCTGGTATGTAATCGTGCTGAACAGTGCTAGGCTGCAGCCACTGCTGCATTTGCATCGAAGGTATCTCAGTAGCTTCAATACATAACATTCTCCCAATCCATCGATAGGCATCTGGTAAATGACAATAATCATGAATTGACATGGCAGAGAGGAATTCAGCGACGAATTATTTTGGTAAGTTCTCGGTCCTCTCCTCATTTCAGATGCTCGAAAATCCACGTCGCTGCGAGCGCAGCATCTAAGATGTCTGCCCCACCATCACTCTATGCCCTCATTGTCTTGATGCTGTCTCCCCGAGGTTGATATCGGAGCAGACAATGGTCGATGACATTATTGATGGCCCCGGTATTGCGGCTTTATTGCGTATACCCAACCTGCTTGGGGGACGATGTATATATCCCGACAGTGATTTGTTGCGCGTAAACAGTCTCAAGACTCCAGGATTATGGTACGTATGCCCTCTGAGTTACACATCATTAAAACTATATGTTCGATAACACCACGAACCCGAGATTCCTGCTGCCTTCCAAGAAGATAGCGGGTAAATATTATGTTAATCACCGTTGACCAACAGATAGAGAGAGGATTCGCGAGCGACGTGCTAAATACAGCTACAAAAGGTAACATGATTGCGCTATTCAAAAGGTCCAGGGTTCCGTTCATCCTTAATGACTACTGCGTTCAAAGAAGCATGTACATACAGGGACACAACTGAAGTGGGCGGCTGAAAGAGCTTTGAAATATGCTGACAGTTTTCTGGTCAAAGAATGGTCGCATTTCTCCTTCATCTCTATTTTTAAAGTACACGACACAGGGGCCGGCATGGCACCTGATCTGTTGCCTAATATCACTATGTGTTTGATTGGTCCGATGCGAAACTGGCCCCCAACACTATGCAAGTAAGACGAATCATTTGAAGTGCCGTGCAGCTTGAGCTCAATGCGCCCCACTTTGTGCCAGCTGTCGCGCGCCGCCGATACAGTTGTTCAAATTCTATTCCAGTTCTTTCGCAAAGCAAGCTTCTTCAGACAACTCTCGCCGCCCAGCGTATGTCACCTCCGTTATGGACCCTGTCACGGCAATCGGGGTAGCCTCCGGAATTCTGACTTTCGTCAGTTTTAGCGGAAGCCTCATCAAAGGCTGGAAACAAATCCATGAGTCTGGCAGCTTGGAAGAGAATTCCTCTCTTGGAGACATCATCAGAAGGATGGAAACGCTCCATTCCAGATTGATTCCGCCGGATCATGACACCAAATCACTCTCCAATGATGCGAAAAACATATGCGAGCTTGCCAAGGATTGCCAGAAGGTTTCACACCGGCTTCTCGAATTGCTGAGGAAGATGAAATCTTCTGACTCCAAGCGCGGCCTCCGTGCGAAATGGCAAACCTTAAGCGCGACGTGGAACAGTGTCATCCACGACGAGGACAAGAAGCAATTGGAAGAAGAGCTTGCGAGGTGCCATCAGCGTCTTACAGCCGTCCTGGCATTTCTCACTAGGTTGGTTACAGCCCATGTGTTCAGCCTTGTTATCCCTCAGCTTCTCTCATCTGCTAACACATGGGGAATTTCCCCCTCCCTGAATGCAGGACAAAGCTTGAACAGCTGGAAATACTGGTGAGAGACAACGGTGAGAGATTTACACAGCTTCAGACGAATGTCAGAGAGCTCAACATTGAGCTTCGGAAACGTGCAATGGATGAGGAAACCCGGGACCGGATCGAACGTCTTGTCAGCGTACAGGAACAAACAATCAAGCAAATTGGACACGAACGTGTCTTAAAGAGCTTGAGGTATATTGACATGCAGAAAAGGAGCGATAACATCCGTCAGAGACTGGAGGAGATCAATGAAGAGCAGGATGAAACGGGGGTAACATTCCGGTGGATACTCGACCAAGGCGAAGAAACGGCAAATACTTTGGATGACGGTGACGAGATGGATAGTAGTGATGGAAAGGCTGAAGAGAGTGAAAAGTGGATGAGGGACAGGGCACGAGAACGCTTTACAAAGTGGCTGTCAACAGATGGAGAAAACGTCTTTCACATATTGGGGAGGTTCGGCTCAGGCAAGTCAACTTTGATGCAGTTCCTGAGCGATAGTCCACGCACAGAGGAAATTTTGCAAGTGTGGGCAGGTGAGATATTCCGGTCCACCATTGTATGCGATGATGTCAAACTGACAAGGTTTAAACAGGAGATAGACGTCTTGTAAGGGCAAATTTCTTCTTCTCTACGTTGATCGGAGGGCTTCAACAGGTGCTTGCTGGTCTCCGCCGCACCTTATTATACGAGATCCTCAAGCAATGCCCCGAAATGACACCCGAGGTATTGAGTAAGGCCTGGGAAGAAGCAATCAGCTTGCCCTGGCAGCTGGGTACCACGGTTGATATTCGCAGCAAAGATATATCCGCAGCACTCCGCCAGGTCATCCGCGGCTCGCATTTCTCAAAAACATGTTTCTGCTTCTTCATCGATGGGCTCGATGAGTTTTACGATGAAGACGGTCTCGACAAGCAGGACCTGGTTGACCTTCTCAACAAGTGGATCACGGATTCGAAGGGAAACCTCAAGCTCTGTGTTGCCAGTAGGGAGGAGCCCGAATTCAAGTTTTCTCCAGAGACCACACTTAGGCTTCACGATCTCACGCATTATGACATGAGGCGCTTTGTTCAGCAAAGGCTACATGGCAAAGTTAGTTCGCATATGGAGAACCGACTAGCAAAGATCATACCGGAAAAAGCCCAGGGAGTCTTTTTGTGGGTGGCTCTCGTCACCCGCGGTGTCCGCGAGGAGACGAAAATTGGCAGCTCACCTGAAGACATTCTTAATCAATTCCCACCAGGTCTAAGACCCCTTCTGGATCGCACCATTGAATCTATCCCTGAGCAGCACAGGTTGAAAGCGTACCTCAGTTTCGAAATGCTACTCCTGTTGCAGAATAGTCTCGCTATGCGGAGTCTGCCAATCCTCGCCTACTCGTTTCTCGAGGACTACTGCAAAAACCCGGAGTTCTCAAAACAAGATACCGGCTCATGGGAGCAGAATGATGATGGTGCTGTAGAGAAAAGGATTGGGTCGGCACGAACCCAGCTTTATGGATGGTGCAAGGGTCTTCTCGAGCCACAAAGCGACGAGTACGGGAAGGAATACATTACTTTCACCCACCGATCAATCCGGGAATACCTTGAAACAACTGTTACCAAGCAGCATCTTTCTCATTCGCGTGGACATCATGCTGCCGGCAATGCACTCATCCAGTTGCTGATCGCCGAGGTCCGATCCAGGATCTCACGAAATAGATGGGGATACAGTTACAACAAAGCATTGACCCGTCTAGGACTGGAGCAACTCTTCGACAGTAGACCATTCGAGTTTTTGGAGGCTTTACATTTTGTTATCGAAAAGGCCGCTTCCAAATATGTGTCCGAACGTCGCAGCATTCACTACAAGCCGAGCCTTTGGACACCTCTTGATTACATGTTTGAGGAAAACGACTATTCTTACCCAACATGGAGGCTGGAATGTGACCCAACTGCCACTGAGACCATCTCAGAATTAGAGATGCTCCTAGGTCGGTACTTTCGGAACAGTCGCTTCAGATTATTGGGGGCTTCAGATTCAGCCTTCCTCGATCTGCTGCTAAAGAAATGTCGAAGCCATTTGCAGACGAAGATACCGTTATTTCTAGAATTTACCACTCGCCACAAGGTCAAGAAGACGGAATACGTCGACTTGAGCATATGGCAGCACTATTTGCTTGCGGAAGCCGACTCGAGAGTTGCCGAACCTGCGGGTTCTGTCGAGTATTTTGATCGTTCAAAACTCGACCAAAACTTCGCTCTGATATCTGAGAGCTTTCTCAAAGCTGGTGCTGATCCTCATATCTCAGTCAATATCACAAAATGCGAAGAGTCCGGAGGGAAAACATCTGAGGGGGTGAATGGCGAAATAAACTTTGAAATTGGCAGAGAGGAAACGACAGTCACAGTTCAGTTCCGCAGCCCGCGGGGGTGGGGGCGAATTTGCAAGAGTTGGTCGCTAGAGGACATCATCAAGGGCCTCAAGACACCGAACAAAGATGTCATCTTAGAGCTAATTGACAGGAACACCCGCATGCTAGAAGACACGGAAGGACTATCCGACTCTGAGAAAGAACTCCAGACTTCCAAACACATCGTCGAACCCATCGATAAATCGAATGCAGGCGAGGTCCAGCCGAGATGGATTCCATCAATATCCATTTCACCAGAACACGTGTTCGGATTTGCATTGGGTGAGTCGGGGAGTTTGGAGTATTAAGTGTGGGTATTGTCTGACAACGAATACAGGGTTGCTTTCGGCGCTTCTTGTCTCTCTATTGATTAAGATCCTTGCATGATGCCGGACATAGCCTAGGTGTCTGAGTTAATCTTAACACCGATGCTCAAATACCGCGATTCAACGTCGTATATCCAATCCTTTCGATCTACCATGCACCTACCTCAGCAGAGCTTTCACTACCCGACTATCACGTAGATTGTAAATGATAAAAAATGTCCCACAACGTCCTCCTCGTACCTTATTTTCAATATTTTGAAGCTTTGCTCACAATTGCCACTTCACTGACGGGATTGCACCTTCGTCCTTGATTGAATGTTATTGTAGGTGCTATATGACACCCCAAAGCCTGCTGTACGGGTTTCATGCCCTCAGCTACATAAATTGACGAACTTTTACCATACATTAAGAAGTGAAGGTATATCCCAGGTGTTCCGAAAAGCTCAACCCCATCTCCTCGTTGCTTTCCCCCTACGTTACTTTAACATACTTATTGAACAGAGCGCGATGGTCCCATCAACGAGTGTCATAGCTTCGGGCGCGGCAGGAAACAGTGAAATCGCCTTACCCGCCGAGCTCGTCAACGGTGATAACGCCGTCGCCGTTCTTGTCATGGCTACACCACTCAGTTAGCATCGTACTTCTACGGACGGGACGAGGTATCAACAGACTCCTTGAACAGCTGAGAGATTGTTGGATCATCCGCTGGAAGACCAACAAATGCCGCAAACTGTGGCTCGGTAAGCTTTCCGGTGCCGCCGGAAGCTTTGTTGAAAGCATCAGTGGTCTCAGCATCGGGGGTTTGCCTTTGCATGATTCGTGACTTAGGACTGCGGCAGCCTAGGATCAAAACGTCAATGTTGAGTCTCTCCTCACCGTGACTTGGAGAACGCACCGCCGGTGCAGTCACAGCCAAACCAGGTGCAGCGCCCTTTGCCGCAGTATGGGGTGGGAATAGTGCCATCATTGCACAAGCCAGTCTTCTGATTCAAGTAGCAGCAGTCCGCCAGGGCGAACGGAGCCAAGGCAACACCGATGGTGCAGATTGTGGAGAAACGCATGATGGTAGTAGATTGATTGACTTGTTGAGTTGGACGAGGTGCTTGATTGTTTGGTTTTGGACTCTGGACAGAGCGTGCAGCGCCTCCCTTTTATGTCTCACAGCCGCCGTGTACGTAGACCTAAGCAGATAGTCCGCAGCTGAGCCCCGTAGTGGAAAACTCCATTGAATGACCAACCGGTGGTTCGCTTTTCTGGTCAAGTGTTGTTGGTGCTGCGATGCCACTGTTGGTTGTTAGAATCAGGTTCACGATCCCGCAGTCTCGTCTACACTTTCCATCGTGTTAGCGTCACAGGTGTTCTAGATGGCATACGGGCGAACTATTTGCCGTAGCGATCACGATGAGACGGCAAGGCAGATCGGAATGAAGGTGACTAGGCACGGGCGAGTATAGATAGACGGCCAACGAGAGCGCAGCAGTGTCACGCCTCACTTTTGCATCCTCCAAAGCCAAACCGTGGCTCAAGAAATGAAGTCGAGGTGTTCTCCATGCATGTCTGACGTCGATGTGTGTCAGCGGAAGTTTCCGCTTGCCAAGGTCGAGGCCGCAGGGTTTGGGGAAGGCAAAGCTTGACTTACTTAATAGCGTAGCACTAACGCTTCATGGTGGCTTACAAAGCGCGGAAGCTACTAAGCGGGCGAACGAGAGCGTCTATCGGGGACTTACTCAGTAGCTTGATAAGCCGCTTGTGGAAGGTGGTCTAGCGTGCCCAGGTTCGTTAAATCCCCGGCTTTTTACTCCGCCCTATAGCGAATTGCCGTAGTGCAACAATCAAAAATCTGAGTGTTCCCCATCTCTAGCGGAGTGCGAATGTGGTAATGGCCAGCTCCTATGACATTTGTGCCAAGAACGCCAAGACTCTGCCGTCACCTTGCGGTCTTCATACTTGAATCTACTCGTTCCAGCCAACGACTTGACAATAATTGGCCTGTGAGACGGCTCAGATGAGCTGCACTGTTCGTTTCTTGCTTGGTAGAGCATCCTCTGATCTGCTGTGCTGTTACCTATCTGACACGACATCAGAATTGTTGAAGCTGGAACACCGCTTCACCGCTATACTCAATAGTTCCACGTCCGAAAAGGCCTTCATCCCGTCGGAGATACGTTCTAGAATTGTCCATAAGCAATCAGGAGCTCATAATGTGGTACTACCGGGTAAGAACGTTCGGTACTTCGATCAATGCCGTCACAACCACGAAGAAGTGTGCTTCTAGTTCAAACAACTTTTGCTAGATCTTGGATCATCGGTGCCATCTATCCTTTCCTCTCAGTCCCCTTCCTAGCCCATCTCCCAGGTCCTTCTTGGTGCTCACCGCTTTCCTGATACGCGGTCTTTGCAGAACTAATTGTGCAATTTGCCAAGACGATTAATCCTTCCATCGAAAATGAGCCCCGATGAGTTTTCTAGAAGGTTCTTGAAGAAATGGATCTTCTAAGCCTAGCTGGCCTGTTGACCTGCAAGACGTTCGGAGCGGGGTCCGTCAGAATATCGTTTCCCAGTAAGGCTTCTCCTCCGTCGCTAGTGGTTCTGTCTGCCGGACTTGTCAAATCTCTAAGAGGCATGAGGCCGTGATTGCTCTCCTCCAACTCGGTTATGTCGGCATCATGAGCCCCGGGTCGTCAGTCAACTCAGTGGTAAAGGCATTCGGTGCCATTCCTTCTCCCTGTAGTAAACAGCCCAGTAGTGCTCATCCGAGACAGGATCGACCAGTGGAAGGCACCACATGCAATTTGCCACCTAATTAACTGGATGTTGGACATCACAGGTCTTTCAGCTGCGGCTGATAGTTCTGACATCCCGCTGGAATACACGCTCTTGCCGGTTGTCTCGAACCTCCTGTCAGACTCCTTTGAAAGGGCTTGGGGCTTCTGACTGGCGCCACAGTTCATGGAAGTTGTGACTATAGGGAAGACGAGCCGAGGCTGGGTCGTAAATGGCGCCGTCGAGATCGAAGAAGTGTTAGAGAATCACAGTCAGTTTGATGGGAGGACCAAGTTGTGACACCAAGTGAAACGGCCCCACAGCCGGTGGGATCGAATGTCTCAAAGAGGAAAGTGCTCATGGCCATGATCGTAGGGATCATTTCTCTTTGTCAGCGTTTGGATTGCTGCATGCTTGGTTGCTCTGTGGCTGGCTGAAGCACCACTTCATCGACATACGTCTTTGCTCGAGCATATCATAGAGCCTGATGATTTAGTGCCACATTCACACTTAGCGTCTCCAATAAACAGGTTTTTGGAGGATAAATCTTTAGCCTTGACAGGTTTCCCTGGAGTGGCAGACGCCAGGTGTCCTTACGGAAATTTCAATCCGTGGAGGTTCTCTCACCCATCTCGCCCGTCTACAGTAGGATTTCGGTGGGTTTCAGGTGCTTTAAGACATCTGAATCGACTACGTAGGGCTATCTAGATAAATGGTGGGATGTCCTGCCGTCTTGGTCTAGGATGTAATATTCTCAGTCGCTAGCTTGATTTGGACTAGAACTTTGTTGTACTGGTGTCGTTGGTTTTTTCTATCGCGCTCAATAATGGCAATAGATTGTAGTAATGCATTGATTGTGAGCGGGCAGAAGGATATCTCAATACTCACAACGAAGCATGCCGTTACTACTAGGCATTTTAAAACAGCCCCAAATTTGCACCATATCTCTATGGTTTCGTGTTCTCGGGCAAGTACATGTCCCCCAGAACGAGTCCATGATACTACCTCAATTTGGATTGATATTTGTTCATGTTGAGGTGGAATTTTGCCCCATCAGATTCTTGCCGTGGCGATGCTGTTGAATTTAGGGCGACAGCGGCCAGCAAGAACGCAGGGCGCATCATATTTTCGAATTGGACTATAGGGTAAATTCGAACATACCTATTTGTTTTTGACGAATATCTTTGAGCTACATTCAATGTCATTGTAACAGGATGACCCATACTTTTTCCTAAGCAGCATGGACATGGTCGTGTTAATGATACGTTCTCGGCTCAACCCTACAACGGACGCTCGGCTAAAACCTACGAGCGGAGCGCCGGCCAAAACCTACAGAACATGTAAAGTCGACATTGCATCACCAGAAAAGGCAACCACGTTCAAGACACTGTACAAAAGCGTCAAGCTACTCCCTGGAACCAACCGAGTTACCAAATAAGAAGATCAAAAAGAATGGGTGAGAAGTGCAATCACGTGCGAGGTGAATGACTCAGCATGATCGATAAGATGGACCACCTGTCACACCATCGCTTAGCTACTTTCTTTCCCTCACCATCGCTTTATTCGCCGCCAACAACAACTTCTCAACATTCCCGCCATGGCACCCAGCGACGCGGATACAGTTCACACTCCCCTTCTGTCCAATACCCCTTCCCCACCGGACAACCCGCTCAGCCAGAATCCGCCGGCGGAAGATGACGTTGCCGCAACTCCGCCAGCAGGCGCAGAGGTCGAGGTGCCAATGGCGGTGCGGAAGCGCCTCTACGTTTCGCATTTCCTCTCAACTTGGAATTCGCGCGTCTTCGAGTTTGGTGCCGTGCTATATCTCGCGTCCATCTATCCTGGGACCTTGCTGCCGATGTCGGTGTATGCGTTGAGCCGGCAAGCGTCGGCCATCGTCTTGTCTCCGGCCATCGGGCGCTTCATCGACAACAGCAACAGGCTCAAGGTTGTGAGGCTCTCAATTGGTGCGTGTGTCGAGATTGGCTTAAATTTCCAGACGCTGACGGTATTTGCAGTCCTACAAAGATTTACCGTTGCAACTTCTTGCGCCCTCTTCTGGTTCCTGGCCACGGGATGGAGCTGGGTCCAGGCGCTGCAGTCTGGCGCGCTGGCTATTCTGGCAGTGCTTGCTTGCATCGAGAAGCTTTGCGCTATCATGAACCTGATTTCAGTTGAAAGGGACTGGGTATGTTGGAGACAGTACTCCCGCATTCCATGTCGTTTGCTGACCGCTGCTGCAGGTCGTTGTGATTGCCGAAGAGAACGAAGGAGCTCTGAGAGGTACCATTCTCTTTTCGTGACAACACATCAATTATTCTAACTTCAGTGCCAGTCTTGAACGCACAGATGCGCCGGATTGACCTCATTTGTAAACTTGCAGGACCATTCTTCATATCCATCCTCGACGGCGTATCAACCGAAATCGCCATCCTGGTCAATCTCAGCATGAACCTCGCCTCTATCCTCATCGAATACTTCGCTATCGCCCGAGTAAGCCTTCCCTCACCTCACCCACGCCACACTTCCCATTAACTCACTACCCCAGGTCTACCAAATCGTCCCCGCCCTCCAACAACCCAAGTCCACCCCCCACGCCCCCTCCCCCACCCGCCGCTCCGGCCCCCTCCACACCCTCACCACCCTCCTCCACGCCACCACCCACGACTTAGCAACCTACTTCCGCCACCGCGCCGTCCTCCCGTCCTTCGCCGGCGCGCTGCTCTACCTCACCGTCCTCTCCTTCTCAGGGCAAATGGTCACGTACCTGCTGTCCGCCGGCTTCAACTCCATCCACATCGCCATCGCGCGCACCGTCTCCGTCGCCTTCGAGCTCTCCGCGACGTGGATAACGCCGCGCGTCATGGCCCGCATCGGGCCCATCCGCACCGGCATCTGGTTCGTCACGTGGCAGTCGCTGTGTTTGGCGGGTGGTGCGTCTGTGTTCTGGGGGATGCAGGACAAGCCGCTGGTGGCGGCGGGGGGATTGGTTGCTGGGTCGATTTTGAGTCGGGTCGGGTTGTGGGGGTATGATCTTTCGGCGCAGGTTATTATCCAGGAGGTACGTTGCCCGGATTTTCCCCTTCCACGCCGCCGAAAGCCATGTGGGGGCATTGCTGATTTTTTTTTTCCCCACAGGAAGTCGAGGCCGACCGCCGCGGCGCCTTCTCATCGGTCGAGGCGTCGTGGCAGAGCACCTTCGAGCTGTGCTCGTACGCGTCGACGATTGTCTGGGCGCGGCCGGACCAGTTCCAGTGGCCGGTCTTGCTGAGCTGTGTGGCTGTGTTCAGCGCGGGCGGGCTGTACGCGTCGTTCGTGCGTGTGCGGAGGGGACATTTGCTGCATTTCTCGAAGTGCATCGAGCATCGGCCGGGTAAGGGAAGGCAGGGGCACGGGGCGCAGGGGTATGAGAGGTTGGTGCAGTCGCCGAATGTGTGAGGGCGTGTGGTTGAGTGCGGAGACTGGCTGGTTTACCGGCGAAGGACGGCAGGGAAAGCGCGCTGAAAAGGAGCATTATTATTATTAAAACTACCAGTGATGCGGCTGGACTGGGCGCGAAGCTGAGGAGGTGAACGGGTGATGTATTGAGCTACCCGAAACAAAGCGCTAAATACCCCCCTCGACGATCGTGCCTGCCAACACCGGCAGTCACTAGAATATTGAAATCAGTGCTAGTTGGTGCGCGCTGTATTGCTTCCACAATCACAAGCACCTACATGTGTGAGTGAAATTTCTTGAGCGGAAATCAATGTCTGGTTGTAGTTGATGTTGGATCTAGACGCACACGAAAAGTGCTAACTCGAGTTGGTGTTGGGGCTAGACGAAAATTGAGTTGCTAAAGCCACTGTTAGTAAGTGAAATTGCTGAATCTGTTGTTAGCGTGACATGTCCGCACCTGCAAACAGGCCTGCTTATTGGATCGATTTTGGAACCCCGCTGTCCTTGCAAGCGGGTTCAATCGAGACCCCGGCTGCAAATCACCCTTTCTTCCAGAGCCGCTTGCGTCAGCCAGCAGAACCTTAATTTTTATGCGGGGTAAATTCCCTCATGCGGGTAGTGGGCAAGGGACTGTTACTTTCTAGTGACTGCTCTAGCGCCATCACGCAAGCCTGACTTTATTCAGACACATACTCTTAACTGAAACATAGCTATCAGTTCGCAATTGGCTTGAAAATTGTTGCTTAGAGTCGCCTGAGTAGGTCATGGTGATAGTAAAGCGCAAGAAAAACGAGCCATGCAAGGCATTTACCAGCGGGACTGCTATTTTTAGTGCTTAGTCTGTGACGCGCATGTTCCATGCGAAGTTGAGACACCCCTTGACCGACCTCCTTTTCCATCTCTTGCAGAAGGTCTACCTCATCCCTTAGAGATCCTGTCTTCCATCATACGGAAACGTGAAAATCGAGCTCAGCTATTGAATATATAAATGGTCGAGAGGCCTGCCTTCACTCACTCATTAACCATCAATCCAAGAAAACCAGCTCTCACATCACAAAACAAACTTCAACATGCGTTATTCAGCCATCTTTGCTGCTGCTTCTGCCCTCCTCCCCTTGGTCCGCGCCGACTGCTGTAATGCCGATAAGTGTCTGCAACCAATGGGATGGGACGATTGGTGCGCCAAGTACTCATGTGACGATGACACGCAGGGTACCCCCTGCTGCGGCTATGGCGGCTGCAACATCTTCTGTTGCAACTGCGACGGCGGTATGTTGCAACCTGAGGCTGCATCGGGATTTTTCGCTAACATGGTACAGGATGCCGCCGAGCTGGAGGCGCGCCAGCTGGACGCAGAGGCCTCATGTCCGCCAGAGACGATAAGGATGCCGCCGACGCAGCCTTTGACGCTGCCGATACTGACAACTCTGGAAACATCACCATGCAAGAGTACACCAACTACATGAACGTTGGCGACAATTCCGTGAAACACATCGCCTGGTTCCTGAAGTAAGTAAATATTCGATCCTTCTTGGATTGCTGCTAAATGATTCAGGCACGACAAGAACGACGACGGCGTCATTACCCCAGATGAAGTGACGCGTGGTTAGAGTCCTGCAACTACTCTGCCCGCTTGCATCGAGGGACGACTCTCTCACCGAATTGAGAAATGATAGAGCACTTGCACCCTGCATCGGGTGTTATGGGCCAAGGTATGCAGTCGTGGCCTTCTAGTCCAAGTCTGGAACATGTGGAGATATCTGTCTAGAAATCAACCATGTTTCAAAGGGCAGCTCGCAACTCTATGTCACAGTTTATAGTCTGCATCAAAATACATTCCCTATGAAGTCTTGTTTTCTTTCATCTTCTTCTGTTGCGGGTCGTGATTTTGGTGCTCATAAACGTCTCCTCCTGCTCTAGGACTATGCTGGAACATTATATCCAACGACTCGCCGTTCTACAGCTGAGCGCTCAGTGCCCACGATATCACCGGTGCGGCTTGCAACAGATGGTACTGGTTTCTTTACGGCATCGGTAACATGTGATTATCATTGATCAGGCCATTCAAACGTAGAATTTTCTCGCGGATACCTCAAAACGCCGAAACGCTCTCTTTATCCCAATATTTGAATCCTGAAAAGCGCCTTTGACTATCTTGGAGAATGAAAGCATGGCTCTTTCTAACGCAAAGTAAACTGAGTGCTTCTCAACTCTCTCCGATTACGGGCTCGGATTGCTTGGCCATCCATGTATCCTTCAACATAGCAATCTCCAACAACCTGATATGTTCCTCTGTCATACTCCCCAAGGAGGATCGGTATGCTGCACCCATAAATCACGCAGATGCAATCCCCCTCGCGGGCCTCTTCAGGAACCAAAAGTAGCCTTGAATCATCCGATACGGCAAGACGGCGGTGGCGAAGCCACGGTAAAGTGGAGATTCTATAGAAAGGGAAGGGCGCGAGAATATCTTCCGGCTCATGGTAATAGTCGTAATTGAGAATATCCTCGACGACTCGGTTCATGTCGTGGTAGTCTTCATTGTTATCACTGAAATCGTTTCCCAACCAGAGGATGGAGATCAGCCGATACCAGTCTTCGTCCGGCTCCAGAATTCCAGCTGTTATGTCGCACCAGCTGCGGAAAGCTGCAAGTAAGGTTGTTGGAGGAGCGAAAGAATCCAGTTCAGTTCTAAAGCAGTGCCCAATGCGATCGATCTTGCCCAATCGTAGACCTTTACACCTTAATAAACCGCGATCCCATTGCATTATCACTTCGGCATTTCTTCTAAGGCTTGCTGAGATTCCTGGTCGTAGCTTATGGGAAATTGGCGCAAAATCAACGTCCTGTGACCAGTCAGGCAGCCAGCTTGGGAATCCGGACCTGTCATGAGGCCCCAATGGAGAGCTGCAGAGGATGTCCAGGCAATGATCACTTCTTGGCTTGCCTGTAAAGTCGAACACGCAGTACTGAAATGCTTGCAGACAAACGTCCATGAGACTGAAGCCGTAATTTGGGGTAAGCCTTTGACTGTCCTCATCTGGACTGGACCCAAAGAGCCCGCAAAGGCTATAAATCTTGTCTTTCGGATTAGTCGCCTGTGCACTTCGACAGGCGACTAGCTGCTCGAGGAACCACTCGGGCCCTTTAACGCTACGAAACAAGGAGCGCGAAGCATGAATCCATCTGAAATGCTCGAAGTCGAACGTGATTCTGCGCCCCAATTCCGCCTCGGGCTGCTCTTTCAGGCGGTCTATGGCTGCGCATGTCTGAGCGGCATCCTCCCAAGGAATCGTGTAATGGCCGCATTGGATTATTATTTGGGCGGCACATATCAGTTCTTGACGTATCCACACCCGTTCCCAGTAAGGGCGGTCCGAGAAGAGAATTTGGGTATGGCGTATAACACACCTAAGCCAGAGTTTGTCCCAGGAAGTTGAAATTGCTCTGAACGGTCGTGCATCCGACAGGTCCCGGTTATCGAAAGATCTCTTGACAGCACGAACTAGCTCCACAGCGGCGCTCACCTCATAGCCGTCGTTTCCGAGCCAGCATATGACGCGAGCGGCGCAGGCATAAATCGGCATCATCTTCTGGACTTCCCGGACGGACTCCACTCGGTTTCCCTGATTGATACAGAGCGCATCAACCCATAGGCGGCGAGCAGAAGATCCCGGTCGTGGTCGTAGAGCACGCAGTGCATGCCAAAGATTCTCTCTTACGAGCACCCTCCTTCCGTCGACTTGTATGGGCATCCGGTTTCCCGAATCGCCCCAGGCATATGACAGAGCTTCATATATCGGCTTCTCAGATGCTCTGGTATGGACCATTTTGCACTGGATCTCGTCGTTCCTTCCAGGTGGGAAAAGGTAAATGAGGCGGAGGTCATCCTTTCCGACAGGCCGGTAATCGTAACAATCGCTAAATGGATGAAGTGGGATGGATGAAGCAACGCTCCATTGCGAACAAGGTTCTGAAAAAGCTGATATAGACATGCTGCTCTATGGCTTCGGCTTAGCCAGCTGCCGGCTTGCTGAACGCTCGGGGTCGCCTTGAAGTAAAAGCTTCCAGTCTGGATTTCGGCGCAGATGATTAGCATATTTGACTTATATGGAATTCAAGGAGCAGGTGTACTTACTTTTGCCTACTCTATTGCTCAATGGCTCAATGGTTTGAAGAGAAGGCTGAAGTGCCACTGTTGCAGTAATGAGAAAACGACAAGTGCGCTGCGGAAGGACAGGGGCTTTTGAATCGACATAAGCCTGGCGCCGCTTATTTTTGACTAGGCACCGCGGAAATATGGCATTCGTAAAATTCACATGTTTGCGACGAGGCTGAGCTGCATCTATCCCAGTTCGGCAGCACGAGAGGCGCCGCAAGGCGCAGCCAAACCAATGACTGAAACTTCGCATATATGCGCGCAGCTCACGTCAGCGAAACTGCGCAGAGGGGCACAGAAGGCTGATCAACCGAGAAGAGAGCCTTGCGATCACTCGGCGCGCAAGCTGGAGCCTGAGCGGCAACGTTCTGGCCGTCAGTACTGGGGACAATACTCCTTAGATCTATACACCTTCAAATAAACTTGACGTGTAGTAGCCCCAAGGACTAAAGAGAATTAAGCCCGCACTATTAATTTATCATCATGCAGGACCGTCATTCGTCTTTTACCTATCCTCGTCTGTCGCTAAGCTTCGGTAGCTTGGTATCTGCAAATACCTCCGTCGGTCGCATGCTCCCTGACAACACGCAAGCCAATACGCACACATCATCTCAGGCAGCTTATCCTGGGTCGATAATGTAAGGTTTTAAAATAGGTGTGGTAGTATTATCAGTGAGTGAAAAGGACTAAGTACTAGTTTCAAAGTAAACGTGCCACTTTCCTACAAAGGTCCGGCGGAAACGACCCTCCTTCTGCGAGCAGATCATTGAAACGTCTCGATGCTGTAAGCACTTTGAAGTTGTTCGTGGCGTAGTCTGATATAATGTCATGCAGTGGTGACGGATGAGTATTTCCATCTTCGTGATTATACACCAGCCGTACGACGTGACAAATGTCTCCAGTGCGTTCAGGAAAACACTCGAAGATGTTCAAAGCCTCCGAAAGCTTCTGTCTGGCCAGCTCTTTCAGTCCTAAAACGAAGTAAAACTCGGCAAAGTGATATAAAGAGATGTGACAGGCAAATGTTTCAGAGTAGGTCATGGCTGGCGACTCGTTCAGACCGGGTGCTGCATAGACTGGAAAAGGCAGCGGCGGCGGTAGTGTGGCTTCATCATTGGGATTTTCCTCCCTTTTGTCTTCCCTGAGTGTGGGTGGATAATCGGCCCATCTTCCCGACGCTTCGTCATAGAATTGCTCAGCCGCAGCCTCCCGAGGAGATGGTGGATAAGATCTGACGCTCCTCTCAGATCTCAGCGATTCGGGAGCCTTTGAGAGTGTCTCCTCGCCCTCGGAGAGAGTGTCGTCGTCCTCGGGCGTTAGCGGTACCTCGACTGGATCAACAGCACTGTAGTCGCCGGAATGGATGAACTCGGCAAATCGGCAGAATGTGTCCGGATCGACGTCCTTCAAGAACGCTTTTCCTTCCTGGGACTCCTTCATCCCGTTCGTCATCATCTTGCCGAGTGGTTCTGAATAGCGAGAGACGAGGTTCTTGTACAAGATGAAGTGAACCTCGTCGGGGCCAACATAGAAGTCGAATGTTCCGGCGCGGAAAGTTCTTGCACAAAATGTTAGAAATGGCTCAGCGATACGATCAGGCTTTCTATACTCTTGGTTGATTCGCGACATATTGAATGCGGATAAACTTTCACGGTCGGCAGGGAGGGATACTCGGGAAGCATAGGATTTTGGAATGAAAAAGAGCTGCATGGAGGGTTAGCCGCCTCATATGTTGGAATGATTGAGTGCCATCGGTCGATTGACTGCAGGGTACTGCAGGCGTCCATCGGATTAGGCAACAACCGGCGAATAGCCGCGCGCCACGGAGTTTTAACCTGCACTCCTTACATTGAACCTCAGCGCGGGTTTTCGCATAGTCGCCTAATCTCAGCGGTACAGCGAATTAAGCGCGCTGTGCAAGCGCCAGCAATGCGGTTCAAATCCACGTCACGTCGCGTATTCTGTCGATATGTGGTCGTAAGACAGCGAAAGAGCAATCCCTGTCTTCTTTACTCAGTAGAGTTAGGCGTGATTTAAATTCGGTATAGGGCCAGTCTTCATACTCAGTAGTTACAAAATATCTTTCATTCGTTTTCCACACATTGGTATTTTTGTCATCACTCATTTTAGTCATTGAACGAGCGTTACATCCAGTAACTCCAAGAACCCCCGAAAGGGAAAAAAAAAAATGAACCAACCCCCAATGCACCACCCCGCAATACCCCACGCCCCTTTCACCTATCCTCATCCTTACTTTCGCTAAGCTTCGGCAACTTAGCATCTGCAAGACACACCATCAGCCGCATTCCTCCAACCAACCAACCAACTAATCCCCACACCCTCACGTGAGATACGTACCGGTACTCAAAATCCTCTTCAACCTACTCCCAATCGACTTGGACCGCCCCTTCCCATCGACGCCCTTCTCCTCCTCCTCTAACTCCTTCCCGTCAGACGACTCGCTGGAAACCGATCCGTGGCCCTCGCGCGGGGTGGCTGTGTTCTGCTGGGCGGGGTGCGGGGGCGGCTCGACGTCAACGGGGTCGTCGCGATCGGAGTCCCAGTTGCTGTCGAACTCGGACGCCAGCGACTCTTTGAGTTCTTTGGAGAGCTTGATCGAGTAGCCGGCCATGATGGCGGGGTCGATTTAGTGTTTGGCTGGTTTGCAGCTTGTGTGTAGTCGTGCGTGTTTGCGGAGCGCATAAAGTTGGCAAAACGCGGGGGTGGGTGTGGTCGAAAGGATCACTTGCGGCGCACAGCTGAGGAGGGGCAGGGCAGGGCCTTATTTGTTGCACGCAGCGCAATGCGGCGATGGGAAATGATCAGGCCACTAATGAATCTTTCCCTTTGATGCAATAATGCTTCTAGCCCGCGACGCGGCGCGACGCAACGGTGCAGCGCAGCGCACTGCCTCCCTTGGCTTACGGCTGCCGCGCCGGCTCGACACCGACGCTCATTGGCCGGCCAAGGGCGAGCCGCGGCGCTGATGTCTTGTCCTCGTCCCGCCCCGCTGCCTGTGCCGTGCGGCCAGACTTCCGCCATGCGAGGTGGTGGGATGGGAGGTTTGTGGGACGGTGGCGGTAGGACGACCGTCGTTCTGCCAGCTGTTCTCCACCCCTCAGCTGTAAGCGGGTATAAGCGGGTATGTGTGTTCACCCTTCGTTCTTGCGAAAACTGTTGACCTACAGACTCTTCTTCTAGCCGTCTCTTGATAATCGATGCGGTAATGCTGATGGAGAATTATGTGCATACAAGCGCTGGTCGTACGTTTTGATTGGAGGCAAAGGCAGCGTTGACCGTCGCGGACGTCTCGATTGCGCGTACATTTACTCCGCCACCATGCTACCCAGATATTCGTGGTGAAAAGGGGGAAAAAAAAGACCAATTGCGATACATTAAACACCATCCAACTTATCATATTGGCCCGGTCCTATCTCCGCGCATAGCTGTTGTTGTTTCCCATCTCACGCTGCACTGCCCTGCGGCTGTTTTGGCTGTCTGCGGGGGTGCGGGGAAAACGGCGCGCGCCTGGCTCTTTTTGAAGCCAAGCCTTGTGTCGCGGGCCAAGCTCCAAAAGCCCCGGTGTTATGATGTAGTTTGGCGATTGGCAGGAGAGCGCCACTTGTGTGCTGATGATCGGCGCATTTAAGGCGGCAAATTCGACGACGCAGCTGCCGGAATCCACAAGCTGCGACGATATTCGTTCAACTTCCACCTGAAGTGTTGTTCTCGTCTCCGTTGTTCTACCCTGTGAGCTAAGACCTCTCCGTCGATCGGCGTTGAAGGTTCAGCATGTCATGACGCCACTGGCCACCAACTCGTGGCACACAGCTGAGCGAAAGGAGCCTGTCGTGCTTGTCGGAGCCTCCGATGTTGTCAATGTCGCAGATTCCGTCACGATCTTGCTTGAGTATGTTGGATGGATCCATCATCACCGCTATATATCCGTGTCAGCGGATTGACGCATCGACGACAGGATAAACTTACCAGTGAGTACAGGATCCTGCACCACCGGCCGAACGACCCGGCTCTGCAGGTAGCATACCACGAACCCCGTCAACGTCAGCACCCCATTCAAAGCCAGCCATAGCCAGACCCTCCAGGCTGTGACCTCTGCTCTGACGGCCTGGATCCGTTCGTAGGCCACGGTGGTCAGCGTGTCCGGACCGTTCGTAAAGTACGTCGTCGCGCTCCAGGCGCCTTGGTACGCGACGTTGAGGAGGTTCTGGACGTAGTGCGCGGCTCCGTTCTCAAAGTCCCACCCCGTCGTGTTCATCATGTTGACTTGCATGACGGTCTCGGGGGTCAGTGCGAGAGCGAATTCGACGAGGGGATCGGGGTCTAGGAGGTCGGACTGCTGGTCGTTCTGGCATTCGGCGAGTGATTCGGCGACGAGCTGTGCGGAATGCTTGCACGAGATGACGCCAGCGTTGAATGTGACGTTTGCAACGGCAATGCAGTACGTCCTGTTGTCTGGGAATGGCTTCATTTGGAGGTACTCGCGGACTGGTGGATCAGAGGGCCTGCCGTTTACGTCAATCGAGCAGCTGGGAAGGCCATCGATGTCTGGGTTGTGTTTGAAAACGTAAAGGGCAGCGAAGGTTTGCGCTGAAACCATTCGAGGTTGTGGGAGCGCATGCATAGGCATGCTGGAAAAGTCGTTTCGGCGTGTTAGAGTTACGGCGCCGGGGAAGCTATACAAAGGGCTTGTATTTCTGCTATAGTTAAACCAGCCTGATCTGACCTACTGTACCGCACTCCTGACGTCCTGCGGTACCGATTCCAGAGTATCAAGCCATTCGAATTCCGAGATGCGCAGCTGAGGCATCGTGATGTTCTCGAGAAGACTGCCGACTGGGATACCTCGGAGCTCGGGAACGTATCTGCGAGGAGTCTGCAACAGCTCTTTTCCTCTCGAGTCGTCGGCGTTCATGTTGACGATCGTTGCTCCCACTCCCCGCAAAACTTGGTTTCTTGGTGAAAATCGCCCACTTTCGAAGATGAGGAGGCGTGTCCAGCTGCTCTGTTTCTCTGCCGGCACGAAAGGCGTCGTCACTCCAACAGGTTTGCCCTGTTGTGACTGCAGGCCGTCCGTAGGAACCCATGCAATTGCGCCGGACAGAACAGGTGCGGCTAACTGCGCGGGCCATGCCAAGATCAGAGCGAAGGATATGTATGCGATAAATCTACTCCGAGGAGCAACTGGTCCAATCTTGTACGAAACTTGAGTCGATAGCTGAGAGAACGTCATGCCTTTGCGTTCAAGAGCGATAAAAGCGCAGCGCCAGGCTAGAATCCCCTGCAAAGTTGAACAAATGATGCTGGTAATCTTGAGACTAAGTGAAAGAATAGTCGACACGTCTGATTGTGTGAGCAGATAGCCAGCTGTCTCACGCACCGGGAACGCGCGCTGGTGGAGCAGCGGCCCCAGTACAACTATACAGGTGGCAATAGACCAAAGGAGATGAACGGGAAAATACCACCATGCTTTCATGACCGACCAGCGTCTTGAAGGGGTTTTCAGTGACTTGCATTGATGCTCTTGTGAGTGTATAGTCTCGTCAGCGCTGGTGAGTAAGTACTCGTGTTCTGGCATGGTTGTAATTATCAATAACGACGTGCTGTGCGTGGGATCAGGCTTTGACGCAGCGAGGGCTGGGAGGCTTTGGCAATAAATGGGAATTTAAATATGTAAGACAGGAGCGGAACTCACTGAAACCCCTGTGTGATGGTCTCATGCGCCACATATCCTGCACGTCGATAAGGCAACAACTTAAAATCAAGATGATTCACGATGAGGCGTGATGATTTTGGGCAAAAAGCCGCATGCTGGCCATGTTCGCATCATAAATAGCCGGAAGGTCAAAGGAATGCTAAAGGCATGCTTGCGATGCAGCTGCCTACCAATGAACGCATCAGCTTTCTTTGCTTTTCGTATTGGCGGATCAGGTGGTTCAGCGTGGCGCCCAGTGCCTCACAGCCGCGCCAGTAAACAAGGCTGAACAGGGGCTTGTGCGTCGATTGGAGGGGGTTTGTAGGGATGCTAGCAGAAGGTGTCCGTCATACTCTGTATGTGAAGGGAAAATCTTACTCATTGTGCGATGCAGTCGGTTACACAATGTACTATTTCGGATGGAGCCAGGGCCTTCTGTTTATTGCCTTGCAGACACACATCGTATGCCTAAGCCAAAGGATTTTTTTTTCCCTGTCTCTCTTCTGATCATCGATCGAGAACGCTAATTATGTTTGAATTCGCGAACGAGAGAACGCTGACCATCGTCGTCGCATCCGTTGCGTGTGCGTTTGCTCCGCGACCACTTACCAGACTTTCATGAGCCACTCAACACCATCGTTGACGGCGCCCGACTATCGCCGGTGTTAACTCCACACGTTGCTGTTGATATTTTCCCCTGCAGACGTTTGGCTGTTATGCGGGGGAGCGATGCGGGGAATGAACGGCGCGTGGAGCGTGCGTGCGCCTCGCTCTTTGCAGCCAAGCCTTGTGTCGCGGGCCAAGCTTCGCAAGCCCCGGTATTATGATGTACTTGGCAGGAAAGGCTCCTTAGCGGTGGTGAATAGATCGCCAATCGGCATGTTTTGCGGAGGGGGAAAAGCTGACGACATCAGAGCCGCCAGGGCCTTGTGTGGCGTAAAAACGTGCGCTCGGCGCTGACGACGACTTCAATAATCACTATTGGTATTTCCGTGAAAATGGACCTTTGTAGTCAAAGATCTACAGGAGTGCAAGATAAGCATCAGCATTCTCAAAGTTGTCGGACCTGCTCGAGTCATTGCATCTCATAAATTACTCCACATCTCATTGTTGGAAAGACGAAAAGAGACCTGAGATATTGCCAAGAGAGAACTTGGCAGAAGGAGGTCCGCGTCAAGTCCGAAAACCGGAGGAAGCTCCTAATCACTTGGCATCATTCCTTCACAGGCAAATATGAGACGAGTGTTAGATAATTTATGCACATTCTCTGCGCCGTCTATTCATCAACAGCTAAAAAAGATATTTACATCTCCAGCCACACTTGCCAGCACCCCTCAAGATATTTTTTTTCAATCATATAAACATGATAGATAAACCGGAACATCAGCAAACTTCCAGACCATACAGCCGTCATCCGGGCATCTAAGCACGGTAAGTGTTCCACATGTTGGTCATGCGGGTGATCTGGTCCTCAGTGAACTCCTCGTAGCAAGAGCTGTGCAACATGTTAGTCCTGGATCCGCTGAAAAAAGGGAAGGAAGTCAACTCACTCATAAGAGTAATCCATGTAGTTGTGAATGGGGTCAAGGCCAGCCTGGCTGGGGCACGAATCGCGGCCGGTGGGGCAGCCGGACGAGGCGCTGGCCTGAGCGGGCGTGTCGGCGATCTGGTCGCCGGAGCCGGTGCAGCCACCCTGGAAGGTGTGGTACAGACCGAACCAGTGACCGACCTCGTGGGTGGTGGTCTTGCCCAGGTTGTAGTTGGTGGCGCTGCCGCCGGGGACCGACGACGACAGGATGGAGCAACCATCGTAGTAGAAGTCGTTGGAGCCGGAGCTGACGTTGTCGGGGAAGTAGCAGTAGCTGTGGAGAGGAAGATCAATATTGGAGAAGTTGCCAAGAAACACATGGGATGATTACTTACCCGAGGTTGCCGCCAATCTCCCTCTGGAAGTAGACGTTCAGGGTACCATAGTCACCCTTGCGGAGCGACTTCTTCATGGTGAGCTCAGCACCATCGTCGGCCCAGTTGGAGTTGATGGTGCGGGTGGTGCCAGCAAGGGTGAAGGAGATGCCCGAGGGGGCGAAGTTGTCGTTGAGGACGGCGAGCTGCTCCTCAAGTTGGGCGTCCTGTAGATAATTTGTTATTTACAAGCTCTTTCATGTGATTTGGTTGAAGAGCACTCACGCTCACGTATCCGTCCGCCTCGGACTGGGAGGCGGCAACGACGTGGAACCAGGTGGGGACCGAGATGGCAGCCTGGGCGAACTTGATGCCAGACTCCTTGACGGCCTTCTCCTGGGTGGCCATCTCGCCAGCCTTGAAGAGCAGCTCCTCAGAAGGCTCGGGGGCACCGCAGCCGAAGGTGTCACGCTTGTGGAGAGCGTGGCCAAGGGCGGTGGAGGCCATCAGGCCGGCGGCGAGGAAGGAAGTCTTGACAAACATGGCTGCTGGGGAGAGCGAGAGAGCTGCTGAAGGCGTCTGGAGGAGATGCTGGCTGATGGTGAGCTGGTGGTGGACGAGAGGTACAGTGGACTGGGCGGTGGTGGTTTTATATCCCGTCCGTTGTAGTAGCACAGCAGCAGAGCTCGAGTAATGACCTCTGGCCCATGACAGGCAACCCAGGCGTCCGGAGAGCCTTGCTTTACTGCCTGCCGGATCTGCATAAGTTCGCTTTTCTGGAAGAGCTGAGGAGGGCGCGCGATTGTGCCTCCGTTCGGATGGAAGCGAAAAAAGCCGCTTGTCGCAGGTCGATAAGTCTAGTCCCTCCCACTTAATCTCTTCTGGCACGAAAAGCTGCCGCGGGCTGCCGGTAGGAATTGGGCTAGCGCCGCTGCACCACGGTGGTTCTGGATTTGTTGTACCTCCTTATAGGATTCGGGCCGAGGCGCTGGAATAGGTAGCGGGCGATATAAAGAAATCACCACGAGGCGCGTGTAACCAGTCATCGGGCTGAGCTGCGCATAAAGACGGGCGGGCCAGGCATCCCATCAGCAGACAAACCAATCAGCCACGCGACGGGCACGCCGGTACCTGGAGGAATGGCATGCTGGGCAGTGCGACCCGATGTTTTTTCGGGCAAGTTGAGCGGCGCGTGCTATGGCCAGGTGAGCGGGTGTTTCGCAACATGATTTGGCCAGGACCAGATGATGTTTGCGCTGATCGCACTTGGCAGGAGTGACGCCATGTCGTAGACGGCATGTACATGAGATGAAGCAGGCGGTTTGGCTTGGCAGCGCGGCGGAGGCGGACGCTGAGTGGTGCGGCGAAGCGCGTTAATCAGTTCAAGACAGCGAGCCAAGAGGGAGCGATAACTGATCAGGGGATTCCGCTGGGTGCCAAGCATCGTGGCCGGCTTATCAGGCAGAGGCGCCGCCAAGCCTACGAGGCGGCCACGGCGATTGCTGAATCAGGCTGGTGACAAGCATGCCAAGGGAGGAATGCTTAAAGGCTAAAGCACAAAGCTGTTAAACAACAATGTCTGCCCCCGATGGCCTTCCGCTTCTGAGCAGAAGACAATATAGACATGAGGAAGGGCGACGTGGACACCATCCTGCCTGGTACTAGGTCGGACTCGGCCCAGACGACGATAATAATATTCGGAGAAGTAGTCGCCGACCTCCGGGGAAGCGAAGTGGAGCTGGCCGAAGCACGATAACGGCGGCGGAATTCAGAAGGGCGGGGAGTCCCGGCGATGGCAGTCGAAAGCAAAGACACAGGTTCACCGCATCGCTGCTGCGTCTCCGAAACGCGGAGAGGCAGAAATTGCGGCGGCGTTTTTGGTGAATGGTCGTCTCCGCGGCGATGCAAAACAAAGGTAAAGTCAACGGGCAGCGGTGGGATATAAGTACGAGAGCACCATCATGGTGTCGAAAGCACACACAAGAATGGCGCAGTATCACTCCGCATCGACTAGCTCTCAATGGCGTTCGTTATCACAGTATCGCGATAGGTGGCGGAGATGGCGCTTGATCGGCAAATTGCGAGGTGCCGAAGTGACCTGCATATATCCGCCGCTGGCCCGCAGCACGGTCGGCGCGCGATTTGGTTCGGGTTCCTGAGCATCCTTCGCCGTTGAGGAACACCCTGGAACAGTGCGACCGACCAACCGTTACCGACACCGCGAAACCGCTACCCGGCGGGATCGGCTCGCTTCCGAAACATCGACCAGCGAGCGACCACACGAAGAACACCAACGCCTCCAACAGCGACTTAGTCGATCCCAGAGCCATGGAAATTTGAAAGAGCAGTGGACTTGAGCGGAAACGCTAGCGCGCGATGGCACGTGGAAGGGTTCGGCGGGCTCCGAGCCGTCGGACTTGGTGTCGGCGGGCTTGACGGCTCTGGTCGCGGCAATTGGTGTATTTGCAGCGCGGAGGTGAGGGCGACTTGGGAAAAAGTACGGTTGAGGTGTGTAATAGCATACGAGCCCCCCACATGGCGCTCGGCTCTCGTGAGCGGCGTGTTCCTCATCGTGCCCGAGCTTTCAGGCATCGGACCACGGGCTTGCGGCTGTCCATGTCGGTGAGGGCGGCGGCCAGCTGTCGCGGCGCTGTGAGAGCGGCGGCATTGACGCGGTGCGGCGCGGACGAGTGAGCGAGTGCATTGTGGATTTCGCGTGGTGCAGTGCGCGACGAAGGCGAGGATGAAACAGAGTTTCGGGATTAGCGCCATCACGTGCTCGGCTGCGAGTCGCGGCGCGGACAAGCTCTTGCCTCCCGGGCCACCCGCGCACCCAAGCCCGCGCTTCTCTTTTGCCGCGTCCAACGTCGCACTCACCGAAACCGCTAACCTGTGGCAATTTCCAGTCCTCTTACGCCCGGGAAACCAGGATGCCGCGCGCGCACATCTCCGGACCTCGCCCTCCGCGGCAGGATCGCAGCCTCTCGTATTGTTTTCGCGCATTGCAGCCGTCCAACGTCACAGGCGCGCTGTCCAGCACACGCTGCTGATGACGGGCTGTCACCTTCCTAAACGGGCTGGCGATCCTGCAATCCTGCGGCTCCGACACCCTGCTATCCTCACGTGCACGCGAACTGTTAAGCCCAGCCGACCAAGCAGCGTCAAGCACTTCCAAGCCCCGAGCGCCACCGCCTTGGACGCCTCGGCCACATCCAGAAGCTAATGCCACCGGCTGTCGGTCCCCTCACGGCCCGCGGGCTTCCTCGTCGCCTCGGCCTGCTCTGTTCAGTAAATGCGAAGGGCGATTCACGGCTGGCCAAATGAACGCCGTCAGCGAACTCTCGCGTAGCTGATAAGACACCTCCACACGGCCGGCGCCGATCGCTCGGGTGATGATTGGCAGACCGTCTCATATCAGGGTACCATCCACTCGGTCTGCCCGGCCTTTTAAACCACTCGCCCCAGATCACACCGTCGCGCCCTTCATTCCTTTACCCTCTTCCAAACCCGCCAAGACACCCGACAACCATGGCGACCGGCGACCACGGCGTCGTTGAGGCTTCTCAGTGAGCAACCCGCGTAGATTTTGCGCCCGCTTTTTCTGACGAGACAAGACTGCACGAGACCCTCGTCCCCGGCGAGAAGAAGGACGTCGACATCGCTGGCGGCCCGCTGCGCCCCAGCATCAGCGCCACTGGCCGCGCCGACAGCTACCACGCTGATGAAAAGGCCCCCATCGAGACCGAGGACGGCGAGGAGCCCACCGACTACGAGAAATCCGTCCTTCGCCACGTCGGCGAGAAGTTGCCTCTTTCCGCCTTCCTGGTCGCCTTTGTCGAGCTGTGCGAGCGCTTTACCTACTATGGTACCCACCCCAGCCCCCGCTACCCACGCTTCCCCGCTGATGTTTTACAGGCATGTCCGGCTTGTTTCAGAACTACATCCAGCGCCCGCTTGACGGCAGTAAGTGTCCACAGCCACTACTTCTGTCGAGCTACCATACTAACCCAACCAAGGCCAGGGTCGCGGTGCTTTGGGCATGGGTCACCAGGGTGCTACTGGTCTCACGACCTTCTTTCAGTTCTGGTGCTACGGTACGATTCGCTGCGCCCATCTTCCGCTTTCGGCTCAGTGCTGACTCGCTCTTCAGTCACTCCCATCTTCGGTGCCATCGTCGCCGACCAGTACCTGGGCAAATACGTCGCCATTGTCATCTTCTGCATTGTCTACATTATCGGTCTTTTGATTCTCTTCCTGACCTCGCTGCCTGTGTCCCTGGCACATGGCGCTGGTCTTGGTGGCTTCATTGTCTCCGTCATCGGTGTGTATCCCGACACTTCAAGCCCGTCCAACACAGCCTAACTTCTCCAGTCATTGGTATTGGTACCGGTGGTATCAAGTCCAACGTCGCTCCTTTGATCGCCGATCAGTACAAGCGCCGCCAGATGGCCGTTTCCACCCTTTCCACCGGAGAGCGCGTCATCCTCGATCCCGCCGTCACCATCCAGCGCATCTACATGATCTTCTACCTCTGCATCAACCTTGGCAGTCTGTCGCTCCTCGCCACCCCGTACATGGAACTCTACGTCGGCTTCTGGTCCGCCTACTTGCTCTGCTTCTGCATGTTCTGCGCTGGTCTGGTCGTCCTCATCTTCGGCAAGAAGCTCTACGTCGTCCGTCCTCCGGAGGGTGGTGTCATCACCGATGCCTTCAGGTGCATCTGGATCATGATCAAGAACCGCAGCCTGGACGCACCCAAGCCCACGTGGCAGGAGCAGCACGGCAACTCCCAGGTCATGAAGTGGGATGACAAGTTTGTGGACGAGGTCAAGCGCGCTCTGGTTGCCTGCCAGGTCTTCTGCATCTACCCCATCTACTGGGTCGTCTACGGCCAATTCTCTGGCAACTTCGTTACTCAAGGTACTTTCATCTACTCTCTTTTTAAACGGTGCCGTACTGACAAGGCATCCAACAGCCGGCCAGATGGAGGGACACGGTATTCCCAACGATCTTATGCAGAACTTCGATCCCATCGCCATCATCGTCTTCGTCCCCATCCTGGACCGCTTCGTCTACCCGTTGATGCGCAAGCTCAAGATCAACTTCCCACCCATCAACCGTATTACTCTCGGTTTCTGGGTTGCTTCCTTGGCCATGGCCTACGCTGCCATTGTTCAGCACCTCATCTACAGCGCTGGCCCTTGCTACGAAGCTCCTCTCTGCGACGCCTCGATCGACGCATCCGGCTCTGCTCAAGGCAACAAGATCCACAGTAAGTCTCAATAAAACCACCGTCGCTCACCACGGATTACTAACAAAACACGTAGTCGCCGTGCAAACCCCCGCCTACATGCTCATCGGTATCTCTGAAATTTTCGCCAGCGTCACGGGTCTCGAGTACGCCTACACCAAGGCGCCGCCCAGCATGAAGAGTTTCGTCCAGAGCATGTACCTGCTGACCAACGCCTTCGGCTCCGCCATCGGCGAGGCCCTCGTCTCCGTCGCCGTCGACCCCAAGATCCTTTGGATGTTCGTCGGTCTGTCCGTCGCGTCTTTCCTCGCCGGATGCCTCGTCTGGATCTTGTTCCATCACTTGAACAAGACTGAGGAGGAGATGAACGCGCTGGGTTGAGAGAGCTGAGAGGTGTTTACTTTTCTTGATTTATATTATGGTCGGATAATGGATGGCATGAAGGAAAAAAATAAAAATGGGATGAGGTTCATGTGTAATGTTTGGGATGAAGATAGATCTCGTCGGGAAGTAGATATTCTTGGTCCGGTAGAGCTGGCCTGAATAGATGAGATTGATTGAACGGTTCCCGGTTCCGTGCGCGGGGTTGTGATTGGGTTCTGCCGTCAGCAGCTCTATGTCAAGCCTGGAATTCTGCGAGGAAGTATATGCGGCTGACGAATGTCAGCGGTTCGGCCATCACACCCGACGGATTGGCGGCGGAGATCCGAAGAAACATCTCCGTGACATTTTCGTCGAGGGCAACGTCGAAAACATCCCACTAATCAAAATCTCTGACTCACGGATAAACATAAACCGAGAAACAGATTGCGTGCGCGTCTTGAGTCATCTCGAAAATATATAAAATCGCGAAACGAGATGTCTACCCACCGTCGTACCACCACCGACCGGGTCCCCCCGATCTCCCTCTCTCGCTTCGCATCTCCGCCCCGCCCACCCGGCTCGCTACCAGATGTAGCAGATCTCCGCGAGCCCCGCAAGGGTCTTTTTGCTGACCAATAGTGTTGGAAGGTTTTGTGTTTGGGAGATCTTATAGGTGGTGGTCTGAGTGGAGGGTTAGTAATGTGGGGGTTAGTCAGCGGGTGGCGGAGAGGATGCGGGCGGATTTGGTGGGGCGGCGTTGGTGTCGTTTGAGAGATGGGTGGGCGTCTGGGATGTATGGATGGATGGATGGATGCGCGATGCTCGAGCTAGCGTATGCGAATTTTGGTCGCGTGTCTTGTTGCCTTTTGTTGTGTGGTGTTGTGAGCTTCGAAGCCGACCGGGCCGGCCGACCGGGTTGCGCATCCGGTCGGAGTGAGAAAAGAACATCCATCAAGGTTGAATTTCAGAGAATTCGAATGAGAGAAGCCTGAGAAGTTATTAAGTGATTGCTGACATACACTGCAGTCTCTGGCCACTGCAACTCCAATCCTGCCGGTACTCCACGCCCTACGACATCGACGGGATCGCGTTCCGCGCCTGCGGCATCGCATCCCGCTGTAGCGCCCCCACTCCTTAAATATTCGGAATCACTTTCCACATACACGAACCGCTTGTGATAGAACTAGTACCTCATACTACTGCGGCGAAACCTTTTTTGATCTCTATACCAACGCAACCCGTCTCAGCGCTTTCGACTTCCAGATCTGGCCGCCCGCGCCACGAGCAACCCCGCATCAGCCTCGAATTACTGCGATAAGATATAATAGGTTCAACCACAACCCTCCCCCGCCATGTCTTTCCTCCGAACCACATCCTCAGCCTTCTCCCGCGCCCTCGACAACCGCGCCGCATCCGGCATCCCGACCTGCCGCCGCTCCGGCCACAACATTCTCAGCCGCACGGAATCCATCTCCGGCTCCACGATACGCGCATCTTCCTCGTCATCCTCCTCCAACAACAAGAACGAGAAGGAGAACGAGAAGCAAAACACCACCATGTCCGACAAAATCGAAACCGTTTTCACGCCAGAGAGCGTGGCGCGTGCGTTTCTCCTTCTTCCCTCCCCACCGCATCACTTGGCGAGGCTGGAGCTGATAGTTTGTGCATGTAGCAATCGGCCCCTACTCGCAAGCTGTTAAGGCAAATGGGCTGGTTTTCGTGTCCGGCATGATGCCTGCGACGAAAAACGGTAAGCAGGTCGAGGGCAGTGTGGCGGAGAAGACGCATCAGATGTGTCGAAATGCGCAGGCCGTGCTCGATGCGGCGGGGAGTGGGTTGGGGAAGGCGGTTAAGGTTACGGTGAGTGGGAACGTGTCTTCTCTTTTTTGGTGATACGCGGGGAAGCGGGTGAGGCTACGTGAGGGTGTCGGGAGGATCAGGCTGTGTGGAATGCTTTGCTGACGATTGGTGTTTCACAGGTTTACTTCGCGAACTTGGATGACTTTCAGGAGATGAATGAGGTCTATGCAGAGTATTTTCCGCATAAGCCGGCGAGGAGTGCGATTGAGGCGAGGAGGTTGCCGGCGGGGACGTCGATGGAGATGGATATTATTGCAATTCAGTAGTATTACCATTGCCCTTGATCCCTACTGGGTGAGAGACTTTCAAAAGTGTCTGACAATCAAGAACAAGATAATCCATTGTATGATAAACCGAGAGTACAAAGAGTGTTCATTGCGCAAAATCCAGACCCTCATAGCCCCATATCCACCCTCAGTCCTGATAGACAAACCTAGACAAATTCCCAACGTTGGAGAATCGTCTACATCAAATCCGACGTCATCTTCGGCTTCCAATCAAGCCCTTTCAATGCCCTCAAACGGGCGAGCCGCTTCCATTGTTCACTGCTTGAAGAAGGACTTTCGTAAGTTCAAATGGCATCACCTTCATTCGTTTAATGTAGACTTACCATTTTTAATACGGCCAGTAAAGACCCAATTCCAGAGAACCCACGAAGCGAGTACGGATGCCGGGACATCCACGATAAGAGATATGATGGAGAGAATCGTTTGAATATCGAGTGCCATTGGTACTTTTAGAGAAATGGGTCAGATGGGGAGTTGGTAAATGGTCTCAAAGAGAGTAAGCGTTGTTAATTGTTAGGGATGACTTTTGCGCTGATGTTGCTACTGTTTAAATAAGAACCGAAGGGGTGCGGATTTTGTATGAGTGGTGCATGTAGGCTGCCAAGCACTGAGAACTTGATTCGGTAAGATCGTCGCCAAGATGGGATGGGTCTGCATAAACCCACCGGCTTTACTCTGACCCAGCGTACATGTGGGGACTTGATTGGTCAAATCGTCACCGAAAGCGCAAATTTGTATGAGAACTGGTGGGTCTGGGTCAATCCAGTTCTTGGTTGACCCAGCGGACACGTGCATGGAGACTCGGTGGCAGCGCAAGCGGCGCTACACTTCTTTGGTCCACCTTTTGGTAACGTTGAAAGCAACGATGCTGCTTGTGCTTTTCGGGAGGGCGCAGCCTGGCTGAGCATCACCGTGGTATCTATACAAGTCGGCGTTACGCATGGTGTTTTTTGGAAGTTGCTTCGCGAACATGTTCTTTTGTTTTCCGCATTCCCACAATCATCGGCTTTTTTGCATGACTCCCTTACTGCCCTGAAGTCAAAGTTTTGTGGGGTGGTGAAATTGACTTTGATTGTGATCTGGATGATTGTGAATACCACTGTGTTAATGTTTTATCGCAGAGCGATGTGTTGCTTTGGTGAGCTTCACCCTGCTCTTGCGATCAGCTTGGAGAAGTATGGCTGCTGTAACCATACTTGCGAGCCTAGTGGCACTTCTCTTATGATGCTTATCTCTGGACCAGTGGCGCAAGCAACAAGACGTTGGCACCATTTAACATAGCGATGCGGATTTTGTACCTACCAATCAGGAGGGCCAATACAAGTCAGGATCGGGAAAATCAAGCAATCGCCGATCAGAAAGAGGATTGTGGACTGCGAAGCGACAGCCTTAGGCTTCAAATGCAGGCTGACGTGGGGTAACACCACGCGCGCCACAGCCCCGCGCGGATTCTGTACAGGCTCTAAACCCTTGGCAGCATCATGATATACAGTCTCATCCCAGAAACACTTCTCTACAACTATGAATTCCACTAGAAATCCGGTGCAAATAAATCGCTCTCCTGAGTCACCTTGTGTGCCTTTGCGAATAGTAAGACCGTACAGGGGTAGCAAATTGAGCGAATCATCATCTGCGTCCCAAATCATGCTTGCCACTATGCATGCGAATTTTTTTAAAGTGCAAGTTGAGCCGAAGGTGATCTCTCACAGGCTGGACTGTAAGCACAACTCAGCCGGCATATCACGGCCCTGCGAATCTCCATGTCATGCGCGCGGATTGTGTAACATCCAATCGAGTTGCAATATTGTTTTTAGACAACGTCACGCGTCTTGGCCGGCCATTCCAATGCGAGCATACTCTGCTTACCTTTTCCGTCTAGCTGATCCAGATCTGAAGGATATAAGCAGCGCGGATTCCATCAAGGCCTTCGCATTCATAGACAAGAGATCCTCACCATCACAATGACCCTGATTCCATCTCTATCCTGCAAAGCATCGTTTTCCACATCTATTCCATCTCACAAACTTCCGCTCGCCCATGGCATCAACTTCGCTGGACTGGGAGCGGCACAAGGAGGTCATGAGAGCTCTTTATCTGGACGAGGATAGAGCTTTGAAAGATGTGGTGGATATCATGAAAGGACCTCCGTACCACTTTTCCGCAACGTGAGTCACGACAGAATTTATAAACTGGTACAAAAGAGTCTTACGCAATTACAGGAAGAAGCAGTACGAACGTCAATTCCAGAAAAAGTGGCGTTTCCGGAAAAACCTCACCAAACAAGAGTGGAGGATCCTGCACTTCAAGGTCTCCAAGCGACAAAACAAGGGAAAAAGGACGAAGGTCTTCGTTGATGGTCGCCTACAGCAAATGGAAAAGCTGGAACATGAGATATCGCGATATGGCCTGAACAAGTCAGCGAGTAGGTGATCCTTTCTCCTAATTCTAGTAATTTATTAACACTATTTCATCGAAAGTTTTCGAGTTCGAGCCAGGAACACCGGAGAGAATTTGCGTGCGGTCTCCGACACCGGATAATTTAGGGACATCTTCTGGGACGGTCAGTCAGACTATTGGGTTCGTAAAAGGCCAAGGAAACTCAGGCTTCCTCTCACTTCCTGCCGCGGCATCTGGCATTGCCAACTCCGACCTGGTCCCAGTTTCGTCTCAGGTGGACGGACTTCCTTACATTGAGCTCTCAAAACTCTTCGATATGGGCTTTCGATGTAAGTCTTAATATATTGAAAAGCTCCCTGTATTAGCGCTAATATCTCGCGACTAGTTCCTCATGACCAGTTGGTTTCGTTGGACACTGCAGGTCTTGCTTCCTTTGTTATACTCCCCGATGGACCGGGTCAGAGTGGCAAGTCGTCCAGTCAGGGTTTGGACACTTTGAAACGAGCCACTTTCTTGGAAGCAGTTTTGCCACCAGCTGCCAATACCGCATCATCCATTACAAACAACTTCAGCCACACTCAGGACGCACTTGTCCAACTTATAACGAATGGCGCCTATATTCTGTACAACGGGTTCGGATCTTCTGAACTGGGAGCCTTGATGATCCAACTCCTAACCCTCTCGGAGAATCGCCGAGTGCTGGAGCATCTTATGTCTTCCCCGAGCATCGCAGTTGAGGCGCTCGTCGAACAACTGCTTCTTTCCCTTCTCGATGCCGGCAACGACCAAGCGGCTGTTGAACTACTTCATCAGGGCAAGATTTCGCCTCATGGAAGATACCTTACAGCAGCAGCACAGACAGGATGCCTGGAAACTGTTGACGTGTTACTTCAATTGGGAGTGGATCCAAATTCACGACCTTTTACACAAGGACGTACACCAAGCAGAGATCGAACCCCTCTTGAGGTTGCTGTTGCCGCGAGCCAGAACTCAATTGCGAAACGACTCGTCGACTACGGTGCTGACCCCAACGAGCTCGGCCATGAGAAACGCCCTAGAGCGTGTGCTTTCGTGAATGCGATAAGCACGGGAAACTCTGATCTCCTCGATTATTTCCTCTACTCTCCAACATGTCAAAACTCCAATGACAATGTTCACCTGGGCCATAAGGTTCTTTGGCTTGTGGTAGCCGCAGAAAAGGGTAACATTGGCATGGTGAAAACACTACAGTCCCACGTTGATATCAACCACCATACCCCAGATGGTTGTACAGCATTGGCAGCCGCTGCTTTTGCAGGAAAGTACAATGTTGTATCATTCCTTCTCCAGTCAGGCGCTTCACCAAACCGATCTGGTGCAGCAGCAAAGCACAACTTGTGGCTCAGCCCCCTTCAAGCGGCAATTGGAGCAATACATTTCCAGCGAGTTGACAGAGGAGACATCGACACGATACGTCTTTTGATTGAATACGGTGCTGACCCAAACGAGGCCCCTTCCGATTGGGACGACGACTGGACCAAGGTCAGGTATTCCAATACTGTACCGTCAAGAACCGCCATCCAGTATGCAGCTGAAATCGGACATGAGCAACTTTTCTTTTTCTTGTTAAACCACGGGGCGGATCCATATGCACCAGCGGCAGATCGCCATGGAGTGACAGCTCTGCAAGCTGCCCTCAGAAGCCAAAGTCAAGTTCTGTGGGATTTCTTTTCCAGCAAACCCGGTTGTCTCAATGCACCGCCAACCCTCCACGCTGGAACAACAGCACTCATCGAAGCCATCAAAGCTCACAACAGTCTCGCAATTCGACACATCTTATACAGTGGATGTGACGTCAATGACACTGGAACGGCACATGCCGGCTGTACTGCTCTGTCGGAAGCTATTCTGATTGGAGACATCGCTCTTGTACGGACGCTGTTGGTTTACGGGGCGGAAATAAATCATACTCAGGCCAGATACGATGGGGGAACTGCGCTCCAGGCTGCCATATGGACCGAGAACTCTGAA
Source organism: Lasiodiplodia citricola (assembly GCA_023089105.1). Taxonomy (NCBI): domain Eukaryota; kingdom Fungi; phylum Ascomycota; class Dothideomycetes; order Botryosphaeriales; family Botryosphaeriaceae; genus Lasiodiplodia; species Lasiodiplodia citricola. The sequence goes on from JAJNLL010000027.1 coordinate 493,639, forward strand.
TTAGTGGAAATCCTGATTGCGTTGGGTGCAGATGTCGTCGACGACAAAGCCCTTTCAATCGCGGTTTCCAAAAGTTCAACCAATATCTTCAACATACTACATTCCAAAATCGACGCAAGAATGTTTTATGACCCGACTCGGAAAATCAGAGGAAATCTGGCCCTTCATGCTGCCATTCAATTGGGAGATGAGTCAATAGTGCTGAAGTTGGTACAGCTTGGTATGAATCTCAACGAGCCGGCTATGGCCACCGGCAACGAGAATCATAATTGTGGAAGGTGCTTTCGTCGTCAAAGATTCGGATCCCGATGGTGGACCACGTCCAACCTATCCGAATGTTCAACGAGACCTCATGATCTTTGTGGAGAAACGCCACTCGAAACAACAATCAGGCTTCAGAAGAGAGAGATGATGGAGATATTGCTCGCCCATGGAGCCGACATCAATGCTACTCCAGAGAGACCTTGGGGAAGAGCGCCTTTGCAATGCGCCACTGAATGTGGGAATGTCACTATCGTTCAATTTTTGTTGGACAGGGGAGCTGATTGCAACACAGCACCTGCAGCAATCGGGGGTGCCACCGCTCTCCAAATAGCGTCGATCAAGGGCTATATTGGAATTGCACAGATGCTCCTGGATTATGGGGCTGATCCTAATGCGCCACGAGCAAAAAAGCATGGTTTGACAGCACTTGAAGGCGCTGCTGACTATGGACGTCTCGACATGTTACAGTTGCTTCTCGATGCAGGTGCTTTCATGGGTGAGCCAGGGTCCATCACCTCGCGAAGGATACTTTCTTTTGCATATAAAGGTGGTCATATGGCAGCGATAAGACTTCTGAAAACGCATCAGTCCAAGACACAGATGTCTCGACAAACCGATGTAGAATGAACCGCGGCAATAAATGAGCTGTAAACAGCAGATTATAGAAAGATGAAAAGAATATGGAAGGTAAAAAAAGCATATCCATAGCTAGATTCATCGACTTCTACTTGACAGAATTTTTCGCTTTGGAAAGTAAAACATGTCAGGTCTGCTATGAAGAATTCGTGAAGACGGGGCTAATGTGATATCACCCCCTACATACCCTAGACGTCTGTTCCAGCTACGTTATTTCTGACTAGGCGTCGTGTCTCGTCAAGTCGGATTTCCGAACGTCTCGTGAAATAATTTTCTTCCCCCAGTAGTTCGGCTCGTTGGTGGTAAACGCCTTCGAATATCTTCTCAGCTTGGTGGAAGTTTCCTCGTCCCATTTCAATATTCCCAAGTGTTTGTGAAAGCTTGAGTGTTTGGAAGTGGCCATCTCCCAAGAACATTCGAGACATTCCAAGGGCTTCGCGTACCTTCTCGAAAGCTTCTGGCGCATTTCCGCGGCTCTTCTCAAGGAGAGCCAGACCCATGACCGTATGAAGAGTGTCTGCGTGGCTCTCACCAAGCACTCTCTTTTGTATTTTGAGGACATTCTCATACTGCTTTAATGCATTGTCGAACTTGTTAATCTTTCGAGATACATCTGCCATTCCGCATGCTGCTTTCAGAGTTTCTGGGTCCTCTGGTCCAAGAGTCCTTGTTCGTAGGTCATAACACCGTTTGAATGTTTCCATAGCCTCTTCGTACCGATTTTGATCCAGATACCTCAAATAATTAGTCAGCAACTTTCTTTCATACCGGTGGAGGATGGGAACTTACACAAGGCCAAGGTTTCCGAAGGGTCGTTGAGTGTCAGGGTGTTCCTCACCAATCAAACGCATTTGGCCATCAATGGACATTTGGTAGAGCTTCTCCGCCTCTTCTAATCTTCTTTGATTCCAAATAGACATCGCCAAGTTGCTGAAACCCCAGTACGAATCTAAGTGGTCAGGTCCGTTCAACTTTATCCACCTGTCCGACGATCGTTTGAACAAGGCCTCGGCCTCTCTGACCCTTCCCATTTGGTAAAGAACTATGCCCAGATTGTTCACTGCGCAAAATGCCTCATAACTGTCAGGACCATATACTGTCTCATTCGCCTCGACTGCTTCTCTCAAAAGTGGTTCTACTATTGTATTCTTTCCTTGTTCCATTCTAAGCAGCCCGAGAGACGACATAGCCTTGACAGTAAGGCTGCGATGCGTCCCGTTTGACGTCTTGGATTTCTCCCACAATGCGTGGTATATCTCGCCGGCCATATCAAAAAGTGTTGATCTTCCGGGAGTGTCTACGGGAAATAGGGAAACCCACGCGGTAAGCTGAGCCTGTTGGACCAGAATCGAGGACATCGTATAAGCCAATGTGTATGCAGGCCCCGTTGCCCACGTCTTGCCATTGTCTGAGCCCACGAAATGAACGACTCTCTTAAGAAGAGCGGGATCGGGATCTTCCGAGGCTTCCAAATGGAAAGTCCAGAAAAGTGAGCTGTATTTGAGGAATGGATATTTCTCGCAAAACAGTTCGAGGTCTGGCACCTCCTGGGGGAGATCTTCCGAGAACTTGTCGAACGATAGGAAAGAGAGGCAGAGACCTGCAATATCTTTGTGTGCTGCCTGCTTGACCACGTGGAACTCCTCCACGCTCGGGTTGGCATTTGAGGTGGAAAGGAGGAACTCTTTTGCGCTTAGATGTATGAATTGGACCGTTTCGTCGGTCAAAACTTCAATGAAAGACCCGCACATGTGATATACGAGGTTCCTCGGGGCGAGAAGTTGAGACGCCTTGTCAAGGTCCGATTGGCCTTCTTTCACCTCGAATGTGGTTGCGAGATCGACTAGTTTGAGCGGCTGAGCGGCATAGGATACCCAACGGAATATCTTACTTGCCACACGTCTCCTGAAGATGCTCTCGAGGCTCAGCATCCGGAGAATCTTAGTGTACACTCCATAAAGATCTTTTGGAAAGTCCAGAAGGACCGACTTGAGCTGATCCAGTGTGGTTTGCTTGGAAAGAAGATCGATCATCAGCTTCACCCAAAGGAACATCTGGACAAATTTAGCTTAGCTTCCATGGACTTAAGACTTCATGGGTACTTACGCCTTCAGCCTTTTCCGTCAAGGTTTGGAACACTAATTTCCGAAGTGACTCATCCTCGACAAGAGCCCGTTCCCTGACAGCTGCTGCAGCATAAAGAGAGATATCGGAAGAAACGACTTCTTTGGTCAGTGACATTGACTGATGTAGCCCAATGTTCTCTTGAACGGAGCTTTCGGGACGGCTCAGAAGGACCACAGATGTCGTCGACGTCTTTTCCACCAATTTGTGCAGTAGAGGGATTATCTTCTCACTGTCCTCGCATTCGTCTGCACCATCGATGAGGATGCGTACATGAGATTCATCTTTGCCTGCCATCTCAAAACAATCCCACAGTGATTCCAAGTTCTTCGGCTCCTTGGAGTCCTTGTCGTAGACCTGAGTTACAAGTGGTAATAGCTCCGGCCTTCGGTCAAGCATCTCGAACAAGAATGCTGCTACGGCTTGTACACAAGTTCGCCTTCGCTGGTCGGTTCCATGGAAAAAGTAGTATAGGAAGAGAGTCTCTCTTGATTTTGAGTCAGACACAGTGTCTTTCCACCGATCAACAATTCGTGTCGCTAGGGTGCTTTTGCCGCTACCTGGCTTTCCATTGATCCATAAGAAACGATTGGTGTGATCGTTTGGACAAAATTCGAAGTCGGCAAATTTCGGCGCGGTTAATATACACTCGCACGTGCCTTCAGTGCGCCGTGCCCTGAGGTGCTTAAACAACCTACTTGGCTCGACTGGGCACAACCACTTTGAGACAAGTCGGATCTTCTCTTCTGTAAGATGTATTAGGTACATTCCAGAGGATGACTAAGTTTATGACTTACGATATTCTCGTCTTTCGGTCTGTTCGAAGAACTTCGTAGTCTGATCATGATGCTCTCGCATACTTCTGCATGCTTCAAGAGCCTGAGAACGATCTTGATCCGCTGCTGCATGTTCCTGCTGGTTCAAGTCTTCTATGTTTTGTACCATCTTTTTGGTTTCATCTGTCACACTGCGCAGCTCCTTGACTGCTGTTTGTCAGATAATGTTCCTGATAAAGTGTATGGGCACTGACCTTCTGACAGGACATCACCAATTCTTGGGGTTTTCTCTATGTCAACCCCGTCAACAAATCCAAGAAATTCCTTAGCGAAAGCTGCTGCTGACGCCGCTGCATACTTCTGCCACCGGTCGTTCTTATGCGAGTCCGCGTAGTCACAGATCCCTCTGATGACAAGACATGGGAAGCTTGACATCAAGCCTGCAGCCTCCGTCTCAAAGCATAAGCAATCTTCGGGCCGATCCAACCGAGTCAATAGTAATTCTCTTTCTTTGGCGTCCTTTACCAGGTACCACCGGAGGCAATGATTCCGTAATGTATGACTGGGGATGTCGTTTCTCGCTTAGGGCGAAGAATTTTCCTGCTGCGATTGCACCCCTGACTGTCCTTCCCTTTATCATGGTTGTATGTTGATTCGAACAAGTGGTCATGTTCTGTACCTGGGAATAGGAATCCGGTGCGTCCCATCTTTGGGTAGCGCTGAATCATTTCCTCCATCAGAGAAGGAACTTCAGAGTCCTGCAAGATATGTTCCGCTTGAAGCTTGATCAAAGCTTTCAGAAGAGCCTCTGGCGGTGCGTTGAGGAAACCGGCCAGCTCGATTCCGCCCGTCTTTGCCTTCACGCGGTCATAAGCAACGACTCCTCCCTGCTTACCCATGGGCTGACTAACGACAATATCTCCCAGACGAAGGTCATGTTCATCGGAATCCGGCCTCGGAACCCCCCCACCTATTCCGACAAGGAGCCCGATCCTGATAGGAGGCAAAGACATACGCACGCTGAGGGCGGTTGTTGTAGCGCTTGTTGGACCGTACATTCCCGCCGGGAGCCCGGCGATGACGACGTTGTGGTGCCCCATACGGCCCCAGGAGTAGACTTTTGTATCATTATGGATTCCTTGAAAATGCTCGGGTGATCCGTGCCTTTCGTCAAGCATAGCTGTTGCCACTGCAAGTTTATGTGGGAGCGGGGCGATCCATGCGACTGTGTACTGATCTGGGTCTGCGAGGCATCGTAGATCAGGCATAGCGCTAGGGACAGGCTATCCTTTACATCGTTAGCAAGAGGTTACAACTCAATACTGGACAGGCGAACGCCCACCGTACCTGAATAAAAGTCTTTTGAGCATCCCGCTACAGCACAACTTCACTTGAAAACAATGATGCATAGAAAATCAGGATTACGCCGTCAGATCTAGTGGACGGTTATATAGTGCAAGGAGCTTGGCGTCTAAGCCTCGTATTTAGACCTATCGTTTGAATAAGCAAAAGGGCTAGACGCCCAGAGCCACTATCAGTCAACTACTGCAGCGCTCAGCCCGATCACGAGGAAGTTTCGCTTATCATGACGGAACGATGGCTTTAAACATCTGCTCTTAGTGGAAGCCACATTTCACTCTAACAATTCATTGCGAAAGGGCTTTACGCCAGCCTTATGCACAACAGCCCTCCTCGGAGTATGCTCTCACTCTAAATGGTCAGTGTATTTTGTGGCTGTTGGTGGCTTCAGGAGAGATCTGGAATTGGCGTGATGGAGTGGGGCTGTACGTTCTGTGTAACACATATCGGATACAGCGGGCAAGGCTGAGGCCGAGGCCGAGGCTAAGGCAGACGAATCCCGCAATCACCATCCTAATAGATGGCATTTAGCCCAATGATTGTGGCGTGGTATCTTTGCTACCTTAGCCGAAAAGCCTAGTTTGGAGAGGACACTATAAAATGTAAATTACTACCCTAGTTTGACAAGAGCAACGGAACTAGTTGAGTATTGCTGCTATCTGAATGCACCATTAGACGGCTAATATCCACTATTTTGTTTATCATGGCAGGCGCCTTCGGCCAATTTTGAAATTCGGGTGTTGAGTATATGAGGGCCGAACATATTCGCTATATAGGAGTAATTACTACTCTCGCATCAATACCTCATCTTCCCCCATTCCCTTCTTTCTGTGGCTTTAGTACACTCACTGGATTGTCCACCCATCCCATTAAACCGCCACAATTGCCCACTCGACCTCATCCCTCCTCAAGTCCTCGCTGGCAAACTCATTCAACGCCGCATGCACTGCTGTCTTCTCCCACGCTCTCAACTTCTCATTCCGCCACAACGCCCGGTAATCGACATGCCTCACCGGCACCCCCGCCGCCAACAGCACCTTCACCACATCCAACGCCTCCGCCAGCCTCGTACACGCCACCGTCAACGGCGATTGCCCCGCCTGATCCACTACCGCGCCGCCCACCTCATCCACCACCTCCGCCCCATACTCCAACAACACCCTTACCAACGCAACCGCATCATCTGCCCGCGCACTCCTCGCCGCCAAATGCAACGGCCTCTCCCCCCTCCTCCCCATCCTCGCATCAACCACCCTTTCTCCCCTCTCCCCCTTTTGCCCATTCCCCCCCT